>VACF01001034.1:0-254445 GCA_006891605.1 Pleurozium schreberi | reverse complement strand
CACACCAATTTATAGACCAAAACTGTGTGAACAACAGTCGAATTGCCCTAAGAGAAACTTCGGGCCTATGAGTCCTAGAAGAGGCGCTAAATAAGTATGAAAAGAGCCTCACATTGATGCACGTCCTCTAAAGCTGAATAGCGAGTACACACAATGACCTAATTTCCTTCCATGCGATTTTGAACTAGGAACGCAAGAAAGAAGCCTACCGACCTGATATTGTTATCTATATTTGCCAAAAACCGGCCGAGGATATTAATTGCCAGTACTCTTAGTCCCCCGATGTCCTCAATTGCCATTATGGTTAGCACGCATTCGTACAATATCGCTCTCCCAGCATTCTTTGTACCTTCCGTGTTGGTAGCAACCTGCAATAGGCACCACACAGTGACTATCATAAATTTGGCCCGCAAGTAACAGAGAGGAATGTCGTTACGTTCCAAGCACTCTAACAGCACGTCACTTCGAAAAAACATCGAAGCTATGTAACAATAGTGATGCAGAAAAAAAATTCAGGATCAGATTACAAACCTGTGCAAGAACATCGCTCATGATGTCACTCGAGTCAGTGTCTCCTTTGCCTAAAAGGCGCAGTAACTTGAGAATCTTTATCTGTAATAGAGGGTCTGAAATTCCAGTCACATCGTATTCTGGAACATAGCCGCCTAGCACCAGGTTTTTCAGTAATCTCACTATTGTTGATACTTGCTGCACAATTATCGTCGATGCCACCTGAGTTCGTTAGACGAAGAGTTTCTTTCCTTTCCTGATTCAAAGTTCATCAGCCAAATTTCATAACACCATGGTCAAATGTTTTCTTCTACATAAAACTAAAAAAACGGGAGTTGAGATGAAGACTCACCTTTCTGAAAAGTTCAAGGGCTGCATCACTGGCCAAACAGAGCTCAATGCACAACTTGACTCCTGCAACGAGGACACCATGATGCTTGTCCATGAGGAGGTTTAAGGCTGGACCTTTGTAGGACTCAATGAGGTCCGGAACTTTACGTACTATTCGAACTGCGCACAGGGCTGCCTACAAGACCACGTAACCCCACCCTGCACCATTGAATTCTGAATCTTCTCATATGAAAAATAGACCGCTTCCTTCAGTACAATCTCTTAGAATTAAATTACTCTCGAATCTGTCATTACTGTATCTCTCCATCACTAATTTTTGTATAAGTTCACATTGTCATGGGTAACACAAGGCCAGAAGTTTCCCCTAATGCCCATAGTATCCGATGCTAACATTCACTACACCAATACACGAATGAGCTAAAGCCTACATTGTCACTATATCATAGATTGAAAAGACAAAAGATAACCAATCCCTACTTCTAAAACTCACAAAGTTTGAAGTGAACACCAAAAAAATAAACGATTGGAGTACATAATATGTCAAGAAAAAAGAAGGATGTATCCCGGCCAAATAGTACCTTCTTGCGGATGTAAGCATTTCTGTCAAGAAGCAGCCTCTCGACCTCAGCGGAAAGCTCCCGCCCCATTACAGCTGTGCAGATATTGCCTAAAGCACAAAGGGCTAGCCCAACGACATGCTGATTTGTATGGTGCAGGTCACTGCCTTGAGTTAAGTCCCAAACAATTGTTGCCAAATTTTAGACAATCGAGAGCGCACTGGCCATCAATAACTTCAACAAGCATCTTCGAAGGAAAAATTTCTAGGAATGACAGTCCAAGATGTCCGATCTTAACTACAGTTACAATCACCTTCAGACCTACATTTACACTCAGTGATAAGAAGTAATACSCAGAACTACAAACCTGCACGGTCTTTTCAACAACCCAAAAGAACTTACCGTGGAAATCAAGAATAWGAGACCAGCATAAATCAGGATTGGATACTTTTTGATTGAGTTTGTGACGAGCATGAGAACTTCCTGGCGCTCATCAAGAAGAACCATGAGTCCCAAGTAGCCGATCCGTTTTTCTGGATAGTCGCCTTCGGCAATCAGTTTAATACACTCCATCTGGCCAAAGTGAGTTGGATAGCCCAACATGTGAATGAACATAAGCTTTGCAACATTGCGATGTCTATGATATTGGATTGGCTCTTTCAGCAAATCACGCAATGCTGCGCACTCTTTGGCAACGACTGCCCTTTCCTCAGCCGCTGTTTTACACGCCCGGATGGAGCGTATCATGTCCCTGTACGTGYAAACATTGCAAGAACTCAAAGCACAGCACCTGGACTGATGCTCTTTTCATAATCTAAAGTGATTCACATCAGCAATTAGTATCTGCGAGCGCTGCAAGCAATCACAGGAGTGAGCGACGAACCTCAGTTTATTTCCCATGAAGAAAGTCATACTGCAATCCTCCTGTTATTTCACTTCAGCTCCTCAGAACTGGTGCCTTTGCTCAACAACCATATTTCAGTTTCTGCACGAAATTACGAAATGACACTGAAAGAGAAAGACATGGGCCGGACTCTGATTCGGAACCCTAATTCGAAAAATGAAGAATTACTCAAAGCAGCCTCAGAGGGCGATTGTCAATCCCGAATCGTGGAATTTAAGTGCATATGCAAGGAAAAAATGTGACGGAAGTATAGTAAGAGACGCACAGGACGAAACTCTGGAGCAGGGRGTAACTCCAGGTCAAACTCCTAATGAGAACTCAATTCCTCCAGCTACTAGAACTGCATTCAAAATTTTCCGCACATGATAGACCTAATTTCACGAGTACTGGACGTTGAGAGACACAGCAATGGCAGCCATGACAGAGAAAGGGTATATTAGCAAACTGCAGCGGTGAAGAACATGCTTCAGTGGAGAGAAGGAAGTAAACTTAAACCTTCTCTTAGCACTCTGCAGACCAAATGCTCACCTGATACAGATTAAACTATGTCACCMTGGAACTGCGAAAATTAAAGTATTTCGTCTACAAGTTCAGACAATTGGGAAGGAGGACAAAAGGGCTTGGCAAAGAAAAGCCAAAGCCATTAGTATGCCCCTATATGAAACCCTAAATTTAGCCACAGACGCATGCAGATGCTTTTCGCTGCAGGAATAGACCAATGACAGACCTCGACGTCAAAGCTGCCTTTCAGCATCTGCAGAAGCAATAATCCTAGACCCGACGCAAATTACTTTGTGATTGTCGAGAAATTCGCACTCAAAACTCATAATTTACGTATATAGAAGATCCGTCTTCGACCTAAGCTCCATGATATGACAATATTAAAAGGACACTTGCATCACCCTAACCAAGAACATTTGGGACAATTACAGCATGGAGATATAGATTGTCGCCACACCGAGAGGCATGAAGAGAAGGGAAAGAGGCAGCAAGAAAAATGGCATTATTTCTCTGCAAAGAMTTTGCTAAACTCGAAGATAGGTCGCCGGGTTCAGGGGTTCAATAGTATCGACCAGGGCATTGAGAAATGGAAAGAAAGACATGAAGAGGTGTGCGCACGTAGGATGACAGCAGGTTGATATCCTACCTACCCGAAAAGTGTCAATAGTCCAACAAGTGATGAGCTACCATGGCCCGCCTAGGTATGCGTTAGGGCTTACAAATCAATTAAGTTCATGCTGCACTGACGCCCATATTATTATCAGCAATGTGAATTTTATAGCGCATCGCATAAACCGTCTTCGTTTGTAGATAAACTCGGACCTCGAACAGAGCTCCAACAACCATCTCACTCACTAATTTCCAAATGAAAACTTCGTAGAACAAAAGGTTCAGGTTGTTTAAGATACGTCTCCGCCTAAGTTCCGACAATGGCAGACAGATTACCTCATATAACAGCAATCCAGTCTTTGAAAGACTCAGACATGCACGAAAGCTGAATGACCTGTGATGCTCTCCAATGCCTTGCCGATCTTGTCCAGACAAGAATACAACTGCACAATCTGCAAACCCACTCTTCAAATTTAGAAAAAGGCAAATTGTTGAGAGGCTACATGTACGAAGAAACAGAGAATACAGATGAATAGTCAAGTGGATTACAATGCAGTAAACTCACAGTCACCACAAATACTGAGTATAGAGTTACCCTGAGGCCACCGACCGGGCATAAAACTTTCCGTGACAATAAAATAACCACCAGATGCGGATATCACGAGGCCAGACACGCTTCAGAAGAAAGTTCCAGCTCTTTCTGATTTTAGTGCGGTAACCAAATACAACCAAATTGAGCAGCCACGACTTGGAAATGGAAAAATCCTGCGAGCAGTACGCAGTTCGAAATAGGGCCCCTGATGCGACGAAGGCGGTGTTGTTAGTGACATGCAGGAGTGTTTCCAAGGGATGGCAAGGCCCATTTTGCCCGCCATCCTGGCAACTATAGACCCCGCCCGTGGAGCTCACCTACCAGTCATCTTCAGTCAGCATTCTAACCGAGGCCCCAGGACTATGGGATGCTTCACAAGTGGTATGGAGATCTTATCAAGGCCGGAAGTGCGGACGCAGAACTCATGCCAGAGGTCTGCAAGCTTAAAGTAATTGTCATCTTCCTCAGCAAAGGCCATCCTCCGGAAGATCATTGTTGCCTTTCCTCCTCAGATATGTTTTCTATGATCTCGTATGATGGTACCTAAACAACACTGTCACGGTTGTTCTAGAAATATTCGCTTAGCATTCCGTATTACCTACTGCAAGGAAATTTACATTAGCTTTGGCTAGGCTACCCAGCAATGGAGTCATAAAATAGAAGGTTTTTGAGCTAACCATAAGAGGCAATTTCAGAATCACATTCCAAAACTCTACAAGGGGCTAATACTTTGGAGAAAGAAGATATATTACTTTGCATTGAGGGCCGAGAGTTGCTTGGGATTCAAAGTGGAAAGGTATACAAAATTCTCGCTCTAAAAGGTTAGAGCTGTGACATCTCTACTGTCGTTGGGTCTGTCCTCTCACGGAGTGAGAAATTTGCACCGAAGCACACCTACAGTGAGTTCCACAGCACAAGATTGCAGAGCGCTCTGTATGAGACAGGGACTACCGAGGTTATTAGTACGGGTGAAAATAATCGTAGAACGCAAGATGCAACCATACCGACTCTGTCCAAGGACGAAAACTCACCTTCGGCAGCGCAAACTGGCACCAAAAGAAGGACAAAATCGCCGCAAGCTCACCAGCAAACACYGCTCCACGGAGAACAGAAGAATCGGGGCGATAAGACCAGCCGCAGCACGCAAAGTTGGCGGCAATGCACCGYGAACCCTAAACCAAAACCTTGCTGAGTGCACCTGGCTTGGACAGAGGAGAGCTTCCCTTCAACAAATGAGCAAGATGCCGCCGCACTGGTTCGGATTCCAGGCCCATGGGTTGGATGGAACCGAACCGTGGGCCTGGAAGCTTCGAGTCGTCATTGTAGGCTAAATTACGGGTAGGCAGTAAATGGATAATTATTAATCCATAACATTGTTAACCCTTGAACGACGCCGGGGCGACCCTGGAAATCATCAATTTCTAAAACCGTAATTTCTAAAACCGTGGGAATCATTGGCCTAAAAAAATCCAAAAACAATTGTTGGAAGTCAAAGCACTATAGAAAATCTTTCCTTTCCACCACAAATTTCGAGGATGGATAGTTGCATTTCTGGCCTACAGGGAAAGATGCTTTTTCATTCATCGACCAGGAAATGGCCGCGGCGACATTTAGGGGTTAACCCCTAAATCATTGAGAGTATATTTAGTTTAATTTGCAAATAGTCATTGGCCAGTTGGGAAGTTGCAATGCTAGGTCTTCCATTTATGAGGGAACAAAAGGGCCCCTCATTGTTGGTAAACACAGTGCACCATCTTAGTTGTCATAGTCCCCTATTTAAACAATCTTAAATTGTTTTTTTAAGGCCAATCATTTCTTTTTGTGAACGATGCCAAATTTGAAAAACTCTCAATTTTTAATTTATCAATGCGTACTAATTTGAGTTATTTTTGAATTTTCATGTTTCAAATTGAAATGGCTACAATCAAATAAAAAATTTAGTGAAATAGAAAAATATTTGCCAAGTATTAAAAACCTATTGAAGTTCTCATCCTAAAATTTCTATACAAACCCACAAGTACATGACAGCGGAAGTAAGAAAGGTGGAGGTAATCACCTTCGTTGGGGACCTGGAATAATCCTGGATGTGGCTCCTCCTGCAGTCACCTTCAAATGTTTATTTTTTAATTAAAAATTTGAAGTCAAAGCCATATTTGTGGTCCACCCCACCATTTAAGCCTAGATATATATTTATTGACCCCTCCAATACAAAAGAATATGGGAAGTCCAAAAATTGGCCAATTACCATGTCCCATAATGATTGTTGATTTTATGAACGAAATGGAAACAGAAAGAAAGCATGACTGTGTTGACCAAGGATCATTTATTTTTTGTCTTGCACATGGCAGGACAGTATGCTTGGACTTTCAATTGAATGTGTGGACTGGGTTGGGAATGTATAGTTAGATGCCACTTTCAAGTTATCCCATAATGCTTTCCTGGTTGGTTTCATCATCCCCCCAAGCATACTACTCCCAAGCCTGGGAAGTTCCCTCAATCATGCCATATGCAGACATTTGTACGAAGTTTCTGAGATGTGCAGTATAACTTATTGGATGGTATCAGCCTTTTTTTTTTTTTTTTTTTTCATTTTTGTGAAGTGCTAAAGTGGCGATGTAAAATAGAATAGTGGTGCCCCAAATTTCAACATACATCCACATATTGGATTGAAAATATTAGACATTGGCACATTTTATGTATCCCTATTTCTATTTTCATCCACAATCTGGTGATTTCACAATTTCTTTTGATTTGAAGCTTTTGGCAAAAAAACTTCACAATTTTTTACCAATTTATTAGACAAATTCATTTTTTGGATGCAATCTAGCGCTATTTTGCCAAAATAAAAAGCACTAGATGATACTAGATGATATGGGTTGGAAATGATACCTACAAACATGGGGAGTAYATAGAGAGGAGAGGAGAAGATGATGAATAGGATGTACAAATTTGTRATTGTTTTTGTTACAAATTTTATTTCTTCATTCATTGCATTTGTCTCAAACAGTTTGCAATAAATAAGATAGTCTGGTCTGCTCTGAAAGTAACCATGCCYTGAAAGCAAGCATGGTATAAAGGTACATTTTGCTTACTTCAATATACTAGTAGTCGGTACATTCCAAGATGGGCCTTTCTAGCTACCACTGCATTTCAACTTTAGAATTTATAACTAATTCCAAGGAGGTCCAAAAAATATGAAACAACTTAGGTATTATATGAGGAATGAGACCTCCAGAGGACCATTTCACGCCTATTCTCCATGCAATTCTCAATGTAGTGATGGAACGGCTGGCTATTGCAAGAAAAATAATTACCAAAAAATAAATAAATAAAAAATAAATAAAAAATAAAAATATATATATATGGGAACGCAAGAATGTAGCTGGAAACTTGCAGCCTTCTTTGGGCCTCAAAAAACATCTAATGGTTAAATGCTAATTTTGTTTTCTTCCTACAAAAATTTACTGAAATTGTTTCATAGAGTTTAACTTCTCTATAAAGGCAATCAACTCTTAAATAGTCACTTTAAGAGCATACTACCTTATCACACTTTTGAGTAAGATGAGTATTCTTTGAATCCTTGAAARACCAAATCCATTGCAAAATAGTCAAGCATCATATTTGAGCTAAATTTAGGCACTAAAAAATGGCGTTCAAATATGAATGAAAATCCATGAAGTTCCATGTGAGTGATTGAGAGGCATTTTAGTAGAAGGAGGTTTAGCCACAAATGTGATTTTTTGCTACTTTTTTCACTATTTTTTGACATTTCAAATCCATTTTGCAGACACAATGAGTCATTTTGATGATATTTTTTTTCATCAGATTGTTTATATTCTGGTTTTGAATCACTTTATAGTCTAAATTTTTTCCATTTGAGTCGGTTTAGAAATCAAATATGTTTTGAAGAAAATTTCAGCACCTTTTTTCAACACTAAAACATCATAATCTTTCAATCTATATGGTCAAATGACCCCAAATTTATTCCACACTATCTACAACATGCACACTACAATATTGTACGGTTGAGATCTTCATAACTAACTGAAAGGAGGATTTTCAGCACTTGCAAAGGAAAGATGCTTTCAAGCATGTTTGGACCTTGGGCGTTGAGGGGTTATTTTCAATACTTTTGACGCCTAAAGTTCTTTCATGTTTAGAAGCCCAAAACTTCTTCAAAACACTAGTCTCCAAAATAACTAAATAAGGCTAAAATCTCCATCTATATTTATTTAAAAAAAATCTAGCTAAAGGAGCTTTTAGTTAACTTATTAGAATACACCCTCCTAGCCTCCTAAAATTTCATAGTAAAAAACCGCACGAGTTGCAAGATCATGATGGAGGGTTGCTATTATGTGAGCATAGGAGTGTGAGTCCTTGAGCCTAAAATACTACACACCTATGTAATATATACTACAGAAACCGTCTATGATTTGGGGGTATATATGATACAAATACCCATATTATAGGTGTTATGATACATACACCTTCTATAGTGTAATGTGTCTATCTTATTGGTACCTATATTGTAGGCTCAATGCTCACAAGCTCACATTCTTGGGCTCACATCCTAGCATAGTTGGATCATGATGCTTGAGTTTCAAAAAAGAAGTATTTCCAACTTGTCTCAAATGATTAGATTTCATCTTTCAAACATTTACCCAAAATGTGTAGATACTACAACTTGCTGCTCTCTCAATAATATGTTGAAGATATAAATTGGGAACACATATAAAGAATTTCTAATTTTTTTTTTCATATTCATGCTTGAAAAAAATAGGAAGTAGAAAAGAATAGAGAATGATTCAAAAAACTAATTTGTTACAAATTGGTTTATGGAATTGGAATATGCCAAGTCCAATGATTGCAATGTTTTACTAAATAATCTACATCCAGTGGTTTTATTTTTCTATAAAAAAATACTAAAAATTCACTTAAATAAAGGACTTCAAAGTTTCTTTTAGAGTAGAAACTCCATAATTGCCCGCAAACAAAAACTCGTCATAATGGCTTTCATCTCATTAATCAAATTGGAATGATTCAAAGCTTTCCATGTATATACAAGTCTAGAATATTCATTTCAAATTTTTGTTACGTGAAAAAGAGATTTTTTGAGCTGCCCAGGCTGTGAAAAAAAACACATCATGCAATAACTTTTTAAGAGTATAGTAAAAAAATACAAAAATTGTTTGCAACTTTATTGAAGCTACTCCTCAACCATGCAAGTGAAAATTTCAAATAAAAATAGAAATAAAAATTTCATTCACAATGAACTACCCAAAATTGCTATGTTGCCAAAAAATTGCAGTTTGGTCCTTCAAGGGTTGATGAGCCAATAATTAAATTCTTCAAATCTTGAAATAAGCATGACAAAAAGGCTCTCATCCATAAGTCTAAAGGAGATACCATCAAAGTGATGAAATACTCACTTTCTGAAGGCACTTGGATATTAAAATGGCAAACACTTAAGAGTTGAGAGCACTCATCCCAAAACTAGTTTATTGAATTTAATGCAGGATGCTACCTTGGTTATGGAATTTAGTGCAGTATGTTACACTTCAAGACAAACATGCATCAACTTTAGCTACCGTGAGAGTGAGTAGTATTCAAAATAAAATAGAATTGAAAGGATTTTGCAAGTTGTGAAGGATTGTTGGGATTATTATACCACAAATCTAACGAAACAGATGCTAATTCCATTGTGGAGAAAGTTGCAGATCGGCTACCAAATTTTATTTTTTGTTGCATTTTTGGCTAAAATGTCTCCATTAAAGGACCTTTTTCACAATGTACTATGGGTAGTCCGGTAGTAGTGCAAGGATATTTTGGGTAGAAACGAAGCAAATTAGTCAGTTTTGGGAATGCTGGTCCGCCAATGTATTGATTAGGAAACCGGATCCCTGATTCCCTTGAAGTCAAAATTGAAGAAGGAATTGTATGTCAGCAATAATTTTTTAAAAGAGAAACCATCAACACAACAAGCATCTTGCACATACTGTACAGCTGGAAAACTAAGCTATTCCTTCTAAACCTATAATTGTAATTCTCTAAACCAGCACCAATGAGAGCAGCATCACCTAATTCTGATAAGCTCCTTATTTTCATGGAAGATTTCCTCCATCTCTCAAATCAGGCTATATACTATACTATTCCAATTACCAGCAACAATCCTACTGCTAATCAATGCCATACCTCCACCGCTCTTGTGTAAGTTAATGGGCAAGAATAATAATCTCTGTGAGTGCATCTCCCAAATTCACCTCTTTTATGTGGCACATACGTTATCAATCATCATGAACATAAATTTTGTCCACAATGATTATGATGGAGAAGATGAATGCTATATCCACTCCAGGGTATATTGTTGCATTGAAAATACTCTTGGTGATGATGATGTTTTTCAAAGATGCTTCCCTTGTCACCTGCAAAAAAAAAAAGAAGGAAACAAGTGCTCATATCAGATAACTTTCTAATTGATCATTCATAACCCTGAGTCTGCTGTTAAACAATGCAATGAAGTTGTCGCAAACCGTGCATGGATATGCACAGATGTCCAAATACAAAACTGCCATCATCTTCGGTTTGGTTTATATATTCTTTAGAGCCATTTACTAGCTAGAATCCATGCAGATAATATGGTTGGTAGTAAGGTAACTTAGTCTATGATAGGCAAAACTTTGGACATGCCTACTGCAGTAGCAAAAATTCTTGTGCGCTACATCTTAGAAGACATATGTACACCACAAGAATGTTTGGGACTACAATAGGCATGTCTAGAGTTGCGCCAGTCATAGGCCAAGTTACCTTAGTTGCCCTGTAGAGGGTTACTTTCGACGTCCAATAACTAAACTAGAGACTCTCAACTCACACCCAATTTATCTATTATATTAAGTAGGCAGTGCCACAACAATGTCACAACCCTTGTCACAAAATCCGTCATGTTTTCATCTTGGAGAAATATCATCTAATTATTTCTTCCAATGTTCATGATATAAACCTAGAGCCCAACAAGGGAGCATTCTTCCTGAACGCTAGTGATACAATTCATTGCAATTTGAAGTTGCTATAGCTCATACTAGCACTGTCATAAACATTCTATAGCCTTTGTAAAACTGCACCTTAATACTTCAAGGGAAGCACATTGCAAATCTGACATGACTGGACCAAGATTGACTTGCTTTCTGAACTTGAATGTTTTAAAATTACAACTAACTACCCACTCAAGTTGATATGATAAATGGACTGTAGACTCTACAGAAACAAAGTATGCCGTCATAGCAAACAAATGAAAAGTCAAGTACCTCTGCTACAAGCTCATCTCCAAAAAAGATGCGGCATTTCTTGGCAAGAAACCCTCCTTCAATGGTATAATCTGGATGCTTCTGGGCTGTGTTTGTGGAGAGGAAGATGTTGACCTTGGGCTTGAAACTGAAGGCGGATGTTGATTTCAACGTGAAAAGGGGATCTGATTCACCAGGTGAATAAGCTCTCCAAATATTCTTTAATGTCCATGGCTGGAGGACAAAGGAAAAGGAAAGAAAAAAAAAGGCAAACGTCAAAAACACTCATAATAAACCTTCATCAAAGATATCCAAGACCATGTAATGCAAAATCACAATTCTGACTTGAAAATGCCAACACAGGAATGTATGTTGTGCAAAGTGAGCTACACAAAATGCTACAATGACAAGTGTGCAGAATGCCATCGAAGAGAACATCAAATTAAAGAGGCCTAAGTGTCATTAGAAAAAGGCCACTACTTCAAAGCTAAAACTAATATAGCCCTAATTCCAATACCCTAAAATCGTCAACAATGAGCACATATTGCTCATGACAATATTCAACACCTAAATATCAAACCATTTGTTGATGATTTCAAGTCATGAACCACAAAAACTTCAAAGCCTTGTAACTTTTGCATCCAAACAATACTAAGAGATTCCTAATACCTTGAAAACCTTAAACAATGAGCACATATTCATCATGACTATTTTCACCACCTAAACATCTTACATTGATTTCAAGTCATCTACTAAAAAACCCTCAAACTCTTGTAACTTTCACATCCAACAACACCCAAACATTGTTTCCTATGTTGTGCGTTAAACTCCACTAATAAAACCCTACAAACACTCCAAAAGAATAGATGTATAGACAATGACTATGACAATGTACACCACCTAAACAAAAAACCTTACATTGATTTCAAGTCACCTACCACAAAAACTTTTGCATCCCATACCCAAACATTACAAGCAATGTTGCATTGAAACCCCCTAATAAAAACCAACAAACATTCCAAAAGAACATGTGCAGAGATAATAACTATGACAAGGTCCACCACCACCCAAACCTTAAACCTTACATCAATTTCAAATCATCTACCACACGTACTTCAAACTCTTATAACTTTTACATCCCATACCCCCAAAATGCATCCTTGGTGTGTGTGACTCCCCTCCCCAAAACCCTACACCAATCGCATACCTTTTCTTCCATGTACACCACCACGTTCCCATTTTCGTCCAGGAGCTCGCGCTTGGACTTCACCCAGTCCACCTTCTTCCCTCGCACACGGAACACGACCTCGCCAGTGGCGTCGGTGATGGTCCACGCCTTGGACATAAGCTCATTCTCCAGACGGTACTGCGTGGCGTTCTGGAGGCAGTAGCGCTGCCGCACGACCGCGCCCAAGGACTCGGTGGGAGCGTGAAGCTCCTCCAGATCCAACAACGAAAAGTCGGATTGAAACCCCATTGACCGAATAGGATGAAATATATGGTAAACCCTACTACAGGAAATTCTACTGTGAAAAAWTCCTGCGTGATCGTCTGCTACAGGGGAGTATTCTTCAGCAGACTACTCAGGATAAGCCCGCGTCTTGACCATTTTCGTCTGATAGCCTCAGCGCGAACAATCGCGACACAATTGGGACACAATCTCCACACAAACTCGGTGCAATCTAGGAGCAAGCTCGACACAAGCTCGGCACAATCTGTTGCAGCACACTGAACGAAACTGTTAGAAAATCTTCGGGGCAGAGGCTGAACCTTTGCAATCGACTCATCAGTTTTAGAAAAATCCCGCAGCAGAGTCAACTGATCATCTTGGGCAACAAACCTAACTATACAGATTCTTCAAACCGCACACTTTTTCCCACCAAAAAGAACGAAAAAAGAAACAACAGATCCAACAACCCGTGATCACCAGCTGATTCCTAAACCAGAAATCGTTACCCAATCAAGAATTTTCAAAACACAGCAGATACTTACAGTTGAACTCACTACCAGGCTTCCAACACTACTCAACTCCCCACCAAAAAAGAATTCCCAAGAACAGCCAGACAAGGGTACCGCGAGCTTATCGTAACAGAAAGCGGCCGAATCTCTATTCAAACCAACAAGAAACTCACCAGCAAAGCGCGAACGCACCAACCTCACGCACTAGGGCTCATCACACTGTAATTTCCAACCGCACACTCCACAAGAGCCCAAGAATTCTCAAACACAAAGGGGTACAAGAGGAGAAATAATAGCGTCCACGAGATCCTATCCCACCTTGACTTAGCCTCTTCGAAATTCACTCTGGACCAAAGTACACAGTACCGGTAAACCAGGTCTAAATCATGGACCACCATCGTTGTGTGGGTTTCGATTGCGGTAGCAAGAATCCAAGCTCGTCTGGTGACCGAGAGATGGCACCCGTAGCTTGCGAATTGCGAGGTCAACTTCCAGGCTGGATGCGCGCCAAGAGCAGTGGAAGTTTTTTCCGCGTTTTTACTTGGGTTTTCTTGGGTGAACATGCCTGAAAGGAAAATTTCATCGGRAAAAGGAGAGGTACAGGGATTGCTTTTGAGAGATTGTTGGGGGTTTACTTACTGTTGAAGAATTGAATTGCTAAGCGTACCGGGATTCGAGGAAGTGACTGTGGGGGTCTTCGGAGCGGCGCGGGCGGCAGTCGTCYCCTGTTCTGGTTGCGATGGAGTTTTGCAGGTGTGAATAGGTTTTCAAGCGTGGTCCACGTGTCTGATGGAGGTGGGGACTTGCATGGTATATTTCTGTAATTCCAGCTGGATCAGGCTGCGCTAATCATTGGGGGTATTCAGCAGATATCTAAAATTACATAAAATAACTCCATATATCAAATGAAATAAAAATTGAAACTTTAATSAAGAAATTCTTAGGAAAACTACAAAATTTGGTTTAATTTTATGCAATTTTGAAGGTAAATCTTCACCCTTGAAAGACAGACATATTATCGCGGGGAAAAGGTGGGTTGTGGATTGTGGACCGTTAAGTGTTAAGAGGACAGGAAGTTAAACTGTGCACCAACTAAAAATGACAAGAACACCTGAAAATTTGATGATGGGCATAAGGGGATTTGTCCACATGGGCATGAATTTCCATGGCTTTGTGTTACAATTTGTAGCGTCGAAAAATGAAAATACATTTGTTGACCCTATTTCATGCTTTCCATATCAAATCGCATCTCTACTTTTACAATTACCCAAAAAACAAATGAAAAATAACTTTTTTACATCCACTACAATTGATTTTTGTCATCTAAAGGATTCAAAACGTCCCTTTTATCCTTTAACCCTTCATCGCCTAAGGTCCAACCATGCTTAAAAGCATCCTTACTTTGCAAGTGTTCAAACTATCACTTTCAGTCAGTTATGAAGATCTCAACCGTACAATATTGTAGTGTGCATGTTGTAGATGGTGTGGAACAAATTTGGGGTCATTTGACTGTACAGATTGAAAGATTATAATGTTTTAGTGATGAGAAAAGGTGCTGAAATTTTCTTAAAAAATTCCAAACTAGAATATTATCACTTTGGTGAAAATAAATACAAAAAAACTAACTCATTGTGCCTACAAAATGGATTTGAAATGTCAAAAAACAATGAAAAAAGGAGCAAAAATTCACATCTGTGGCTAAAGCTCTTTCTACCAAAATGCTTCTGAGTCATTCATAACATCTTGGATGGATCTGAAATTTTAACCACACAAACTAGATTAGTAAGCGCAACTTTTACAACAAAAATTATTGAAAAAGGATCATATATGAAGAAGTTATGAGCCGCCAAAGTTCACTGAAATGCAAACAATTCTGGATTTTGAACTTTGAATTTCTCCCAAACATTCGAAACAGCTTGGATTGGCATGAAACTTTTACCACAATAACTAGACCTATATGGGAACAAAATCCAACAAATTTTATTGAAAACAAACATTTGATGAAAAAGATACAATCCTCCGAAGTTGTAGCCATCACAATGCAGTGTGCTGAATCCAAATTCAACCTGAGAACTTCGAATGACTTTCAGAAACTGAATACGTCTTGGATTGATCTGAAAATTTTACCATAGATACTAGCCTACTATGCGCAACTTTTCCAACAAGTTTTATTGAATTCCGACATTGGATGTAGAAGTTAGAGCGCTTCAAAGTTGACTGCTAGATTGTGTTTGGACACTTTTCATCCCCTTAGGCGATGAAGGGTTAAGGATTAACCCCTAAAGGACCATTTGTCCCTTCGGGGGACAAGGTAGATTTCGGGCATGTACCTACAGTCTGAATTTTTGTCCTGATTTTTTTAAACTTTTTTTGATCATAGAAAAGCTAATTAGCTTCATAGGAATATAATTCTTTTAAATTTTTAAATTTTTTTTTTTTTTCTCATAGTTTATGTTTTTATCTACATGGAAATATTGATTCATTCCATTTGGATTTGTTATGAGAAAGTTATGGACCATCTTGTTTTTCGGGCAATTGGAGCATCTTCTTGAAAAAATAACTTAAAGAATTCATTTGTGAATGCAATTTTTATAATTTTAAGAGAAAAATGTTCCACATGGTTTAGTTTGCTTGCTAGAACAATCTCACCATTGGGATTAGTGTATTTTAATTCCATCTTAGAGATTTTAATAATTTAGATTTTCCTTCTATCTTGTATCTACTCCTATTTAACAATTTTTTAAAGAATCAAAATTGAGTTTTTTTGAAATTTTTTTCTCCCTTTAGATTCTCAATTTAATTCTCCACCATAAAGATTGAAAGCTCAAAACTCTATAGTGCAAAAAATTAAAGTTAAGAAGGTTCCAAGTCAAATAATCTAGTCCTGCAATGTGCTACAAAACCAATTTTTTTCACTTTAAATGTAGATATCTTGCAATCTATGCGGTCAAAAATTCGGAAATTTTTTCCACACATCCTCATACTAGTTAGGTGTAAGATACTACAAGTTAGATTTGCAAAAGTAATAATATCCAATTGTTTTTACTCTTTGCTATAGAAATGGTAGTTTTGAGTGTTTTTTCACAGAAAAAGGCCATGATCCTTTAGGGGTTAAGAATGACCAAAGAAGTCAAAGTGATAAGTGTATATTGCATACTCTAACATTTTCAAACTTTACACAATGATTCCAATTTATAACAAAAAGTCAAAGTTTGAAGTGGGATGAGATTATGTGACAAACTACATGGTATTGAAGATGATATTTGGTACCCTACTTATGTGACTACAAAATCTTCTCGACCAATTCAGTGAAATTAAGTAGTTCTAGAGCAATCGGTGTCAAAAAACTCAAAGGATTTATGAAACTCAAAGAAAACTCCTAAGGCAATTTTTTTTTGTCAAAAATCACTGAAAACTGACATTCAGTTTGTTGCATTCACCCAAGAAAACAAAATAAGAATTTTCTTATAATCCAACCATAGGATCTTGTATTTCACTTGTTTTAGATAATTTGGTAAAATTTTTATGAAGTTTGACCATATAGATTGGAAGATATTAGCATTCAAAGTGGAAAAAGAAAGTTTTTTTGAACACTGGCTTGCAATTTCAGATGACTTTGACCGCCATTTTTCAATTTTTTTTGCAATATAGACTTTAAATTTAAAATTTTTTATGTTGAATAATTGAGTTGAAAGTCTAGAAAAAAAAGTCAAAAAACACACACTTTATCTTCATTCTTTAAAAAATTGTTAAGTAGATGTAGGTCCAAGATTGAAAGAAAAACTAAATGGTTAATAGCTCTAAGATGGGATTAAAACACAATAATCCCAATGGTGAGATTGTTCTAGCAAGCAAACTTGACCTTGTCAAACAATTGTTTTTGAAAAATTGTGAAAAATGCATTCAGAAATGAATCCTATAAGTTTTTTTTTTCAAAAAATTGCTTAGATTGCCCGAAAACCAAGATTGTTTATAACTTTCTCATTACTAGTCCAAATAGATTGACTCAAAGCTTCACATGTCGACAAAAATATATCATTTCAAAAACAATTTAAAAGTTTAATTTTGAATTTTTGAATTTTTTATTTGATGCCCAATGAGTTCAATTTTTGGCTTTTTGTGGTATAACTTTTGCTCCCGGGCATCAATTAAAAATTAAAAAAATTAAAAATTCACAAAGAGCTCATCAATTTTTCTATCTTATAAGAAAATTTCAAAAAGTTTCATAAAAAATCAAGGTCACATGAACTTGTCTAAAGTGCAATTTGTCCTTCGAGAGGACAATGGG
Source organism: Pleurozium schreberi (assembly GCA_006891605.1). Classification (NCBI taxonomy): domain Eukaryota; kingdom Viridiplantae; phylum Streptophyta; class Bryopsida; order Hypnales; family Hylocomiaceae; genus Pleurozium; species Pleurozium schreberi. The sequence goes on along the minus strand of VACF01001034.1, from coordinate 236,894 downwards.
ACTTTAGGGGTTAAGTATCTAGATCTTTAATGAGCCATTCATCCAAGGTGATAACAAAATTTAAGACCTCAAAATCTATTCATGAATTCCAGTATTTATTTGATTATGTGAGCCTTTCACTTATGGTGGTAATAGGATTTAAAGACCTCAAAATCAATGCGGCAGATGCTTCATTGTCGGCTGATGTTGAAACTAAAATTCCAGGACAATCAAGTAGCTTAACATGCTTATCTAATTCAATCTCCTGCATCACCTTCGTAATACAAGGTGTCGCTTGAACGCTGACCGCTTGAGTTCTCTTCAGACTGTTAATTACACTACTTTTTCCAACATTTGGAAATCCAACCACGCCAACAGTGATAGCTGTTTTCAACTGCACATTCCACAAGTGATGGAAACAATTAGCACAACAAGATCTCTAATTACAAACCCTCATAGCAAATGAGACTGTAATGCTTGGCGACTTTCCCACCGAAAATAATGCATCAAAATCTCTCATGTGTAGCAACGTTGAGTCTACCTTCTGATTTTTGGAGTAATTTCTGAGAAGCTGCAGCAATGTCTCTGCGCCAAGGCAGTTGCTAGATTGCAACAGATCAGCATTCTCAACAACCTTTCGTGACTTTCTTCCTGCGCTTTTCTTATGCTGTGAATTACACTTGAATGCGACTGTTGGAAGCTCCTCCCTAAAATACTTAAGCCACTGCTCCACGACTTCTCTAGGTACAAGATCTGGAGAGCATCAATTGCGTAACATTTAATCAGAATTTGAGATKCGTCTGTGTCAAATRAAAAMCTCACTCTCAACGCTCATCATTYYGATTCTAATTCAAACGCTTCATGAAATGCRTATYTACCTCYAGCAACTCGAACATACTCGACGAARCCTAAGCCGTATATAAGCAGAACTACAAACTTAAGTTGCCTGTGGCGTGCTTCACCTTGTGACACGCATATTGATTAAAAACACGTACCAATTTTATTGAGGAGAAGGATTACACGCTTGAGAGGCCCTGCCTTGTGAACCATACGTTCGAGCTCCACACAACGGCTACCGAGAGGATCCCTTGCGTCCAACACTTGAATGATCACATCGGATGCTTCTATCACTTTCATGAGCTCCGTGTAAAATCTCTCTGCAAAGAAAGCACGATCAATTTTTCTTAAAAACTTTAATTGGGCACTTCAAGTCGACCAGAAATGTGATGAAGTAGTCAAYAGTGGACAAACACATTACACACACACACCTTGAGGACTGAGAACTTTTTGTTTCTTCGACTTCTCAGACTCAGCAGCCTCTTTGGCAAGTTCAGCATCATCTTCGTCATCCAGCAGTCCGAGCTTTCGCTTCGCAGCCTACGCGAAAACATAAAAATTACGTGAGCATCTTACGCAATTGCAGATTCCAACAACAGCTACTCGMGGTCCTCAAAATAGTCAAACTCAATTCACCCGCACATGGAGAAGTATGGAATATCGAAATCCTCACAGTAGGAAGCATTTAAACCCTAAACCTTACCCTTTCCTTTTTCGCCGCTTTTTTCAGCTCAATCTCCTCGAGCGCCCGAGCGCGGCGAGCTTCCAGAGCAGCGAGTTCCTGCTCTTTAAAAGGCCAGGCGTTAGGAATCCCAGGGTCTTTCTCCACTTTCGACCTCCCCTTGTGACCTAACTTCGCCTGCTTCTTCGCTTCCTTCGCCTGCTTCTTGTGGTGCTCCTTGACCTTCTTGATAATCTTGTACTTCTTCCGCAAGGGTGTTCGCTTAGACTTACTCTCTGCAACAATGCCATGGCCGAATTCATCAACAAACACTCCACATTTCACAMAAAAACGATACKAATGCTCACAGGACTASAGGACGGACAAAAAAACTGTGCACTCACTTTTGCTTCGCTTCACCATTGTTGATGCTGCTGTTTTGGTCCGCCGKCTTCAGAGGAAACACGTATGAACCAGCCAAAAACCGACAGAGATCGAGGACCTAGAGGAGGAGAGAGTACAGAGTTGATGAATACTAAAACCCTATACCCTGATTCTGAACCCTCGGCAAAGAAGGCGCAGCCCACATCCTCTAACGAAGGGTCTTCCAAATGACACCTCGTTTGAGACGTCGTCCTCAGCTGGAAGGCGAAGCAAGAGAAGRAAGCGCAGATTAATTGGAATTATTTTGTTTTAATGATTACTTTATTTTCAGTTTTTGTTATATAAAAATTATAATGATGACAATTTCTCATGATGCTGGAAGATTCTTTTCAYCAACAGACAACACATATGTTTGAGAAATATGGTTTAAGATTAAATTTGAACACTTTTTTCAAGGCTAAATTGAACTCATAAATAGTATTTGTCCTTCTGGCAATGGAATTGGCCCTCTATGATTGAAGTTCTTTGTAGGAAAAACACTTGCAACTGCTGCACATATAATTCTATTAATATAAAGGTTCCACTTGTTCAMCCTAAGGTAAGGTGCTCATAAAGTGACCCTTTAAGGGTTGGTTGGCCTTTCTTATGAGTTTCAAATGCTCAAAAACATTTTCCTTTATTTTAAACTTGAAGAAAAATTGACGTGGAATCTACCACAAGTTGTTTCATGTTTTTTGGAGCATTTTTGAATTAGTTATGAATTTTCAAAGCACTCTGCCCTAGGGCCCTATATCTAATTTGAAGCCTTTACTAAATCCACTCATGCACGGTCTGAAAATAGATATGGCTTTATCTGAACAAAGCATTGTTGCATGCAAAAAGTAATAGAGAAGGTTTCAAAATGCAACCCTCTCTAAACTTAAATGGATGTTTGATTTAATTATAATTTCAAATTTTTTTAGTATGTGTAAGAAGGTAGTTGGGCCGGCAAATCTCATTTTGAATTTTTTTTAATGAATACCTATCCACTGAGTTTGAAATGAACATACCTTAGCTCTAAAACCAACCATTGAAGAAGTATGAATGATCCATTAAGAAGTACAAACCAAAACTAATTACACTCTTACATAATCAATAGATGATTGTCTCACCATCACTTGTCCATCTTAGAGCCTCCTATAGGATGGTTTGAAGAAGAGGGTCGCTTTTAGAGCACACTCCTATACATAAAGAGAAAATTATAAAGAAAGACATGTTATAACGGTTGCAGGGATAAAAGTAACAAAACATAATCCATTATTACACCAAAAAAAAGGATTTATGCACGTTAAGGTAAACAACCCATTGTGGTCAGAATAAGGGGTCTGACCTCATGCTAATTTTGATATTTTTCAAATTTTTCCTACACTAAAACAAATGTGAGATATAGCGAAAGTAGTTGAAATTACATTTTTTCAACCAAGTATGAATTTGCTATGAAATTTTGAAGTGACTCAAAAAAGCCTCTAGACTATTCAGAATCAACAAAATTTGAATTCATAATGTTCATCTTATTACATAATATTTTCTAACATGGGATGCCTAAAAAGTCAATCTTTACAATGATTTCATATTGAAAAGTTGGAATTTCTTAATCAAGTCACTAAACATTCCATTATTGCCATGTAAGACATTGATTGTGGCCCAAATCTCACATATTGAAAAAACCATAATGGAATTGGTTCAAAGTAGGAGGTCGAGAAATGGAGCATCTAAGGGCTGATCAGCCTTTTTCAAATACTTTTTTTGATGGAAATATTTTTTTTCTTATTTTTCAGACAAAGAGAATTTGATTATGGTTGCAACACAAGTGGTTTCGTTTTTTTTAAGCATTTTTGAATTACTTATGAATTTTCAAACAAGATTAGTCTTAGGTTGCTATTTATAATCCTAGGTCTTCCATGAATTGTCCACTTGAAACTTCTAGAGAGAAATGGGGAAAGCAAAGAGAATGATTGACTCTTGCAATAAATAATGTTTTTTTAATCAATTCATTCAATGACTATAGAAGGTCCATTTAAAGACCATGTCATGTCCATTTCAGGAGAGTCTACATGGCAGTTCTAAATGCCCGCTCCATTTTAGAGCCTCTTACCTTATAGGTGTTTACTATGGACTCATCTAACCAAGCCTAGYCCTGTGAGCAAACTAGACCTACTGATGGAAATCTTACGCAACACCAAATGGTACAAAAAATTGTTGCATGTCAAGCTACGGGAAGGTTTCCAAAATTCAAATATATCACAATACAATTTAATACGCTAATAATATATTGATATACAATAGTATATGCTAACATATGATATCGTACAAACAATTTGTGAAAATGCAATTTGTATGTGTGTTTTGTCATAAGCATAAAGGTGAGCTTATCTATTGGCCTTTCAAACTTGTAATATACCCATGAATCAATGTAACAAAAGCATACAAGCTTACACCATGTATCAAACAAAGAGAGCCATCCCCTAATTTTATGAAGATAGTAAAGATTTTCACATGAAAGTGTTTTGTGCCACGCTGTCCTTCTTGCAATTTTTGAATGGGTAGCTTTGGATATTGGTTTGTACAATTTTCCCGAAGCTAATCATTCAAAAATTGCAAGAAGGATAGCGTGGCACAAAACACTTTCATGTGAAAATCTTTGCTATCTTCGTAGAATTAGGGCTAAAAATATGGAAGCAATTAAAAACACTAAATTTGACTTCCCATGATGATTGACACATGTGTGGTCACGTTCAGAACAAGAACGGATGAAAATTAGTGAGTGTTTGCTCACCAGATGAGTTTTTTTGTCATCGAAAGGACAATAAACGTCCGCGGCGTCGTTTAAGGGTTAACAAATAAAAAAATAAAAAAAGCGATGTCCCCCTTACCAAGATTCCAAACAAATCCACGTTCAAGCCCATACAGAAGCAAGTGCAATTGTCAAATAGACRAGCCCACACTCAAATGTGGAACCTTGATTCACTTGGTAAAATATACAGTCAGGGATCCAACCAAGGAGCCCTGTATCAATAGATCTTGCCCTCAACTGCTGTCCTCCACTACCGTACCCTAAACCCTAAGACCCTAAACCCTTAGAATTAGGGCAATCCCATTCTCCCCTAGCTCATCCTGCAGCCTAAGCGTCCGTCCAGGCTCCTCAATCGCAGTGCGATCTTTCTTTTATCTCAGTGCGTCATGGCACCTTCCAATCCTCATGTCGCTCGCTCTTGGCGAGCACATTTAGGGTTGTTGATTATTACCGCATGTATGGGCTAAGACTCTGGGCTTCACCTCCTCGTGCAAATGGAAGAAAGGGAGCCAACCGGACTCATGTATGTTGAAAGATCATTCTGCAGTGGTCCGAAAGTTTAGTCCACAAGTCTCCACAAATGGTKTCTGAGGGAGGGAACTCATGTAGAATGCAAGTGGTATGTGAATGCTAAAARACACGACTTGTGAGAATTGAGATTATCGCAGTCGAAGAAACGTCCACAAGTTTGATTGAAAGCTGCAATTTTATGGTTTAGGAGTATCCTTGTTYATTGGTGAGGACCCTAATTCRTACCTCAACAATTCTATTACAGGTAGTACAGACATCAGTGGATTGGAATCCAGAGAGAAGCTCACTCCCATTCGAATGTGCTTTAAGTTCTCYATTAYGACCTCTAAAATGAGATTATATCATTGTCTGTAGCACACTAGTTATCAAATTCAAATAAGCTCAGGGAAAAGTCCGGACAATCGCTGGGGTGATTGAAGAAACAGAGAAAGAAATTTTGGTGCTAGGGTTAGGGTTGTGGCACCTGTGCTTAAGCCTTCTTCGWCGTCGCCTTTGATTTCGTCGCAGCTTTGGCGGTATGATTCTTATGCAGGGCCTCAACTTCGGGCGACTTCAACGACTTATGGCGAAACCCATACTTCGCAATAACCTGATTATCCGCGAAGTTGATGGCGCGCTCCATGTGCAACAAGCAGTGATCCACCGTATACTCAGGGTTAATCGAGCCACAGCAGAACTCACATCCACAGAAATGCGTCACAAAAGGCCACCGATCGTCACCATACAACCCCGGTTCGTACTTTTCCATCATCTCCTCGAATCGTTCCGTTAGCACCTGCATAAATTTCCATTCCATTCGTYACTCTTGCAAATCTTCTTCAGTTTTATAATTCTTATCGACCTGCATTGCATTCGTTACTCTTGCAGACCTTTCCTCAACTCTGCAATTCTAAACCCTAAACCTAAATCTTCCAGTGTCASAGGAAAATCCGCAGTGCACCTCAGAAACCTGGGAGTTCCATTGCAATGGGCTTACCTTCCAGTATCCCTGGAAATAGTACGAGCTTTCGAGGTACACCTTCGACCCCCATCGTTCCTTATCACTGACCATAAGGTACACCAGCCCTGACTGATCATCGGCTTCCCCCTTCCCCCGATTCGGCAACGCCCTCGTCAGAAACTCCCCAACACGATCACGAATTGCACCTTTCGGACTCATAGGCGCCCAAGTATGCAACATGTCCATCGACCACTGGCAATTCCTAATCAGATAAACACCAGCATTGATTCCCAACCAGCTCCTCTTCTCATAAACAGCATCCTCCCAGCCATGCATCACCATGTTATAATTCTCATACTTTTTCAAAGGGAGCTCAAACGACATGTCCGTGAACACGGCGTCGCTGTCCATCCACCAGAACCAGTCAATCTCGGGATGCTCTCTCATCAACATATGCGTAAGAAACGTCTTCACCCACCACCCTAACATCTCATCATCAATCTTGTCCATGTTGTAGTAAAGCTCAATCCCATGTAAACGACAGTAATCCATTTTGTTCTTAATGGCTTTCAACAGCATCTGGTCGCCTTGCTTGTTCTCRCACTTCTTCGGGTGGGAGCTCGTGATGAGCATGATGCGGGGCTTGGGATTCACACCGCTGGTGGAGTTGTTGAGTTTGTTGATGACCTTSGCGCGTGTTTTGTCCCAGTCCACGACCGGAGGTCCGAACTTCGTGAACGGCCTGGTACTGTTGAGGAACTGTTTTAGGTCACGGTCGATTTCGATCATCTGCAGGCGAATCTCCTCGGGGGTGAGCTGTTTGGGACCGTACTGGATGTTGTTTGGCGAGGTGCGGCCTGTGAGATTCTTGAAGGAGAAGAAGGTGGTGTAGAAGCCGAAGACACAGATGGAGCACACTGCGGCAAGGATGCACAGGCCGTAAACAATCTTCCCTTGGGAGCCGTACATGGTGAGGGGCGTCAGTTGACGGGACAACGCTTTCTTCGTGTCGTCCTTCATTTTCACTATTCTAGTCTCGGGGCTGCCAACAACCACAATCTCTCGTTAGCACTTGCACTTCCTTTGAATCTTCACAAAATCAACATTGAACTACTCTAGTTAGCACTTGCACTTCCCTTCGAATATCAGAAGGGAAACCCTCGCGCTCTCTTCACGATGGTGCCTAAAAGTCTAAGTTTTAATGGAAAATCTGATACTTGCATACAGTGGTCTCGAATGTAGCGGAAATTGCTACAAAATCACAGAATTTCTGTTGTTCACATTTCGTAGCTAAGAAGTTTTTCTAGGGTTTGTCACATTCGAGAACACTACTTGCAAAGGTGACAATCAGATAACGTAGAACAGGAGATTAATATCCAAGAGTTTTCTCGTAATCCAAACAGCACGAGACGTAACCCGTTGTCAATTTATCATTGGGAGACTTCCTCACTAACCATGATTCTATCTAGAAGCTCCACAGAGATTTCAAAGACAGGCCTGCGAAGAGTTTTCACAAGTTCAACACTGGAATGACAAAAGAGGTCATCAAGCGAATTGACAAGAGATAAAAATTTCTGCCCCTCACCCGTGCTCTTGCACTTGCACCCTCAACCGCATGCCAGCACTCTAAGTTACCCGCAGCTCTCTAACTTAGGTGTGGCTTCGACTTGAAGGGTTTCAAAGTGCTACCACCTGCAAAAATGGCTTTGCTTTTTGACACTCGAGACGAATGGATTCTTCCTTTAACTACAATAAACTTTCCGACTCTCGACTTTGGGGACTCTATCATTCAGCTAAGAAGAAGAAGCCTGCAAGCAACAGGACAGGAACAGGGACGTTGTCAGCTGTGAAGCTAAAGCAAGGACTGACAAAGAAATGTCAGTGGCACTCTGTTTCTTTCCTATGGAGTATAAAATACTTTAAAACATGAAACTTAAAAAGAAGTTCCACTCAATCATCTGCCAGGCAATCAATATTTAAATGCACAGGATCTCGGGACGTGGACAATGCCACCTTCCGTCTGCTTCAGCTGGACGGGAGGTTCACAAATGTTAAGGTCGACAACTCTGAAATTAGACAGGCGAGGAGTCCTTTAAATGTCTACACACCTGGCGTTTCTAGCTGGAAGCCGCTATTGCAATAACTAAAGAAGGAATATCTCGCCGTCTGTAGAAAGGACGAGGCAACCGAAAGAGCACTTTGACAGGGTCATAGCCGAGTATTAAGTAGACCCTTCGATGTCAACTGAAGACCATTCTTGGCCCGTTTCGAATAGCAGGGTAATCTAAGCCATTCAGCGAACCTCTCTCTCTTTTCTTCAGGGAGAAGGAATGAATTATTGGGAGCAAAACTCGTTAKAAAACAGTATATTAATRTGGTYTCYMRATCYCGTTCTATCGGATATTACTAAAAATGGACATGAACCWTCAGTCACAGCAATCCTCGACGCAACTAGCAATGRGGGTTCTCTCAGAAAATGGACGAAGCAAAACCGAAAACAAGAGTTCTCAACTCGTTAGCAAAAGAGTTYTCCGTACCCTACCTAGTCCTCTGCATTAAAACTACCGGATTTCTGAGCGCCATAGACGTTACATTCTAATGATCAAACCCCTGAAAACAAGCACTTTCAAGTACCTTAAGCTTCGATCGAAAACCACCCAAGGCTCAGCTGGGTTTTGAGCTCTTAAATCTAAGAATGGTGCAGMTATGAAGTTCAGYCAGCCAGGTCGGTAGCCAGGCTYCAGWATCTGTTAGCCGACTCAAAACCGCTCCGGTTGTTCTGAAACTCACAGMGCACGAYAAACTCKAGAATTTCGYTTGTTCTCACGAATGAAAGATTYGCGGCAYWCTACGAAAGAGAAAAYCTCACAAGGYCAACATACCATCATTCTCTGACACCGTCAACGTCACAGCTATGAAGACTTGAAAGAGGGAGWGYCGTKCAAAGTCTCAMAGAGCGCCGAGAAGGTAACTAGAATTTCCAGAGCAAACTAGAAACATCTRGATACTACTAGAAACTYGTCAAACTTCGGGAGTGCTCCAYGGACTCTCTRAGCACAACAGATATGAAGCCTGKCTWYGAAGTGCTTGAATGTCRACAGATCTAGCGTTTTCTGGTGTTCTCCACCGTCGTGTGCGTCAAGATCTCGGGCCCACTAGCTCGTTGACACTTTGACRAAAAGTCTCGAAAAGGCTAGATTCGTTCCTACACACCAACCTAGATACTGTGAACATTCGAAAGCTCCACCACAACGACTGGTTGCCATCGCATTGACCGAAACTAAGTTCAGCGACTGTTGATACCCTCGAATCAGACGCAGAGCAAAACACAAAAGCGCAAGATCGAAGAATCTCGAGGTGATCGATGCCCAAACAAATTTGATCTCGGAACTTGCTTAATGACGACTGTCAGAGCCGCGTCGTGGTACTCTCACGATAGGACTAGCGAGAGCCAGACAGGCATGATTTCAATTTCAGTTCTGGAACTTTGCAGATCGATGAGCCTGTCGTCGTCGGCGCCATACGTTTTCAATCAATTTTGCAATGATATCGAGCTTCATACAGGCAGAGTACGTCAACATACGCACCAGAGACAACAGAGACAACAACAGAGCCAATTGTGAATCGCGGCTACTGAGCACAATGCTAGTTTGTCAGTGATGATGAGCTATGGAACTGCAAACTGGTGATTGAAACCACTGCAACATGAACCTCACTTGATGAGACCCTACTGAAAGGTCGACGACAGTCGATCATCAATTTGCTAAAATCTCTTGAAAAACAACTTCTTAACCAAGATTGATAAGGATCAGAGTGTTTCAACTAACCTGTGATTTGGTAAGAGACGGTGCTAGTGAAGATTGCTGCACAGGTGACTATCAGCAACGGCTGAATCTGGACGTGGAAAATATTTGCAGGTTTGCAAACCCGTTGCTTTCCATGCCAGTGTGTGATGAATGGGAATCTGACTTTTTATGAAACGGCCAGGTTGTTGACGCGGAGTGTCATGTGTGGACGGCGTTTTTAGTTCCTATTAATGTATGGCTTGAAATAACTTCCTCTATACATGTTCATTGTATTGAGATTTGCATCATCGTTTTATATTAGTTTATTACTTTACATGTTTCGCAGCTTGTCGTGGTGTGTCAACGTGCTCTAGCAACGGCTGTTCTGTCGACAGCTTTTGGTACTGTACAGTGGACTGTATTCGAATTCGTATTTGCGGTGGGAAGCTTCGAAGCAAAAGGAATCACAGACTGTGATACAGWACTCGAGAACTGTTTTCACTTGGCGGGGAAGTTTTGATTGAATATGCAATCAGTGAAAGAGCCTGTATTGATTGTGTGATGTTCGGTTGTATAGGAAAAGTAAAAGAAAAAATTGTCCATGTGTTTCAAGAAAAATAAATAAAAAATGTAAAAGAAAAGAGAGATCTGCTTTTATTACAATTTATAAAAAAATGGTTGTTTGAATATTTGTACACTAAATAGGGGTATTAAGGGGACCAAACAAATAAGGGAACTTAAGGAGGGAAACTATAGATGTTCCAAACATGATGTACAGCTCGAGGACACTTCAGTCCATATTGATTTACAAGAAAGGTAGATATTTATATATCTGTGGAATGTCGATTAATTAGTATGGGTCCCCTTAATACCTCTATTGAGTGTAGATTCCAAGATTAACACTTTGGGAGTCCTTTTTTTTGTTCTCCAATTAACAATACCATTGATTTATTCTCAGATATAAATATGTTACTTGGAGTGGTGACTGTAATCAGTCTCTCAACAGACCCTATTTTTCAATGATTGACCGTGTTTAGAAGCGCGTCCTCATTACTTTTTACCCGTATTTAGTATGACAACAAATCTGGGCGTGCAAGAGTGGCGATGCTCATACTGCCTGATTGCAATTCCCAAGTTTGAATTCAAAATTGAGTGAAAAATAGACCTCCGACACGTCCGTAAAAGAGTCTCAAGCCACATCTCAATTAACTTTTTTTTAATTCTTATTTTGTAAATACGATACAATATTTTCAAATGCTCAATCATTTTTTTTATTAAATTTCTTTTATTGGGGTGCAAAGGAAAGGAAAAGCTCATTTTACTTGGGAAAATTCACTTTTAGGTACAAGGTTAACCAGCTTAAAAAGACAAGACATATCCCTAAAGTAGTTAGCCAAACATGATCCAATTACTTATTGGATACTTTGATGCCTTCTTCATTTCTATAGTACTATTGAAAACCATTCATCAAAATCGATTAAAATGTTTATGTTGTATTGCTTTTTTCTAATTAATTCTTTCAAAGAGAGTTCCTGTCTTCCTTACATTGTGTGCTTTTTTTTTCTTTTATTTTGAGGAATAGAAACAAGCTACCTACAAAGAATTATACATGTTTTTTCTTTGAAAGTTTTGCGGAATAGAAATGAACTACCTTCGAAAGAGAGTTGCACATCCTTTTCCTTTCACTTTGCTTTGTAGAAACGAGCTACCCTTCAAAGAAAAGAACAAGGAGTTCACCCACCACAACATTCCACAACCAAGGAAATAGTCCTTTGTAAAAGAAACTCCAATCTCATTTTGAGACAAAGGGAGTACCTGATAGCATGCCGCAAGCCCAACTGAAGCCAGGCGGCGTGTCAAGTACTGATTGCTCAATGATGGCACCTCTCACTGAAGCGGTTGCGGTGGCAATGACTCTTACAACTAAACAACTTTTCTAAATTTCTTCTTAAAACATTAGATTTTTTTTTTTTTTGTGGGAAACGAATCCTTGCCTTTCTCCATGCCATGTGTACCTGTTTTAACTTAAGTGCTGAGGCTCTTATGGGGAGTAGGTAAACGTGGCTTTAAGTTTAGAGAGTATAATTGAAGGAAACGTTGGCGCTGTTTGCATCAAAATAATGGAATAGACTACCTGTTGAACTGTTGAATGCCTGTTGGGACTTTGTGGGGGAGGACGGCGGGAGGCTAAAGTGCAGTCCCCGTGAATAGGAGCTCTCTTAGATTCTTAGAAAACGTTAAGAAGTTAAGTTAAATTAATATAAGTTTAACCGACTGTTGGGAAGAAGCTTAGCTGGTGCAGTGAATTCCGTAGAACCAGGGCAATAATTTGGGTGCCAATAATGCAGCCTGAAGAAGATGCTCAGCTGTTGCTCTGTCCTTCCTTCAGTTCAGGGGAGAGAGACTGGGAGAGTCGTTGCAGAAAAGAAAAAAAAAACGAGGTGCAGACCCGCATTCCCACTTTCCCAAGCAGGCGCTCCGTCGCAGGCTACAGTAGTAGTGGCAGAGCAGGGCAGCCAGACCCTTTTGGAAGGAAGTTGTGAAATTAGTGTGGGTTTGGGCAGTTGCCGCCTGTCGTTTTTTTGGCTGGACAACCGGCATCATGCAGCGGAAGTTTCCGTGCCCTTGCCAAGGTGTTTGGGATATTTTTTATTCAGGCCGGGGTGAACTGACCCCCTCGGTCGGCCACGCAAGTGACGGTCGAGTCTATAGCAGGGCTTTTTTTTTCATTTTTTACAAAGTGCCACAATGGCGATATTAAATGTTACAGTGGTGCTCCAAATTACAACATTCATCCACATATTGAATGTATAGTGTGGTTTTCATCCAAAATTTGGCGATTTCATCTACAATTTTTATAAAATCTAAAGTTGTTTAGCGATTTCATCCAAGTTTTTTGCCATTATTTTTGGTGTTTTTTAGCCAAATTATTTTTTCTTGTGCAATCTGGCACCAAAAAGCCAAAAAAAAAAGCCCTGGTCTATAGTACCCCAACGAGCTAAATGTGGAGGTGTAACAATGGGTGACTGTAAAAAAAAAGAGCCCCTTATTTTGTGTCGTCCTAGTTTTGTGATTAACACCTCCCCTAGCTAATTTGCCAATTTGGGTACTCTGATTGCAAATATGAAGTCAAAAGTTGCAAAAAAATTTATGCATGAGAAATAAGAAGTTCCAGTGTTTTCCCTAGGGTTAAAACACAGGGGCAAAACTACCTCTGCATTTAGCTCGTTGGGGTACTATCTAGACTCGACCGCAAGTGACTAAGGTAGAAGCACCTAAAAGCAACACTTGTTTTAAACTTGTAGATTTTGAGGGTAGCTACAAAATAAAATGATGTGTGCTTGTTAAGAAATGGAATAGGAAATCAACAAAATTGTTTTCGTATTTTTTCGAGCTTGTATGAATATAATACAAATTTTTGAAAACAACTATATAGATGCACCTATTGTGGACACTAGATTGACACCAAAGTCGGCACGGAAACACCCAAAAGCAACACACTCTAAGCTTGGATCTCAAGCAGGTGATTAGCCACTTCTTGGTAGAGTGACAACTTCTTAGAATCCCACTTGTCTACTTTGGGTCCACTTGCGCTTGGATTTGGGTCCACTTGCACTTGGATTTAGGTCTTTTTCTAGCTGTTGCTAAATGACTATTGTTAGTTTAAGGTGTACCTACCTTACCTCCCACCGAAATAGTGGCTTCCGGGCACTAATTTGGGATGGGATGGCCTGTCAGGTGAAATTCAAATCAACCCACCCCAAGTTTTTCTTTGAAAAACAAAATGGGTTTTTTAATTTGTAGCACCTAAACTCAACATAGCGGAGCGAGTAGGGTTTAGGCTTGAAGCGGAGCGCCGTTAGGTGCATAGCTTCAAGACATGGCGCGTAGCGCCGTTTAGGGTGAATATAAAGGGATAACCTCTACTACTACCTAGGACCTTTTGGTTTTATAAAAAAAAAATATACAATTGATATTATATTACAATTAAGCTTAGGACCCCAATCATCAAGAAAAAACTATAGTTTTTTCCTCAAACAACGAAAGAGGGTGGATGGGCAAGAAGGTGTAAATTCCACGGACAGCATCCCAACCCTCCATCCCCTTGGGCCATCCCCTCCAGGCCATCCCCTTTAGGCCATCCCACCCCAGGTTACCACCTGCATAGCCTTGTTTCAGTGGGAGTTAGTCATTAGGGTCGGCCACTCAGAAACCTTGAATTTTTTTAATTTTTCACGCATGATAGAATTTGCAAATTCTTCATTGTTATTTGCAATTAGAGGCCCCAAATTAGATAGGTGGTATGTACAAGGTAAATTAATCAAGCCCCAAATAGTTTTTTTTTTAATTTATTGGCACCCTTGGAATTACTTGGAGTGACTCAACAAGGGGGCCAGTGCACCCTGGCCATTTTTCAGTAGTGTTAGTTGCCACCCTTTTGCTCCCCCCAATATGGATAGCCCCTCTACCAATGAAAATGAGTCAGTTTATCAAGGAAGTGTAGAGAACCAATGCTAAATCACAATTTAACCCCTATGGTTCCATCCTCCCATCAACGGAGAGAACGGATTGGGGGCAGGCCCCTATAGTCTCAATATTTATCATAATTTTTTGAATTTTTTTTGAAGATAAAAAGAACACATTAGGTCTACGGGAATATAATTTTTGTTTCAATTGGTGATCAAGAGCAAAAGTTATGGTACAAAAAAGTCCTTAGTTTAGGGATGATTGCAAGAAACACTTGTCCTATTTTTTGTCCCTTTGCCCTCAGACGGATGGTTTTTTGCTCATAACTGTTGCGTTGTTTGTTTATTTGGCATGAAACTTGGAATGAAGGTACATGAGACATTGAATAATTTTCCCAAATTTTTGAAAATTAGTTTACTATTTTTAACCTGCCCCTAACTGGATGTCTACCTTGGCCATTTGGGGGGTGGGGGTAGTACTATTTCTAACCCCAAAATGCAAATTTGAAGCCACAAATTGGACATGTTGGAGGTCTACTAACATTGCAAGGATTGAGGATGAGTTTTTATGAAAATAGAAACATGTCTATTGCGCACATGGGGTCAAAATGACCTTCCTTTATGCAAAAGCTACAACTGAGAGGGAAACATTTCCTATATTAATTCTTTGGTGCAATGCGAGCGCAATCTAGTCTAGCAAAATGTCTTATTTTATGGCATTTTGAAAAAAAATTGAATGAATAATAATGAAAATGTCAACATATCCCTTTTCTGCTATTTTCTGCTCCCTATAGCTTCTGCAATACTCCGCAACAGTCTATAGTACTACGTAATATTCAATCAACGGCTTAGATCTTTAGGCGCCCTGAAGTGGTGGTTTAGATTTGCAGGCGCGCCACTGACGCACAGTTTTGGTAGTACAACTTAGTATAGCCAGTCCTGTGGCCAAAAATTGCATTTTAAAGCCAAAAACATGAAGCATTTCTTGCAATCACCCTTAGATGCAGCAGGTAGAAACCATCTCACACAAAAAAATTTAAAAATTAATTTCATGTAGATTGTACTTCTATACATATGGGGATCTTTGATTCATTTCATTTGGATTTGTTATGTGAAAGTTATGGACAATCTTATTTTTTTGCCAATTTGAGCATTTTCTTCAAAAAGATCTTATAGATTTTTTTTTTGAATGCACTTTTCACAAATTTTCAAAATAATTGTTTGATAGGGTTGAGTTCGCTTGCTAGAACAATCCTAATAATGGGATTATTGTGTTTTGATCTCATCCTAGAGCTATTAACGATTTTGTTTTTTGTTCAATCTTGAATTTACATCTACTTAATAATTTTTTAAATAATGAAAATCAAGTTTTTTTTTGAAATTTCTATCCTAGACTCTCGACTCAATTCTTGAACACTTTTTTTTTTTTAATCCAAAGTCTTTAGTACAAAAATTTCCACAAACAACAGTTGAAGTCATTTGAAATTGCAAGCCAATGTTTGAAAAACTTCTGTTTTCCAACTTTGAATACTCATATCTTTCAATCTGTAAGGTCAAACTTCATGAGCTTTTTACCACACAATCTCAAACAAGTGAAGTATAAGATCTAATGGTTAGATTTTGAAAAAAACATTTTTTTTCTTTCTTGGATGAACGCAGCAGAAATGGCAGTTTTGAGTTGTTTTTGATAGAGAATTGGCTTTGGAACCTATAGTGTTATTCTGAAGTCGTCCCCCGGGGATATAACATTGTTAATCCAGCAAAGACCCCCCAAGTAGAGGTATAATACCCTCCTAAATCCCTGGGGAACGACTTCAATTTAAATTTTGATTCAACATTGGTTCTCTACACTACTTTATCAGATTGACACATTTTCATTGAGAGAGGGGCTTTCCCATTTAAGTTGCCAACTCCAAGGAAGAAGCACAAAAAGAACTCACTTTTTCATAACATTACTAATTAGCTCTTATCTTTTCTCACTCTTCATGTCCAAGTAAGTTACGTATAAATTATGAGACCCTTATGCTGGGTTGGTATTTGAGTCTACTTTAACTTCTATTTAGTCAAATTACAAAAAATATCCTTATTCCATGAATACAATAAAAAAAAATTGTAAAAGGCCTAGATTTCTATAATAGGACTTGTTTTCTTTCTTCCAATTAAATTGATTATAAACTAAAGATAAAAGAAGTCATTTTCATTTGAATGACAAACAAAATTCAAAGGTTTGTGAATGTAAACTACATCTAAATGGATGAATTTAAACTTTTGATCATATTATTAAATAAGCTAGAATATTGAATCCTATCCTTATTCTACATTTGTTATGAATACAAACTAATTGTTTTTCTTCTAATCAACCCTAGAAGGACCAGTGATCATTCAATATATATAAAATATCTCGGATACTTATGTTACACACTATGCACTATGCACTGAAAAGATGGCTCCCCATCYCCCCCCCCCCCCGAGCATTTACTGATCAAAATTTAAAATACCCCCTCCCTCCGAATACCCCCCGAATACGTATACAAAATACGGGTAAAATCCCATATTGATTGTCCCTCCTATTACCTTCTAAAGATGATATTAAGAGGTGGAAGGGGGGACGCAAACTTAAAAAATTTAATTTTTAATTAAAAAAAATAAAAATTTAAAAAAAATTTGAGTTGAGTTAATAATTTTAAAAAAATGTTGTCTTTTGGGTGCATGCCTCACTATGCACCCAAAAGACAGCACACTCTTTTTCGGATACTTATGTTATACAGAATACAACCAAGGAACAATGTCGATGTGGACATTTTTGGTCAATGTGGGCATTTTTTTGTCAATTCGTACACAACAAATCAATTTAGACCTATCAATTTGGACATTGTTTTCTTGAATTAGGAGAAATATGAGCCCTCCAAATGGATGCAATTTCAAAAAAGTCGCGGTGCTATTATGGAAAAAAAATTGAAATCCTACGTGACACTAAGGCAAAACAGCCCATTGTGATCAGAATTTGAAGTCTACCCTCATGCCATTGCTAAAAAATTTCAATTTCTTTTCCACATAAAGACAAGTGTGAGAAATAGTGAGACCAATCAAAATTATGTTTTTCAGACAAAGTATGAATTAGTTATGAATTTTTGAAGTGATATGCACAAAAGAGTCAATAGGCTACCTCATAACCAACAAAACCTATATCCAAATATGCTCATCTTAATCACCTAAAGCGGTCACAATAATTTTTAATGTGAAAGTCCTTGAAAAGTCACTTCCTACAATGATTTACACTCAAAAAGTAGGGTGCTCCTAATGAGGTCACTAAGGTAGAACCACCCATTACCAACCAGTGCCCCATAGCCAACCATAGATTGACTTATTTCTAACCAAGGCTAGAATGGGTTTTTTTCATCTTTTCAAAGTTGGGACTAAAAGTTCATGATACATGTTCCAAAGTAGTGCAAAAAAAAGTAGGAAGCACTGAGTGGAAAACTAGTTTTTTGAATGATTGGAATTGGAAGAGTCTAGAGATCAGCTATGGGTTCGGAGCACATTTTGCCTTTCAAAATTCATAGTAATTTAAATTCATGAGATAAAATTACCAAATTTTTTGCATCCTCATCATTTTTATCAACACACCTCTAAAAATATTTACCTTGCATTCCATTGCTTTAGATTCGTCCAAATTCCTTATTTGGTTAGTTATAGGTGGTTCTACCATAATCACTTCATGGGGGTCAAGTTAGACTTGATTATGGTTTGAAAAATTGTCATGGGATCATTAGGTGTCCACTATAGGTCATCTCACCCCAATGGGATGTTCTATCTTACTAGTGCAATGTCAAATTCTCAATAAAAAAAATTATTCTTTTTTATTCTTTTTATTTTTTTTATTTTTTTTATTTTTTTATTCTTTTTATTTATTATGAAAAAAAAATTCAAAATTCAAATTTAAAAAATAAAAGTTTTGTAATGTCACAAGGCTTTGCGGTTGATTCGTTTTGATAGCCGTTTGGAGGGCTCATACTTCTCCTAAAGTAGTGCAAACCCAATTTGGGTCAAATGTTCTGATGAAATTTTGACACAAGGTATGAACACATATCTTCTTACGATGACTAAATTGTCTTTTCCAATGAAGTGATTCAATCAAAAATTACTTTGCTCAAAAAATTTCAAGCAACTTAGGCAGCATGTGCAAAACTCACCCCCTTCTACTTTTTCTATTTGACAAGTATGTAAGTTATATGATATAGGATGTAATACATGTATCCATTTATCTATTTGGTTTAAGTTGCAAAGAGGACTTAGAGCAAAAGGATGTTGAGTGTGTCAAAACATCTTTGCAAATAAACTCYATGTATTAACTATATTGGAATTTGAGAAGGTATGTAATTTGTGCTTTTGAAACGTATGAATAGTAGACCATAATTTACTTGATAAGTCGTAGTAAATTTGTGAGGAGATTTTTGTTCATTTTTTTATAGTAAGGAATTGGTTTGCAAGATTTGTATTGGTGCCAAAGTGAATTTTTTTAGTGCACTTAACTCCTAATGGACTAAATTCTCATTGAACGTACGCAAGTAATCTCGGGTAGGTGTGTATGAAATCATCTTTTAATTGATGTTTTAATTTCTTTAAATTTTGATACAAGATGTGAACATGTGTCCCTTTAGAGCAAATATTATTTTTTTTTCCAATCAAGTGTTTGGATAAAAAATTATGTTGCCTTGAACTTTTCAAGCAACTCGGGTAGCTTTGGGCAACATGTGCAAAACTGCTCCTCTACCTTTGAAATTTGGCAAGTAGGTAACTTACAGGATATAAGATGCAAATGTCAAAAAAATTACCATGTCTAGTGTAAAAATCTCATTCTAAGAGGAGTTAAAAGTTTGCTAAGTCTCTCAGGCAAGCTTGAAAAATAACATTTTCTTCTAACTTCAAATGTTATAATCTTTTAATTTGTGCAATCAAAGTTTTTGAAAAATTTCCCACGCATTCCTATAATAGTCCAGTACAAAATTTGTACAATTGAATTTTGAAAAAAAAACTTAATTAAATTTTTTTTTTCTCATAGCCTTGAAATGTGGCATTTTTTTCACAATTTGTGTCCAAAATGAGACTCAGTCCTTCAGGGGTTTAACTTAAAGGTGGTCACTCCAAATGCACCACTGAATGATCCATACCCACCATCACCACTTTGTATACATCTCCAAAATCAATATGTAGATATCCAAGGATTCAAAAACCTCAATTGCTAAAGAACACTTCAACCCTTCATAACTTTTGCTTACTCTATCCAAACTCTATGTTCAATGGTGCATTGGAACCACCTTTCACTTGCCAAGAAGAAGTTACGAGAATTTGACCCGTGTAATAATAGAAACTAGGCACAGTAACAAAAAGTGTCGGTTTTGGGAGGTGCCCACCTTCCGTGAAACTTTCATCACTTCCCATCCAAAATGGTCAGATTCATGGCACAAATTCTCACGAAGTCCTTTGCTGCGGCCAGAGGGCAAAGCTCACCTATTAGTCCAAATTGCATAGCTGACTGATTGATGGAGACCTGCCATTGCCATGGCATGATGCATTGTTCATCAATTTTGTCCGTTTATAATGGCTTCTTGCAACTTGGGCATTTAACTTTGTTCTTTTCAATCGGCGAAATCAAGAGGCCCTGGGCTTTTTCTCAGGTGCGACATCACCAGCCACATCAAAATTTGTCCCTGTGACAACGAAGGTGATAGCAACCAAAAGCCAGTTGGAATATAGTAATCATCAAAGCATGATTCCTACTAGTAAATTGTTTTAGTATTTATGGACCTTGCTGGCAAGTGAAAAAGGGGTTTCAACCCATGAACAACATCGAGGCCATTTTCCGGTTGATAAATGACAATCGAGCATCTTTCTTTGTAGGACATAAGTGCAACTACTCATCCTCGAAATTAGGGATGAAAATTAAGGGAAGATCTTCTACAATAGTTTGGCTTCCAAAACCCTAAACCCTAAACCACTAATTAACACAATTTCAAACTGGATGATTTTCACTGTTATCGGCCTGGTGTTTAAGGATTAAGGCTTGTTTATACCCAAAAACTTTGGATTGGAGCCCAAAGAAATGGAGTGTTTTGATTGGTAGATAGCTATTGTACCAACCCAAAGTTTGAAACATAACACTCCATTTAATGTAGAACTACCCATTACCACCAACCATCCAATTTTAACACCTAGGGAATCCTCCCATTTACGTTAGTGATCCATCCATTACCACAAACTTAGAATCCTTTTATCATATTGGCAGTGCACTTGGGGAACGGACAATCACGTCAGCCCACATTTTA
The DNA here is from genome assembly GCA_006891605.1 of Pleurozium schreberi. Taxonomy (NCBI): domain Eukaryota; kingdom Viridiplantae; phylum Streptophyta; class Bryopsida; order Hypnales; family Hylocomiaceae; genus Pleurozium; species Pleurozium schreberi. The sequence continues at coordinate 216,152 of VACF01001034.1, read as the reverse complement.
ACAAGGTTTTACTCATGCTTTAACACTTCACCTTTGAAAACTCACAAAATTTTAGTTTTTATCAAATTGTCTTCATTCTTTCTGCAATTGATTTCTCTCAAACTTTTCAAAATCTCAAATATGTGGGAGCTGACGAATACTTCTCCAAAATACCTAGGTAGCAAATCTGTATGGTAATGGGTAGTTCTACCTTATTGGGCTCCGACCCAAAGTTTTTGGATGTAAACATGCACTTAGATTCTCTTAATATGTGTTTTGGGGACATTGTTTGAAGACACTATAAATTTTGAAAGCGCTAGATCCAAAAACAACATTTTGGTTATCATCCTCAAAATGTATGCTTTTTTCAGGTAAGAATGACTAGAATTTGGTTATTCACTAAGAAGGGTGCAATTACCTTAGTGGTGAGTTTTAGGCAAGCTTTTGATCACGGTAGCCAAGAATATAACCCACTTTATGGCATTATTTGGATAGGTTCATTGTTCAATAAAGTCAAAAGTGCAAGACTAATATTTTGCCTTTATCAATATCTAAAACTTTAATAAAGAAGTTTCTAAAGGTACTAGGATTAACTTGTATAGGTTCCAAAGCGTTACATGAAGTTTTCTAATCAACAACTGAAGCTGAAATTGAAAATGATTTATTAACTTTTGCCACATAAAAGTGCATTATTTTTTGGTAAAATTGTAGCTGCAAAAAGAACATACATGATTTTAGGATTGTTTTGATAAATTCTTCAAAGTAAAATATGTATTTGTAGCTATAGAAATGGGATGGGGATTGGATCATGGTATAAGGTAGGAAGAAAGGGCTTAAAAGAGACATCAAAAGTTTGTGGAGGTTGAATAGGATAAAGGGATGTAATGAATAATATAGAATCCAAGGCTAAAATTCAATGAAAATTAGAAGAATGGTTAAACTAATGGAAGGTTAGAATATAAGGTAACAAGCTCTAAAATCATATAGGCTCTAAAACCGCCCACACCCTCAAATGTACACCATGCGTACGTGTTGCATTTTCATAGCCTCGAGCTATGTACAAATAATGTACATTTTAGGAGGTGGGCGATTTTTGAGCCCTATACCATTTCAACTTCAAATTTCTATAACCAATTCCACAAAACTCCAAATATATGAAACAACTTGAGTTAAGAGGNAGGCGATTTTTGAACCCTATACCATTTCAACTTCAAATTTCTATAATTAATTCCACAAAACTCCAAATATATGAAACAACTTGAGTTAGCTGCCAATTCCACTTCCTTTTCTTCTAGAAGTTTTGCCTCCCCAAAATTCAATTTCAGCTCTTAGAGGGTGATTTCTAGACCTGTTACCTTAACCCATTAAGGACCGGTCGACCACTTTTGGGTTGAAATTGACACTTTGTCATTGGTAGCCAAAGTTTTAGAATGAATTTGGATATGGACAAAAGGGGACGGGTGTGAGGAATAGTAAACTGCATGCATTGGGACAAGAATCAAGACAATCTATTCTAGCATGTGGTTTAATAGGTTGAAAAAACTAATGAATAATGGGCTGAATATACAAAAATCTTCCAATAATGAAACCTTGAATTGCCACAAAATTTATTGCAGAGGCCCAATCATTCATGCCAATTCCATCAATATGGTCAAATCTTAGAAATGCATCACAATTTGATATTCTTTTCTATGTTTAGCCTGAGACCAACAAATGTTTTACCCGCCCCCAAATCGACCACGGTCCTTAATGGGTTAACATGGTTGACACCTTAACATGGTTGATTCAAGGATTGGAGTGTAAGGTGGTCTAGAAAGGGTTATGTGGGCTTGAATAAAAAATAAATGAATCTTCAAATCTTTTGCTTCTTGTTTTCTTGGGAGCAAGACAAATATTGTTTTCAAAATTTTATATTTCTTTAAAATGTTTTTGAAGAGACCGGTTTGTCTCCATTCTTCTTCCCTTCGCATACTTACTTACTTAAAACTCAATATGAAGTTCAAGACATTGACCATATTGCAGAGCATGCCCACCTCTATAAAAACGGAATGCCTCCCCCTCGCCTCCTGTGCATAAAATGCAGAAAATTTTGAGCCTCTTGAGGGCCACTTTCACAGTGACATACTTGCTACTTCCATGTCACTGTTGTTAGAAACAATGACATCTTTTTGACACCCACATCATTTGACTTTAATTCATGATTGATCCCAATGTAGCCAATCAGACTTTGTTCTCACACAGACGCTGCCAACATACTAGACAGGGATAGGGAAATAATGCATTTCTGTAGGAAAATTTAAATAGATGAACGGTCCCCTTCAACAGCGATAGGAATAATAATGCATTCTGTAGGAAAATTTAAATTGATGAGAGGCCAGTCCCCTCCAAGCTCCTTCTGGCGGACCTCCATGGGCCCCCAAATTTTTGTAATGCTCCATTCAGTGATTTGGCGGTTAAGACTTTGGGTTGCTTTGGTTGGAAGACTGTTTGATATGTCGGACATTTCTGTAGCCACGAACACCGAAATGTCAGGAGTCCAGTGAAACGCGTCAGAACGTCCTGGCAGCGTTGACAGGCTCGCAGTCGATTCATTACGCTTCAGYCACTTTCGCCGAGCATGCAAGCATCTCGTCGCCTTTAGTTGCTCATCAGTTCGCGTGTGCTTGTTGCTAAAGCCGTTGGAGGAAAGTTTCTACTGCATGCGCTAGAATTTACACTGAAAGCCAAACGAACCTGCACTGGGAGCTTGTATGATTGGTGAATTAGAGGCCTCCGGAGAACAGGGCAGGGTCTTTTGGGAAGAAATAATAGGAATTCTCAAATGAACTCGGTTGAYGGTTCCGCAGTTGTTGAACTTGCTCGTCAATCATACAGAATTATCCGGCAATCTCTGCCTGCAAAGAAAACGCTTGTCAGAAAAGAGGAAAGCAATATATTGTACAAAATACAGTGCTTTAATGACGTCAGGTATGCAAAATCTTACACTGTTGTTTCTCCTGATCGTGAGTGCCCAATTGATGGCGTCCGTGCCCGAAAATTTTGGTGGCACTTGTTTCTATCGAAGGAGACGATTGCTTCCTGACCAATCAAAAGCATGATTGCGGTAGCTGAAACTCTCAAGAGTTCAGGTGGAAAGAGCTATAGTAGACCCGCAGGAATTCACCTGAATCTAAATCAAGCGGAAGCAAAATTATTCGATGAGAGAATACTTGAGAGCCTAGAATGATTCCCACACCCTAAATCGATCTCCCTGGTAAATTGACCACAACCAGTAAAAATCTAATACGGAGTACTTACGCACGACTCGTTCAAATCGTTAGGAAGAGTTTCGGAATGTTCCGTAAGCACTKTAATACGGACCTGCCAACCGAGTACCCCTCACTCAATTATCAATCCTCAGGACAGAAAACCAAACATTCCATGTGCAAAACAAGCAGGTAAGCTACTAGAGGCGCTGTCTTTAGAGCAATGTTTCGCTTTTTGCGTAAGGCCCTCCTTAAACTTCCTCACGTTTGTCAATGCAAAGCTTCCTCCCCTTACTTCAGAGCTAAGAAAGCTCTCGAGTAACCTGTACTACAGTTGGACAGTGAGGATAATGCAACCTCAATCAAGGATCGCCCACTGAATTTCTCCACCCTGTTGCCTGCATGATAGGTTGCAACAACTGGTCCCATGCTATGATTAGAGTAGACTMTTAAGAACATACTGACATTATGTCTTACTACCGTTGCTAGAGTTCATAAGCATCCACTAGTACCCTAGCTGCAAGCAGCTGTGTAACTTCCATTTTGCAAAGGAATCAACAAGCCAGGATCTTCCTATTCATCATATTGATGTTCCTTACAATCTGCAATTGCTATGATAGCTGACAGCGACATCTGAAYGGCTTCAAACTGCCAAAAAATGTTTACTGACTCTAATTCACAAGCAATTGGCTATTTCTATTCTAAGATCTCGTTGGTGTATCATGTGGCATAAAATAATMAAAAATTATTAGCAAGAGTAAATTTTTCTGATCAATCGTTGACGGGTCTTTGACATGATGATCCAGGATCTCTATATCAAGCGTCTGATGCTTGTGTAACTCGACAGCAAAAAAAAACATTCAGACGGATCTTATCAGYTTGTTCGCCCAAATATCGTCTCTTAGCTTCAACTGACCAATTTAGTCAGAGTGTAATACCACCAAATCTATTCGTATCAAGAATACCTTGAGAGGTCGGGGTAGATAGGATAGTGCAGGGTAGAAAGTACACACACGAGACACTCGAGCATACCTTCTGCAGCAAGCAGTGTCACGGTTTCGAGGCCAGGCTACCGTGCTTTGTCAGACTCCTGCAGTCTTCACTGATGTGACTGGATTTCGGTCAGCTTGCTATGTTATAATCTCGAGAATATTACAACCATCTCTGCGCTGGAGTCAAATGCTTGTATAAGGAATCATTCATGCTGAGCTAACAGTACCCGAGTTACAAACCAATCTCTGCTTAGGGATGGCAACAAACCGATCCCTTTGGTGCGGATGTAAATGATCAGTAAGAATCCGCCAGGAATCCCAACGAACACATTCAACCTGCAAAAGAATAGAGATCCATCGAATGCGGGAACTACAGGCCTGATTTCTTATGCTCTTTCCATGCAAATTTTTTCCTGTACTTGATCTTCCGTCCTTGGAGCTAGCAAGTGTGGCCAAATATTTAGACCCAATTGAGTCCATACTCATCACTTCATCCCGTTCTTCCGTCATATGATCTTCTCTTCTAGCACAGCTTCAGGAGTGCAACAATGGAGAACATCGCAAGAGCAAAAATGCCCTCAACAGTCCACGCATTAGTTGCACTGGTGTCTGTTATTGCTGTAGTGGCCGAAGGACATTTCCTTCAGGTAGCGGCAGCAGGGCCACCGAGCGCATGCTCAAGCTCCGCTACCTCCTTGTCAGTGTGCTTGCCAGCAGTCCAAGGTGACAGCCCTCCATTCCCAACAGATGCGTGTTGCGCCGTCGTCCGTAGCACCGACACTGGCTGCCTGWGCAATATCGTCTCACTATATTCCGGGGCCATCAGTTCCATGAACGTTAATGTATCCGCCACCCTCCTCCTGCCCAAATATTGCAAGCACACTTCAACTGATTGGTTGGCTTCAACTGTGATGGTAATGCACTCGCATACACATAGCTCTATTACGATAATCTCCATTGCAACAACAAACTGATGRGCATTGTCATAATACTGACTTCAATAAATGTTGCAATCATCTTTCTGCAGGCTATGATTTTGCATCATACGTTCSACCACATCGCAAGCTCATGAAWATGCAGGTAAGGGCTAGGGCAGGGCCTTAGGCGCCATACCAACGTCCTGTTACATTTAAAGTTCAATTATGCTGACGTCGGTAGAATAAGTCTTGGCACGTTTGAGGAATTTAGTACAGATAAATGAAAACTGCTCTACTGATTGCTAAATGTTAAGTCGGTGCGAGTCAACTCTAAAAACTCCTCACGTGACGGGTCACAAGAATGACAAGTCTAACCGAGTGAGATGTACCTACCTTGTCTTCTGGTAAGTGGTGCTTGGAAAAAAGCTCATGTGTTCCACAAAATGTTGTATACATCGTCAAGCGCATAAGTATGAAAGCATGTTGCAATCCACTTCTATGTATGATGTACAAGYTACCTGTTTAAACCAGAGAGCGACCAAGGTGAGAAATAATACAGAAGACCTATTTGAAAATGACATGGACACAACTTGTTTTCACAGCAAGAAACGCAGATGCGCAGGTAATCGAGTTGAGACGGGTACAAGCGATGTAATGCTTGATTCTTCTTACCACTTATAGCAGAAGAAAGGCGTTTAATAATTAAGGTTGAAACTATAGGAATTTTATAAATACTCCTGAAAGAAGTGTATTTGCYATTGATCTGCTACAAGTGCATCGGCATAAAATCAATCTGACTTAGGAACATTGATTGAACCWCACCTATGGATCGAAASAGACCCCAATTGCATTCACTTGCAAGTTAGAGTACAGATGCTCCTATATTTGTTTTTACAAATTGCATGGACAATTCTCAAAGTCTCTAGCTGTTATGCTCAGATACTCTCATTCGGACCTTTGCCCATCCACTAGACCGTATCTAAACTTTGCTCAGACTCAGACCCATAACAGTAATGCTTGTAGCTGTGTAAAGGAGGAGCAATGGCTGCCCTTTTGTTGTTATTCATACAATATTTTAGGAAAGGMTTACCTTGCAAAAGTCTCTCGAGACCTGATTGAGTACCAGTCGCCATTCAAATTGCGTTGAGACGGCATACAGATAGACAACCTATCACGGCTCAAATGGATGATCATCTTTGATATTCCAGTTTCGAGCTCTTGGCCTGCTGAGGTCGTCTTTACGTTTCATTGCAGCTTTCAACCGAGCACGTTGACTATTTGTTCCCTGAAAGTGCAAAAGTTCATCAGGTCCGACCTTCTACAAAGAAACAACATTACTTTAAGGACAATAGAAGCATATTGCTTTACAATAGGCACGCCGTCACCTACGCTTTCGAAATAGAGGGAGTATTTCTTGCAACAATCCATATCAAATCCTCGAAAGTGACCTCAATGCACAACGCTTGAGAAAGATCCTTTACATCACATGACTCTGGTGTCTTCTTGACAGCAAATTCACTTTGATGCGACGAATTTGAAGAGAAAAAATTAAGCTTGGTACAGATATAGATATACAGAAACTGCATCGAGTAGGCAAAGAAAAAAAGCAGTTAGGGTTCATACGATTCCAGTAAAAAACACAGATGCTGAGAGCTAGGACCTTATGAAGAGGGTCAGTATCAACTCCTTGAGGGCGTTCATGTAGATATGGTGTCCCTTCCAATTGCAACCCCATAAMTTCAGGCACCTCCCTAGTTTCTCCTGGTACACAGAATAGAAAACATGGAAAACCCTGAAAATCCAATCGTGTCCAAAGCAGGGACCATGGAAATTGCCTGCACCGTTACATGATAATTTACAAGCTCAATAGAGAGTGATATTAACTAMCGAAAACCATACTGAGTATCCATATCAATCTCAAAGTATTCGTATTAGTCACGCAAAATAACAGTCGCTAAGATAATATGCTACAGTACTATCATTCAGAAACACTTRGTAAGAAGTTTTCATTGACGGAGCTGACTCTTGCAGTGATAGAGACGGTGCATACCATGTCCTACTCCAAAACCCCAGGGCTTTAAGCTTGGTTCTGTAGCCCGTGCATCGGATCKTAACCTAGTTTTGCCAGGCGAGATCGTCCTTGGACGTGCTGCATGCGCAACATYGTGTGAACTGCTCATACCTGTCATCAATTTTGCATTTTTTGGAACTGTACCAGGTTCGAATTCTTGTTGGAACTGCACAAGCACACCGTTGATTTTATGAAAGTAAGACATGAAGTTGCAAATACAGATTCAAACCTCACATCACAGAAAGCTTGCAGACCAAACATGCATGGAATTAAGCTACCCGGAYATGGCATTCCTGAAGGGTAAAGCATCAAAGGATTGGTATGTACCTGGGCAGTCAAACTTGGAGGAACAGCGCTGTAACCAAAATGGGGATTATGAGCAWATTCCCCTGCACCGGACTGCACAATTCTGCAAACACCAGATTTGTCGAACTGTCACCAAACTACGAGCAGTTTCAACAATGCTAATGAGAACCMAAGCGGGTAAAGTTTCTAAACACATAGAACCGTCAGAATCAAACTTGAACATGATTTCCAAACAAAGGCAGTGGTGAAGCCAAGAGTTWAGATTTGTAAATKAAAAATAGAAAAAAATAATCTCACCAGCCAATGTCAAGATTTGACAACSAAAGAGTGGAAAATAAGAGGAAGTGTGAACAAACTTGCTAAGATCSGCTCTCAAAGCATTGCTAAGCTCCATCAGAAGGTCTCGCTCTTTAATAATGCGAGCCATGTCTGTTTTTGCGGCCTCCAGCTGAGCACGTAGACTTAAATTCACTATTTCCACCTCAGGAACCCGGTCGTCTATTCCTCCTCCTCGCGGCGAATTGGGACTGCAATACCCSGATACCCTTGCCTCCAGTTACATACCTTCACAATCTCTTTCTCCGCAGCAATTTCGATATAGTGCACTTTTAGCCCAAGGTTGCCTCATCCTCATTTATAATCATTCCCCTGATCTTAGCATCCGCAAGAAGACCCCAAAATAGCCTCTTTYCTTCAACTAAGAATGTTAAAGACCGTAAAGGTCTCATCGTCATAGTTGCTTGGGCAAACAAAGAGGTWTCGAGATACGATAGCTCATTGAGTTCAATTTTAAGTTCTAAGTTGCTCTACTCTATACCGAATTGACTCCATCAGCAATCTTCAGTTTTATGCTTGAGAACATGGACCTTAGCAAATTCAGAGGAAAGTATGAGTCTATAGTGCCAGCAAGCCGCAAAGCTTTAATAAAGTTTAACAAAGCGCTCTTGAGAATCAAAATTTCAGAGGGTCAACGGTCAACATCTCGAGTTATATATAGACTAACGAACAATAGATGCACTCGCTAATTTCTAGGAGTTTCTCTCTGAACTCTAGTCTCGTGTGAAAAAMTCTTAAGCTCGAATCTATTTACCTGGACGACCTCACAGGGCGAGGAGGTGATCTTGATGATCGAGAGTGGGACGAGGACTGCATTTTCGCAGATGATTTTGGCCGACGTTCGGGTGACACACCTGATCTTTTAGGTGAGTTCGGTTGCCTCCGTGGTGGCCTTCGACAATGAACACTAGGTGACCCCGSTCGTAACTCGCCTAGCTCGTCGTGCATGTCTTGAACCAGAGATTTTAARTATTTCACTTCTTCTCTCAAATGCCTCACTCCAGCACGCTGCTCATCAATTGCCACGAGATGACCAGATCAGACGGTGATGCCAAGGACATCTCTGGTTTAAGACACTACTGCAGCAAGGCAATTGTTGCTAAGAAATGAAGCAAGAAACAGATTATCCACAGTTWAAGTTCCGATTTCCATCGACCACATCCATTCCAAGCCTCGCCATCATCTGCAATCTAATCCAACTTAATTCAAGCTGGTGATTGCCAAGAGTAATGAAATATGCTCCGCTGAGCGCTATAGCACACAACATAGGTAGCAGAAAGATGTTCTTAACTACACTTTAAACTCAAGGAGTTTAAAAGCGCTGAACTATTTCCTGAGTACTAGTCACACCGAATTGAATGAAGATTGTAAAGCGCTTCATATATGAACATACGAAAAGCGTGTCTAATACTGAGGTTCAAATTCATTTGGTCTCAGAACAATATTCGAACGAAGTATGGCAAGCAAAATAATTATGACCAAAAACCTTTTTGATGGGGCTCGGGGAAGGTGACCTTGATGGAGTCTTAGTTCGTCTCTGTAGRGATTCCATTTCCAAACGCATGGTACCTGAATTCATCAGACGAGTAAAAGTTCATCCTCTTTACAGACTAGTGGATGCAAGCCATCAGAGTCAARCAAGGCAATGCAGAAATAAAGTGAAAACGACATCATTTTGTCAAGTTTCATGGCATGTTTTGATTCCTCCAGTGCAGGCTGATTTTTAACTAGGCCAGCAAGTGAAAATCAATTTGATTGAATACTAGTGATGTTTCAAAAGAAGAAAGAGAGAAAGCGAGAGAGAAAATCAAAATTTTGSAGTCAATCTCACTTACCAACGGCGTCACGCATACGGTCATTCTGCAWAGAAAGTTCCTGACATCGAGCTCGTAGCTGGCTGTTCTCTGCTTCCAACTTTCCTTGGTTTATCCTAACCGCTGGCATCATCCCATGCACCAGGTTAATCAAGTAGTTACAAACTACCTCATACATAGCTCACTGGCAGAAAAATGTTATTGATATGATAAAGAGTATCACAGATTGCTCTTATTAGCTTCTAGTAGATCAACATAGAAGAAACTAGTGCCCAATTCCAAATTGAATATCGGATGTACATAGAAATGTGAGGAAAAGGTGATGTTTCGCTGAAAAAATATAGATGCTTACCATCATCATTTGACAATCCAGGGGACAAAAGTGGCGATGGAGCTGGATAGGAGCTGGCGCTTCCGCTGCCTCCCCCTGCAAGACCCTGTAGAAGCATGTGTCAGCACAATCTCCAGAGCACCGCACCCTAGTGGAGTATCATGATATCAGTTCTGTACRTGGATTCTCTTCAAAGGAAATAGACATTTCAGATACCAAAAATTTGCGGAAGAAAATATAATAATCAGAGGTCGTAAATTGATGTGTGCATGGGTGACTCTCTTCCAATATGTGGCAAGACATGGCATTGCTGATTGCTCCAAAGCTAATCAAGGCTGCATGTGAGCACGATGAAGAATGCACTTGGAAATAGTGTTGAATTATTGACAATAGCATTCTAGATTACGAGAGTCACCAGTCCTTGAGRCAGCATTCCCTCATGTTGCTTGTTKCCTGCTAGCTCTTTCTGGTCAAGAAAATAAAATAAGTGWATTAAATATACTTTGCTCACCTGATACATAGGTCAAGGTAGCAAGCTAAATCCAAAGACCGCACTATAAGTGGATGTAGGAGAAAGAAGAAATGTTTGCTAGAGGAAACATAGAGCTGGACAATAAACTAGTCAATGAGCAAGAAAGTGACAGAAAATGGCTGATAAATAAGTGAAAGAACTGTTTCCGCACCACATACAAGTTTCAACCCTCTAAGTATGCCCCTGGAACGAGCATACCTGAAGATCACGGTAGCTGTTGTGCAGTTCATTATGTTTMTCTCCCAATTCTTTTTGCTCTCGCACCTTCTCTTCTATCTCCTTACGCAATCGCCCTATCTCAGCCTCCAAGTTCCGCGTCTATGAACAGAATGAACACCCAGGCAATTGTGGSAAAACACCCGAAAATATTAAACAAAGACTCAATCACACAGATGAGATCATACCAGGTATAATAATTGAGAATGGAAACCAAAAAATCTGACATGTCCTCCAAATTAAGTAGCATTTGAGAATGGCAAAATAACAACAGAATATTATATCTGGAGAAATCCAAAAAACTATCATACCACTAACTATTAATACAAAAAGTTTTTAGTACTCTCAAATATTTCCAGTAGACTATAAATTTTAATATCGCTAAGCAGGGCAATGCATCCTATACCTGGCTAGTAGCACTCTCCAACTTGTTTCTGAGAGAATCAATTTCTCCTTTCTGCACAATCCAGTTGCAATAGAATTCAGGAAATCCAATTGTAAGTGAAAGATTGCCTTCARTGTGATACACTTTCAACTCTTGATGTTATAAACCTAATGTTTATTAACACGCTTGAGATTCACTGTGACTGTATGGCAAGAAAGTGCGCGGATTCAGATAAATCCTTCACGAAGAGTGTATGCATTAGTGACTGACAAATCTGCAGATTTGTCGAAATGATTCGCAGATTTACTCACTTGATGAATTTGAATCTGAAGGGATTGTATAGTCACTTCAGTGATGAACTAAGATTCGGAYCACAGTTCCTCAAATGTAATTACTTCTATCCTAAATATCAGGTTCTAATCTGACTCAGGTGGGAAAACAATAGGAAGCAATTTGGTTTCTCAGAAACAGCAAACGGTACTGGATACGCACAAATAAGTCCACAGCTGCAGTGTGGTGAGCTTTCAAATCTTGCAATTGCTCCTTGACATTGCTGGAAGGGTCGCCTGCCTGCACGTTGGCATCCTTGTTCTCCTTTAGCTGATTCAATTGCTTGTTCAGCGCCTGCGCCAAGTCGAAATTCAATCACAGATTGTTTTGCACATTGACAACAGCGTGCCTATTGATTTTGTAAAGAAACTCAGTGAAAGCTTTAGGTTKTTGTGCATTCAAATCCAGCGATGTTGCATTCAACCAGCTCTTKCTGTTTCAAAAACTAGAAAAACAAAGTCCTTAAAAATCTCTGACTCGTCCTGAAGTACATAAAGGGTGATTACGTGGGCCTAAGTTCAAGAAAAGAGACAAGAACGTGGACCAGCATAAGATTTTAGACACTCARCAAGTCACAATTCAGACCTCGATCTCCTTGGCTTGTTTGTCGAGAAGCAATTTCAGCTCCGCTTCCTGCAAAGGAAGATACGTGGTAAAGCAAAGATGAAACTATCTTCTGCGTTCGAGATAGATGTGCAATTCATCTTTGGAGACTGCCATTTTCGACCAAGAAAGCAACAAAGGCTGGTTCTAACCTTTAAACTATTCTGTGACTCACGCCGAGAAGCAGCGTCGACATCTTCCTTCTGACTAGCCTTAGCAGCTTCAAGCTCCTTCTTCTGCTACCACAGAGGATATCTACTCTTTTAAGACTTCACGCAGGTATATGCCCATTGAAGCCGAATACCAGTACATATAAGCATAACTAAACTTTCTTCTATYTCGCAGTCAAATTATGAGGAGCAGGAAAAGAGGATGTGGGCGGGAGCTACAAGATTTTTGCACTTTTCATCAGCAGATTCAATTCTTTTCTCAGCAGCCTCTAAATCTTCAACGCTCTCCGCCAAACGAGCCTGCACATAAAGAACTCTACATTTCGGACTTTCACAATGACACATCCTTATGTGAAGTAATGAGCTTCGGTAGGCAACTAGGTGCTTAAAAAGGATCAACTTAGTGCTTCCAATGAGAAAATATTCACGGACAGCCGACCTCTGCCTTAGCGATTTTTTCTTTCCACTTTCTTGTTGCCTCATCCATGTCCTTCTTGTGCTCCTCCTCTAAGGCTTCCAGTTTTTCCGCTTGGAGATCCTTCAGTTCTGCACGGAATATGCAATGTTTCCTTGTTTTCATATTTGTAATACTTCCCAGCACTATATCAAGAGTAGACTAGAGAAGAGGTTGCGTGGCAGAGTGAGATGAAGAGGTTGATTTCTGCAGTGAAAGACTTCACGTGGTATCATCAGAGTAATATCGCCTCAAAGCAACGATTCAGATAATTCCAGYATCGAAACTTCATATCGCTCTTGTATTTACGAACGAGAGCTCGTGCCACATAAAGAGTTTATGTACCAGATTTGGTAGACTCCAATTCATGTTTAGCATTGGCTTGCAGCTCCTCTTTTGACCTCTGCAAGCCATCAATCTGCATTGGAAGAGAATTTTAATGTAACCAATACTTGATCGGTCAGACTGTTTATGTTTTGGTGAATAAAAGACCCGGTCAGACTCATGTTTAATCGAGATGACTATCACATTTCAATATGGTCTGATACCAAAGCTACCATTGGCAGCTTACAGACTCTCATTCAAAGCTACGAAAATTCCGTAAGTGTGTTATGCTAAGTCGCTTACAACGCTGAGAATAGAAATCCATATCCTCTCGCAGTAATGACTTAATGAATCACAGAGCTACGATTAAGGTCAAYTAATTARAATTCAGAACAAACCTCTTTCTCCMAGTCGGAAATCTTCTGCTGGCTTATCTGTTCTAACTCGTCTGCCCTAGCTTTCTCCTGAAAATATAAAAAGATTTGTTTCAAATGCTATTAATCGTCGCAAGTTTATGATCGATACAGAAGTGCTTGAGAAATAAAACTACCAACTCGGCGACAATGGAGATCGGGATCAAGACCTGCAATCTGAGTGTTTGAGCATCTGCAAGAGCCTTGCGAGTCACATTTAACCTCTCCTCGCTCTCTTTCACAGATGCCTGTAGAAATAAGCAATATCTTCTACTTCAAAAATAGCACAGAAAGCATCACTCAAATCTTTAAGAGAGAATCTAATGTACTGTACAATGTACACATGAATGACAGAGAATTGGAGTATTGATGAAGGAAAAAAATAGAAACTCGATTGGATATCAAYTTTGTAATGTCTCGGATCATCTTGTGCCGTCCAATGAAAGCTGAAATATATAGAACCACAAGTTCTGCAACCAGTTGAGTGGCCTAACTATGTCTCTGCTTACAAATCACAAGTTCAACTGGCGCTTGCTCCAATTGCGTCCAGAGTAACTAGATACTAAATCAATTATGGACTTCGGACATAGTGATCACGTTATAAGCAGGAGAAACATCTAAGTTGAAGTTAATCAATTATCCACGATTGCTGTCAATGGCCTAGCTAATGTCTAGACTTCTATTCCTGTAGACGGTATTGCGAACCAGCGCGCGACTCAGATCAGCACAAGTATCCAACATTTCAAACCCTTTTCCTACTGAAGTTTACCTCCAGCGCAGCACTGGATATGTCATAYTGCGCCAGCTCGGCATCCCGCGCATCCAGCAAACCGAGATTATACTGCCAAACGCAAGAGGACGAAACAAGCATACAAACAATGGATGTGAAAAACCCTAAACCTAAAGGTAACACTCTCTGCTATGCAAAGAGCTTGAAATTCAGTAGTAGATCCGAAATGAGGACCGGATCACAAATTTTCATGCTTGCATTCATCTTCAACCAATTCTCAGTCATCGAAAAGATGGTAGCCAACTTTCGAAAGCTCTAGTAAAAATGGAAGGGTATWTGTAAYATCCAAACCGAATTTTGAGGCGGAGGCAAAGCTAAGTTGTTCACAACTCATCACTGCTACCTCATATGAAAAAGAAACTCACTTTAAAGTCATCTTGCAGCTGAGACATTTGGTCCTTCAAYTCAGCCAYCGCACTCTCTTTTTCCCGAATCTGATTCCCTTATGTGCSAACATTAGCAATTAATCACAATCATAATTGCGAAACAAGTCTAAAAGGACTTCGTTTAAAAAAACAGAGTCTCCATTCACTTCAATAGCAATTCGGCTCTGGCATACAACAATGTGATAAGCCGAGCACAAGTCAGAAAATTAGGTCAACCGCCAAAATTTCAATTTGTAAATTGTGTCGAGCAAATTTATAGAAATGCATTTCTAATACATCTAAAGATAATCACAAGCTCTACACGTCTGACAAAGCTGATGCAGAAAGTGTTTGACAGATACTTTACCATTAAACCTCAAATCTTCTCAAAGATAAATTCCGAAACCGTCAAGGACAACAGAAACCAAGACTTACCTGGCCATTAAGAGATTGAATTTGTTGATYGCAAAGAGCAATGAGTTCACGCTCTTTCGATTCGAGCATTGCCCGAAACTCACGAGATTCCGCCATCTTCGTTCCTCCTCCAAATCGAAGATCTCCTACAACTTAACTCGGCTAAATTCGCCTCAACAAGAAGGGCTTCAGAAACTCCATATCTTATCACAGTCTCTCTCCAGCACTCAGACATACTAAACGTTTCGAGGRGAGTGCAGATGATACATCRGTGAAYAATATCACARAGAGAGACACTATTGTTCATTCCTATRGTCAYTGGCCATTCTTTGACTSCAGAGMACCATCGTSATTGCCTTCAACAAGCCAATTCTAATTTGAAATCACTCATTTCCGGTTTCACGATCAAAATTCAGAATTATCCTCATTGAGAATTATTGCAGACTCTCGCGTGCCGTAGTCCAAAAAACTCAAGGGCAAAGCGCAGGCATGACGAAGCATGTATTCTTCGGAATGTAAAGCATTTCAACATTCTACAAACTTGTCTCTCTGCTCACGTCAGATGCAACTGACCAAATTCAATTCAAACATTCAAACATTCAAACATTCAATTTAACGAGACCGGCAATACATACTCCG
Organism: Pleurozium schreberi; assembly: GCA_006891605.1. NCBI lineage: Eukaryota > Viridiplantae > Streptophyta > Bryopsida > Hypnales > Hylocomiaceae > Pleurozium > Pleurozium schreberi. The sequence goes on along the minus strand of VACF01001034.1, from coordinate 200,526 downwards.
AAGTGTAGTGAAAAAGATGACATAGAGTGCCTCCTTCTGTAAATTGCGTTCGAAGATGCAAAACGGTGTCGAAATGCAAAATAGTCTACCGGTATTGAGATCGGCGGATAATTATCAGCTGTAACATTGGCGCCCTAATTAAAAAAGGGAGAAATAGAACAGTCGACCAAGCGTTGCAAATGCTTTGAGAAGATGGAAATGCAGCGTGAGGAATTGGCGCAGGCAGCTGCAAGTTAGGCTGCGATGGACGGGAATATGGGATGAGGACGCAACCCAATGAACAAAAGGAGAACCGGCAGTTAGTGTATTATGAGCTAATTCATTATCCCAAATTGCCGATTGAAAATTAAAAAATAACCGGTCACTGTTTTCTAAAAAATATATTTTAAGTAAATTAAAGTTGACAAATTATCAAAATGACAACTTAAAAAGAAATGACATGTTCATGTTAAAAAGAGAATGCACCTATTGATTCAGTAATTGAAGAATTTTGGTGACTATCTTGGTCATGGGGGGTTGAGTTCTTTTAGGGTTGAGAAATTATATAGGAAACATGGCATTTATTTTCTTGATGTCATTTTTGAATGATATTTCAATTTGAATGTCATTTCAAGTGTCACTTCATTTTGAATGTCATCAAATATTTTTTCATGATTTTGTTTTGATGTCATTTCTTGAACATGTCATTTCATTCTTGATATCATTTTGTGATGTTCAAGAAATTCTCTTAAAAAGAAATGCCATGTTTTCTTTAAAAATTTGAAATATCATCAAAATAATGATGACATGTCATCATTCATTTTTGTAACGACCACACATGGAATTTGAAATTGTCAACATGCTTGTGTAGACGAGTATTAAAGACAAGGCAATCCATCCATATTTACYTYGAAGTGTTGAAAGAAAAGATAACAAGATCTCCTTTAAAATATCATAAATGTTCACAATTTGTGCCTCCTTGAAATCACTTTTTGCTCATTCTAGATTGTTATTTTTACATTGCTATCGTGTCGTTTAACTACTAGAATTACTTACCATTTATAGTTTTCAAGTTGAGTTGTATTGCCAAGAATRAAAACCCTWATTATTTGTGTGRAGTGAATAATCTAGGCAAATCCTTGGAGCTTGGTTACAATTGGTGCTATTCAATTGCATCAAAATCAACATAAATGATAAATTATAAACCTTAAGTCTTTGGTCTTTGTGAGAAGTCAATAATTCTATCGGATCCGAGGAAATACATGTTTGTGATAATGATTGGMAGTTTGTTTTATTTGAAGAGAGTTGACATTTGGATGTAGATCTTYAATTCTCGTAGGGTCTACATTTTTGTCATAAGCTTGGATAAAATCAGCTATAATGATTAGGGATTGTTAAGATGTTTTTAGATGATTAATTCCTTGTCACCAATGTAGGTGTATTTACCAAAATCACAGTGATCCATGGTTCACTCTCCATCACTTGAGGTATTAATGAGATTGAAGGGACATGGAAGTTCAAGATATCATGGCAACATTCCAAGCATTTGAGTCGATTAAAATTCAGCTATGAGTCAAAAGACTTGAGCATGTCCCTTCTCATTTTGTCACATAAATTCACAAACAAGGCATGGTGGATTGAGTCTTCTACACTTCATATACAATGACTTCTAAAGGGCACATAGAAAATTGAGGCAATCATACGGACAAGGAATCTTAACTTCCAAATGTGACTACAATTATAAAGTTTCCAAGTGCTAGCAAATGTCAACAACATTTGTACATGAGAATACATTTCTAGACTGCAATTGTCGCAAATGATTTGATAAAGGAGCTAGCAAAAGACAATTGAGCTACATTTTCATGTTGTATATTTAGCAAATGCTTCCAAGAACTTGCAAAATGCACCTGTGATTGGATTTAAAAAGTCTCCAAAAATATTGAAAATGTGCAAGAAGTTGCAACCCTATGATTGCATTTATCGGTATAAATCCTACAAATATAGTGCGAAGAACTTTCCAAACGCATCCAAGCCTGTAACTACATTTGTAAAGCTTGCAAAACTATCAACACTAGAAGGAATATCAATGTTTGTAAAGCCTATGCTTCACATATAATTTTTCATCACAAAGTTCACTCAGCCAAYAACTAAGTCATTGATCAAGAGCATTATGTTTTAGCCACTAGGCCAACTTGGAGGAGGGTCATTGCAAGAAACACCATGCAGATTTAGTAGCATTTTACACAATACTCATGATGTTTTCAGGAGTACCACATAATTAGAAAAACAAAATTTAATGTAAAGTATATGTTCACTATATACACCTTCAAAAAGAAGGTACCCAAGGAAGGAAAAGCATAGAAAATTTCTGTAAGTAAAAAAACTAGAAAAGTGCAAAAATTCATGAAAATAGGTGCTTTCACTGCTTTGACGTTGTGATTTGTATCAAATTGGAAAAATAATTCTCAAATAAACTAAAAATTGTCCAGTTCGGGAGAACTTGTTGATGAAGTGATTTCACCAAAAGTTAGAATGATCTTAAAACCATCTTGAATGTTTAGAAGTGCATGCCCAAGGGAGCCTTGTTAGCAAGCATGTAGAGAAAACAAAACACCGTAATGCTTTATAAAATTTCCTTTGGTAGGTCCATGCCCGCCTAGTGTAGGAATAGATTACAAAAATTTTAGTTCTAGATCATTAATTTTGGGTACTCCTCAATACTAAAAAAACCCTAAATTGCAAAGTGTGACAAAGTAGCTAAATAGACATTTAAATATAAAATGAGTTTTGAATTTTTTTTGAAAAATGAGGAATCCGATTGCTATCAAGTTAAACATCTCCAATAATAATTTCAAGTTAATCAAGTTCATATTCAAAAATAATAGTGGATGACAACTCTGTCAATCCAAGAATGTGGCACTAAATAGTACTAGTTTCTTGCAATCACCCAGAAGCCGTGTTTTCAAAATGGCATATGGCAGGTTTGTGTAGGAATTTACTTTAAAGATATTCTTGGAAAGGATAATTTTCCCCTAATTGGGTTCAAGCCGGGCTATGGTTCTTGTCATCAAGGATTTTGCGGAAAAAAACACCTCACTGGGCTCCACCTTCCATGTTAACATTTTTATTTTGAGAATTTCTTGTCCTCAAACAATACTCTACATATAATTGAGTATATAGAGACTCAATGGGATCCACTGCCCATAATCCACTTTCTAGAGGGTAATAATTGAAGATGTGATCCCTTGGTGCAATGGATTTAAATCATGGCAAAAAAAAATTAAAGTTTACATCAATTTCATTTGTAAAATTTGCAAGAAAATTGGTGAGAAAATGGCAAAATATTAGAGGTCAATTTTGGTGGTCAAAGGCCTATTGTTTAATTCCTAGATGCATAGGGGCTTTAAGACAAAATAATATGATTTCTAAATTTTTTTTGAAATGGTCATTAGAAGCCAACACAATGATAATAATTTATTTGTACATCCACTCTAAAATTGAATTTAAATATTTTTCAAATCAATTTGAATTTATTAACTTTGAAAATTCATTCAAAATACAATTTTTGTTTATGGAGATTGAAATTTGTACTGCAAACCTACAACGATGTTTTATATCGTTTTATCTTGTGTTTTGTAAAAGGAAAGAAAAAAATTGATAGTAAAAACATCATTGGTTTTTTCTATTAGTAAATTTTTTTAACACTAGATTCATACTAGACACTTTGTGATCTTCTTTACATAATTATTTTACAATAATGTATTTATTTATTTGGAATATAAAAATATAAACAATATCTGATTTTCTTAGGAAAAGAAAGAAATAAAGTCACTAGAAAACAATAGGAAACAAACAAAAATTGGTTGATTGGGCATACATCGATTAATAAATTGAATGACTCATGGAATGATATTTTCAAAACAAGCCAAGATTGTCATCATCTTAAGCAAGATAAAAAAGAATGTAACTTGCAAAATCTTGTAGTTCATTGTAGTTTATATTGAAAGTGAAGACTTCAAAAAGACTTATTTTATTTGACTATACAATTTAGTAGAGGTTTGAAGTTTGAAGTTCTTTTTGGATCAATAGGAAAATTGGAGGGCCCACTTTGAAGAAGAATACCTTTAGTGAGAATATTTTGAAATCTTGACTGTCTATTTTTTGTTAAGTAAGAGACAAGAGATTTGAAAATGCTCTACTAAAATTTCACGACATTCTAGTCCATTTTTGAAATTTTGGTAGAGCTTACAATGCTAAGTGGTCACTCAAATGAGAGTATGTTTTGAAAGAATTACAAGATTGGTCAAGTTATGCTTTCTTTGAACCCCTTGGATCTAACCTAATATATTTTTTATACAATTGGCTATAGCCAAAATATCTTGGCTATTTTTGTAAAGAAAATAAATAAAAAGTTATTTTAAGGGTTCAAAATAGAAAGATCGAAAGGCCAAATTTCATCTACATATCATCTAATTTTTGATATAATCATGACCAAGTAACATCCAAATATCACATGAGTATTGAGGAAACAACTTACTACGTCTCTAAGATTGTAAAAAAATACACTTGTCTGATCCCTATTTGAGATGGAAACAATGCCATTAGTTGAATGGCTTTTTAGTCCATGGCCAAATTGAACAAGAAACCATGAGCTGTAAAACATCATTTCCAAGACGGGTTAATAATGAGAGTTCATTAGTGAACATGGAAACAACTTTGTTTCTTGAAAATGCAAAGACAAGCTGATGAAAGGCTCTTACTAACACCTCAAATGATGCAAAGCATTGCCCCAAAAGGAAATGTTGCTCTCACTTCTTTCTATCAAAGTCCATGGTAGAAATTTGTGATTATGTGATAATATTTTTTTTATAACATGGCTAGATAAAATGAAACATTGGCTTTTTTTTCACTTCACCTTGCCATTTGTTTCATTTCATTGCTTGTGTACACCTCAAATGACCATCAAAATGACAATTTGCACGTGTGAATGGTCAATGACAATGAGGTAAATTGTCAAATGTTGTAATATTGTAGAGAACATCATATCATAGTGAGATTTGAATGTACTTCAACCAATTAATCCGTAAACAACGGAGCCAATGATGGTATAATCAAACTTGAAAGTGCTCCACTATGTATCCCCTTTTCCTTCTCTATTTGTGCATGAAATTTTTTGGTTTATTTTTTAGAGATGATGTCACATGTCTAATATTGATTACAAATTTTTCAATTCTTTTGTGATTTCACATCAAATAAAAACAATGTGCAAAAAATCTAAAACTTTCAAAATGGAAGAAAACACTTGTTTAGAAGATTGTGGTGTAATGAAATTTTTGTGCCACTCCATATTTAGAAACGTGGTTATTGATTCAACTTCAAACTTCACTAAAATGCTTATCTCAAGAATTTTGAAGTAGAGAAGAAACTAAACTTTAGAAGGTTCATTTTGTTAGTTTTGCTCAAAAGCAAAAGAAATCGTTTTGAATGTCATAATGAAGTTTTAAGGAAATAAAGCTCAAGGTATTGGATATATTGGAGAGTGTACGATTTTTTTTATACAATATCCCATAACTATAAGATAAACAAAAAACTTAAAGTCTCTTATATTTAACTCCATGATGTGGCTAAAGCATCAATAAAATTGCATACTTAAAATCAAATGAAAATCATCCATTTTTCAATATGTACAAAGCCTAGATGAACATCTAAAGGACACAAAATCTTCTCAACATTCTTCTAAGAGTACTACATATTGTTGTCTTAACCCATAAACGCCTCAAGGATCAGAAGTGTCCTCATAGTCTACAAGTTCAATTTGAAATACTAAAACTTTTGCGTCTGATGTCCAAATTCAATAAAACTTGTTGATAAATTTTCTTTCTCTCTTGTATTTTTTGTGGTAAACTTTTTAGATCAATCCAAGATGCACCGATTTTTTTGAAGCCATTCAAAGTTCACAGGTTCATTAGAATTTCATTCGTTGAATTTGAGTTCCTCAAACTACATGACTGCAATTTTGGGGGCTTGTATCTTCTTCATCCAATATTTGTTTTCAATAAACTTTGTTGGGTTGTATTCCCCTTCAAGTCTAGATATTGTGCTAAAATTTTCATGTCTATCCAAGTTGTTTTGACTGCTTGGGAGCAAATCAATGTTCAAAATCCAAACACTTTTAGATTACAGTGAACTTCAGTGGCTTATTTTTTCTTCATTCACTATCCGTTTCCGATAATTTTTATGAAAACACAGCATCAATATTAGTCTAATTTGTGTGGTTAAAAATTTCATATCAATCCAAGAAGTTATGAGTGACTCAAAAGCATATAGTAGAAGGAGGTCCATCCATAGATGTGCATTTTGCAACTATTTTTGACATTTCAAATCCGTTTTGCAAACGCAATGAGTCAATTGAATGATATTTTCTTCCACAAATATTATTTTGTATGCTAGTTTGGAACCACTTTATAGTTTGATGTTTTTTTAATTTGAGTAGGTTTAGAAATCTAATTTGACCTCCAAATATGTTTCTAGGAAAATTCAAGCATCCATTTTCAACACTAAAAAACTATAATCTTACAATCTTTTGTGGCCAAACGACTCCAAATTTGATTCATGTCATTCACAACATGTACATTACAAGATTGTACAATTGAGAGTTTTCCTTTAGTGAATTTCAAACTAATAATACTTCAAAAGCAATGATGTTCTTAGATCCAAAACAGCCCTGGTCTTTTAGGGATTAACCCCTCGAGGACCAAGACAACACAATGTGTCTTCTTCAAAGTTTGACTGTTGAATTTCCGATAGGGTGAAACAAATCTCAACATTTTATAAGGTAGAATCTTCTAGAGTAACAAGTTCACATACTTGTTGCATTTTTTCTAATTTTAAAATTTCAATGTGAGGAGAATTTTAAATTTTATTTAAGAAATGTAGTCCAGTATGAAAAAAGGAGAAATCGTAATTTTTTTCCACTGAAATGAATAGTAGGGATAAAAAAAACATTTTCTTGGATATTTCTAGTCTTGTATTTTATAAGCAAATTGAATTTGAAGAGTTTTTTCAAATTTTTATTTTTAGCAATTTTAAAAATACAAGGTTCAATTTTGGTGTGATGAAAAACAAAAAAGCATTTAGAATGATTCCAAGTTTTTTGAAGATATTCCAAAAATTATATGTTAATAATAATGACTTTTAAAATTCAAAAATTGGCACACACATAAATTTTAAAAAAAAATTTAGCATCCAATTTGGTTAGTTTTGGCTTTCTACTCCTTTTGTTGAAAATGTGTACAAAACTTGAGGGAATTTTTTAATTTGTAATCAAATAAAATTAATAAATCACTAAATTTTTCTTGGATTCCAATATAGTTTCTTGGGAGGGTAAAAAATCAATATTCATCTTCTTTCAAATTGTTCTCCCCAAAAGTTACATTTTTTTTGCCTATAAAGTTGATAATCTAACTTGTTTTAATCTAAAAATCCAATGGTCAATAGTCTCCAAAATGAATGCCATGCATACATGAAAAAGTAGTCTTCACTTTAGTATGGTTAAAAATTGAAAAATTCAAGCACATCCATGTGCAAAAAAATATCAAAGTAGGACAATTCATTGAAAAATTCCATTCACTAAAAGAACCCTAAACCCCGCATTTTAGTTGACGTTTTCAAATTTTTTATAACAAATATTAGGTGATGACGAATGCAATAAAAATCCATGCTTTTATTTCAAAAATATGTCCAACATAACATCAATGTTGACATAAAAACATGGGTTTGTTGCATTTGACATCACCTAAAATTTGTTATAAAAAATTTGAAAGCATCACCTAAAATGCGGGGTTCTTATAGAGATTGTAAAAAAGTTGATGGGCCTTGATGAGTTAAGTGTATTCTATAACAAAATAATTTAGAGTTAGTTCACCTACTGCAAAGAGATATTAGGTGATGCTTGTGCTATTTTACATTTGTTTAACTACTGATTGCTCAACCACCCACCAAGTAGACAGTTTATCACTTTTGAAATTACTATTCATTCAATTGATATTCATTGACCCCTAAAAGACCAAGTGTTCGTTCAACATATGCAAAAAATCTTGGATAGATTCCTATGAAGTTATTTTTGGTTGGATACTCATGAAATTTGGACACATTATGTAACTATGTACCCCCGTACTAAACATCTAGTTACCTTTCCGATGTGGTGACTTAACCAAAAGTTATGTTGCCTTGAATTTTGCAGGCAACTTTGGGCAGCATGTGCAACAATCTTCCTAAGATCCTGAAATTTGGAAGGTATGCAGCTTACATGATACGAGATGCAAATATCAAGAAAAATAACCATGTGTAGTGTAAAGATCTCATTCTAGAAGGATTTAAAGTTTCCAGGCCCTATTGGGTAAGGTTGAAATTTTTTTTTGACTATATTTAGATGTTATAATCTTTCAATTTGTGCAGTCAAAGTTTCTGAAATTTTCCCACACATTCCCATAGAATTCTAGTACAAATTTGTATGGTTGAATTTGGAAAAAAAAAAAAATTGAAAATTGTTTTCTTGCTCCCCTAAAAAGCGGTAGTTTTGACAATTTGTGCCCAAAATGTGCCCCAGTCCTTAAAGGGTTTAAAAAGCTTCAAAAAAGATCATGTAATATATCAACAAAAAGATAAAATAATGTTCTACAGTTGTAGAATCAAATTACTTTTGTCCATTTGAAAGACTCTAGGGTTAATAATTATGTTTCTAGGTCTTGCTCCTTTCAACACTTGTACTATATACAAATTCAAGACTAAAAGACATCCCACCCTAAGGTTTTTGAACAAGCATATGTATTTAGCATAGATTTTATCATTTAACTATCCCTAGTTTTATTAGGTGTCATTGAATTTATTTTAAATACTTGATTCTCTTAGCATGTAATTTTTTGTATCACTGCATATGAACAAAATGTAAAATTTTAATTGTGGATTATAGATGTACCTAGATTTGACCCTAGGCTCTTATGTTCAACTATTGTGCATCTACGCCATAATTTCCGCTACAATTTGCAGGGATGGATTCCCCTAGTTAGAGAGTTGTAGTTCCTTCTAATTACCTTAGACAATACAATACTTTATTGTAGACAAAAATTGTCTAGCCTACCTAACATTCTAAACTAGTGAAACCCGGGGCCTTAAAATGATCTATGAAGCATCCAAGAATACAGGCTCAAAGACAAAGTCATTTTTACTTTGAATCTAGAAAGTGTGTCCACCTCATCCTTTGAATGTGTATTAATTCTTTTTCACTTGGATTTTTTCTTTTAGGTTAACTGAAAGGCTCCTTATTTGGTAAAAAATATTTTATTAGTGGAGTGTACTATCGCCAAGTTTTGTAGAGGAATTCCTTCTTTTAGAAAGTGGAATAGTACTCAACAAGTGACTCTCTCATCCGTAACCAGCTCTCATTGTGTGCGTCGCCTTGGTCGAACGTATTTCATACACGAGCAGGATAATTTGATTGTAATCATACAATATTCAACCATAAAGGCTACAATTACAAGACTTTTCATCCACGGACAAAGCTAGTTACGTTGTGTAACTTTCTCGCTGCCTCCAGGCGGCTCAAAGGTTACTTAGTCCATAGCACTCGCTCACTTATTGAGTTCAATAGTTTCTCAACCACAATTTGCGAGTTTGATAGCTTCAAGCAATGCAACGCTTCTCCCTTTCATTTCAATAAGCGTGTGAGACAAATCTCAAACTTGAAAATTTAACCAATTCTTCAACCTTTTTTATTTCCTTTCATTCAATTTGATTTGAAAACCAACTTCCAAAGAATATCAACATGTCTTAAATTTATGGAGATATAACTGTCTCAAGAGACTCTTTATTAACCCATAAATGGTTTTGACTATGTTTTCACCAAAAACATTTTAAAACTACCATTTCTAATACAAGTATCAAATATTAGAAAAAAAACATTTTTTGACATATGTAACCATAGGATCTTATAGTGCGCTAGTTAGAAAAGATGTGGAAAAAATTTCAAAATTTCCCACCTTGTAGATTGCAAGACATTAGCATTTGAATTGACAAAAATCATTTTTTTGTCAATGCAAAAAATCGGGCAGCTGCACTTCACAAGGTCACATTTGTATGAAAAAATGTCCAAAATGTTGGTTACTCTTTAAATTCATTTGTCAAGGAAAGTTGGTTACATACTTGAAAAATTTCATATCATTTGGAATAATAGAACATATAGGAAAATAATAATGAATAGAAAGAAATAGGAAATGACTCAAAATACTAATTTGCAAACAATTTTGTAGAAAAATGCCAATCCCAATGGTCTAAGTGTTGTAATAAACAATTTACACCTAGTGTTTCTAGTTTTTTTACCAAAAATATTAAAAATTAAATGAAATAATGGATTTCAAACTTTTTTGCAGAGTAGAGATTTTATAACTACCCGCAAACTACCACAAACTAAAAATCCTCATAACTTTTGACTCAATGATCAAAATAGAATGATTCAAAGCTTTCCACTTACTAGATAAAAATCTAATGAACCAGTTTCAAATTTTTAATTTTTAAAAAAAAAAAAATTTTAAAGAAGTTTTTTTTTTTAAGCCTGGATTACCCACCAAGCAATGAAACTACACATCATACAATAACTTTTTAATTATGTAGTTAAAAGTTATGAAAATTTTTGGGCCTTAAAGAAACTCTTGGAGGACATGTTTTGTGAAAATTTCAAAGAAAAATGATAAAAGCTCCATTCATAGTGAGCTGCCCAAAATTGCTATGTCGCTGAAAAACGCAGTTTGGGCGTTTCGGGCTTCACGTTGGTCAATTTTGACCAAAGTCACTCTTCTTCTTCTACAAGACATGCAAGACTTCACATCCAAGTGCACTGAAGGCGAGGGTGAATTGACCTCCTTATTGCCTTGTCACAAGGTCAATGTAAAAATTGCCCCCTATTTTGTGCCAAGTCAATTTTGTATTTCTTCACCTCCCATGGCTAATTTGGGGACTCTAATTGCTAACATGAATTCCAAATTTAAAAATTATATCATATTTTACAAATAAAAAAAATCTAGTGCCTTCTCCAAGGGTAAAAAATGGGGCAATAAGGGGGTCAATTCACCCGTCCCATAACATTGCATATTGACACTGGAGGTCCCCAACTTGAAGGTATAACTTTATAAAGGTGCCTTCTTTTGTTGTGACTTTGCTTTTTTATATATATATATATATATATATATATTTTGAAACAAATGGGAACCCATTGTATTAAGAAAACTGAACCACTTTGCTTAAATTTTGAATTCAAGATTTGTTGTTGTATTCTGTTCTACAATATTGTTAGGCACACTCCCAATTGGAATGCTACAGCAGTCCCTAAAGTAGAGGGAGCTAAGGGGACCCCACAACACTACAGTACTTAATAATTTTATTTAAGGACTTATGGCACTGAAGCACCAGTGGACCATGGCGGCCATCCCTTTGGGAGCCGCGCTCCGAAGTCCAAGTCGAGGGGCAAGGCATGTCAGTCAAATATCGGAGTTGCTTCCTGGAATTCAGAAATTTCAGAATCCGGATGTTTGCCGTTAAGCACTGGGCAGCCAGTTTGCTTTATCAAAAACTACTAATATTAACCCTTGTAGGATGTGGCGACCATGCCTGGGCCTCTGATTCCAGTATTTTATATTTTTGTGATGGTTCCCTTACGTATTGGAGAAAACATAAAATTATAAATACCTTGGCAAAGTTGTGGAGCAAATTATGAGATAAAAAAAGAAAAAAAAGAAATAAATGAGCAAAAGCTATGCCTAAGTAAAGAGCATGTTCTACGTATTCACAGTGAATACAAGTTCTTTCCCGTAGAGGCTCGGTGTCAGGCACACCCTGCTTGGAAAGTATGCATTCATCTTTGGCTACTAGCAAGAGCAATGAGGGACAGTTAGCCGGCATACTCCATTGCATTGTAAAAAGATTTGTCTTAGCTTCTTCAATCTACTTCCTTGAGTTTTATGATGATTTTTTTACAAGGTAATGGAAATTCGAAAAGGAAAAAATCTCATCCGGCCACATACCCGCTCCTAATTCATATGCCTAGTGCACCCAATTGAAACCCAATAATATCTTTTGAGGATGTCGCAGACCACCATTTTTCTTCACCTTTTAGAAATTGGGATTTATAAACAATGTATGAATTTACAAATCCAAAAATATTAGTATTTATGATTAAACCATGACTATCAATTACAAAGTTTTTCATTAGGTAAAAAAACATTGGGAATTAATGGTATAAAATTGAAAAGTACAATTACAAAAAAACCAAGAGGAAAAATTCTAAGGGAAATGGGGTTCTAAACAAAAATTATTGTAAGCAAGATTTGGTAAAATAACCAAATTGGGCAAACAATAAAATGGTGATAAAATAATAACAAAAACATAACAATGTAGAAAATCAAATTAGGATTACATAAGAAAAACAAACAATACTAGACCAAAATGAAAATAACTTCTACAGATAAGAATTGTATTCAATGTAGAACTTTAGACTTAATTTTGACTTAGTAGAATAATTTTTTCAAAAACCTTTGAACTCTAAAAAAGTTGTTAAATCTTGCTAAATTTAATATATAAAAGCTCGTGTGTGATTTTGAGTCTCCAATTGAAAGTTTTGGACGAAATCAAGAGAGGAATTTGAAGGGACACTTTTTTTTTTCCATTTTCAAACACCCTCTCTGAATTTTGTCCATAAATTTTTATTGGTGGCTTGAAATCACAAACGGATTTTTGGAGATGAAAGTAGGCTTGATTTGCCAACTTTTCTTAGTTTGAAGTTTTTTGAAAAAAATWATTCTACTATGCCTAAATGAGGTCTGAAATTTCAGCATTGAACACAATTCCTTTGTCTTCACAATGAGCGGTCAAGCTCTCATCTTCAAATTGTCCCATACCTTTTGAGGATCCAAGTGGTACAATGGATTCATTATAAGAACGACCTCTCCACCTCACATCTCACAATTGGGTTTGCTTCAATGTTGTGCTTTGCATTTTCTCTTGAAGGATATCGTTGTTTGCCCCGAAAAGGGAGGTAGCCATGCCATTGAGAAAAATTTCAAACTACAAGAGCACATGTTTGTAAGTAGGATCGTTTAGATTGTCAATTGTAGTTTGCATTTTTTCCAGGACATGTAGCATTGTCTTCTTTGGAAGGGAGGCAACCATGCAATCTAGAAAAAATTCAAACTACAAGAGCACATGTTTGTGAGCAAGTAGGATCTTTTAGATTGCCAATTGTAGTTTTCATACTTTTTTGGAATATGTATGTTTCTTTGAATCAATTTGTATTTTTGGAACAAGCTAGGTTTAGGATTTTTTTTGTACAACTTAGATTCTTGAGTTTTTTTTCTTTTTTTTAGAATAAAGCAATGTTTGAATTTTCATAAGAAGATACATTTTGGATTTTTTTCCCCATAACAAGCAAGGTTTTTAAATTGTTCAATTTAGGTAGCTTGCATTATTTTTTTGAACTTTAATTTTTTGAGAATTTTTGAAGTTTGATATTGATATAGAATATTTTTTTAATTTTATTGATAACTCAATAATTTAATAATTCATTCTAAAAGATGGTTTTCATAACATTATATATATGTCTAACTTATTATTATCACAATAATATTTCTTTTCTGAATCCTAGAATTTTTATTTTCTCCCTTTTTATTTGTAAAAAGTTAGATTTTGGATTTTTGTGTCAATAATCTACCGTTCTCATATATTTTTAGTTTTGAAATGAATTAGTATAAAATTTTTCATGTCGATTTTTAAATGTTGATAAGTAAAGTATATTTTTGAATGGGCTACTATCATAGTCATTTGAGCCATATTCCGCTTGGCTACCGGTGCATTCGGTACATATGTTACTTGCAACTGGTGCAGATGTGTGAGTCCAAGTGTGTGAGGTAGGTGAACAACCAATTTGATGTTCACTTTTCCTTCTTCTCCGGTGTGGTCCAGTATACGCTTCGTATGTAGAGCATTCTAAACCCATTTGCAGTCACAAATTTTTTGCCACCCCTCTTAATCCTCAAAATCACTAATAATTTCAAAGTAGTGAAGCAAACTTGCAAGCGGTTGTTGTGTAAAATCCGACTTCAAAAAGACTTGATTTAGGGTTACCAAAGAGTGATTGTACATAATTTCCCTCAAAATATGTTGAAATTTGCTTCCGTATGCTATTTCAGAACATCCTTAAGGGGTTAAGCCAATATAGCCCATGTCACAATGCCTAGCATCGCTTGTAGTGCTTAACACTGTAAGTTTTTTCTTACATAAATTGGCATGATTTTGCATTTTGAGAGGGAGGTGCTGCCCAGTGCTTAACGCAGTGGGAGGCCTCCCCTTCAAGGCCTCCCACTATACGACTTAAACTCCTGCCCAGTTTGCACTTGGCACTTTGGATGAAGTTACTAATAAGGTGACTAAAGGAGGTACCGCATTTTTGACCAGCATCCCATTTGCGTTCAATAGGGTGCTCTATTTCCAATCAACTCAAGTATAAATGACAACTCACATTTTGGTGGCCCCACAAGAGCAACAACAATGTCCAAGATGTGTACATTGAAAGCTTACAATGATCACAATGTGTACATTGAAAGCCTTGCATAGATTTTGGAACCATCCTATGGTTGGAAATAGGTTTGCCTACTTATCGGGAATCGGGCAAATAGAATCTTCACAAAAAAAATTCATGATAATTTTGTTTTTGAGGGAAAAAAATATATAATTATGAAATCCATCTGAAATGTATTTCTCTCTACTGGAATTTTTTTTCCTRACCTTTCTRCCTRCCGCAAATAGGCTGAATTGCTTACATRGTCAGAAATAGTCAAATAGGTGACCAACCTTAAGAGCATCTCCACCAACATGTTCTCCATCCCWGTCCCTATCCYAGTTCTTCATCAAAAAATATAGGGATGGGGAAACCRCTTGCCATCCATGCTTCCCCAAATCAATACTTTATACTAAATCTAGGCAAKTGATGTCAAGATGYACTTGTAAATATAGTAACTAGGAAAAAGTAATAGTCCAACRCCAAATCATGGGAGCACRCATCATGCAATAACARTAAATTCAAGAWTAGGGTTTATCATTTCCCAATTCCCTATCYYCCATCTAATTTAGGGAATTAGRCCTCTCAATTCCCCMAAATTTGGAGATACAAGRTRTTGGTGGRGAGGGGTTCTTCCCTATCCGGATGAAAACCATCTAGTTTGGGGATAGGAAAGTCCCTGGTAGGCATGCTCTAAGGGCCTCCTTACATGTATTGGTGTCGCAACATAAAATTTTGATTTTTCTAAGTTACCTAAAATTCGATACGGAAACCAACCAATTGGAATCCGAATTCAGTTAAGGAACTGAAAGAAATTAGAATTTAGTAATAACATTGAAGTATCAGATCATCTAGCAGAAATCCGATCGAGAAGTTCTTGGACCGGAAAACAGTGTCAACCCAGATTAGGATTGGACCGGATAGGAAAGACCAGACCGGATTGGGTCCGGAGGCTATCTTAAGCCTGAAATTGCCAGTCTTCTCTCTTTTTCCCTTGCTGTCTGGAGTGTCGCGAAGTGTTCCGTCGTCCTCCCGCAAGTGTTTTCGCGTATTTGGCAGCAAGAGCGGAGGAGTGCGAGAGTATAAGATTGTCTTGCAGGTATCTGGTTGAGATCGGAGAGAGATTGTGAGGAATAGGACGTGTAGCTAGGTTAGGAGCGGATTCTAGTGAGCATTAGCTTAGTGTCCATGCCTCAGCTATGCCGACACAAACCAAGTACTTCTACTCCGACCAATCCCGATGTGAAGCTTCAGAAGGTCGTTCCGGTCATTTCCATGGCGGAACTGGAAAAGTTAGAACTCCAGGAGGACCTCGAAACCATGGGTTGCGTCGGGCTAATCAACAAACCCTGGGGTTTTAAGGATGAGCACATGGTGAGGGAGCTTATTGTTAATTTGGCAAATCAGTACGACAACACCATCCAAGGAGCACCTGGTCAGTGGACGGAAGAGATGTGGCGGGATGTTTACGACTTCCAAGCTGGCGGGCTCAGGATGGCCAACCGGAATGACAAGTATATCAAGGGGAAGTTCAAAGGAGCAGTCAATCCAAAGGACAAATACGCGGTGGACAACTATCTCGAGGACTGGCATCGTTGATTGCTTAGTTTCCTGATTCTGATCCTGCATCCAGAAAAACCGACCCGGGTTACCATAACCCTCGGCAACCTGATTTTTGGATCCTTGAGCGGAATCTCGAAAGTGGAATGGGGCCGGATCATTTCCGATCTGGTTGTCCAGCTTGTGAATAGGGTTGAGAAGAGTAGGGCCACACCCATGAGTCCCTACATCTACCATCTCTACAAAGAGAAGGAGCTTCTGACGAGTTCAGAAGAGAAGACCTTCAAGACTCAGGAGATGCTCCTGAAGTACGGCGGATGAGAATCGGATGAGAATTAGAATCGGAATCAGAATCAGACGATAAGTTTTCTGAATCCGGTTTCGATCGGGAAGACGAAAAAGATGAAGATGACGAGGAAGAAGGCGCACGAAAGAACAAGCGGCAAAAGACCGCGTCACCAAATGGGAGAGGAGTGCCTTCAAGACAAAACCAGCCAGTCGAAGAGGAGGGTCCAGAAGGGGAACCGGAACAGCCTCCGACTGGACCAGAACAACGCCTGATCAGATTGGAAGATTCGGAATCAGACGGCCCGTTCAAAAACCTTTTCGAGATCTTGAGTGCAATCCGAACGGATTGGGAGCAGAAGCAAAGAATCTTCTCCAGAATCAAGACTTTGGTGGGCTAGCACCGGATAGTCGACTACCAAGCAAGGTGGCGGAGTGTATCTTGGATCTGGCTGAGAAGGAGCAACAGTAGGCAGAGATCCGACGACTGACGGAGGAGGTTGACCGCTTGAGGGCGGAACTCCTCGTGACAAAAGATGATGCAGCTGCCAGCCGTGAGATGTCTGAAGGAATCCGGAAGGTAGCCAAGCGGATAACCGCAACCGTGGGCATGACATGAGAGACTCTGGCCACGGCGAAGTTGTACGAGGAGTAGGAGGAGCGAAAACCATCCGGTTCCCGCATCGTCAAGATCCTCATTGACTATGCGGAACAGATTGAAGAGACCATGCAGGATTCAAGGTGCTGGTCGAACGGATTGAGGACTGCAGTCACAAATTGGTAAGAGTAGCCTCTCTAACCGAAATCCACCTCTTGGATCTCACGATCCCGGAATTTGACCGATGCTTTTGTGGTCATGGCACGGGAATTGGAGGAACCCACCATTGGCTTTGTAGTTAGGGATGTTTCAGATTGATTTTTATGTTAGGCAGCTAGGATCGGAACTAGATCCGTCCAGGTAGTTAGGAAATACAGTCTCATAGTTAGGCGGATTTTCAGGGCCTTGTTGCCCTTTTTGTGTTTTTGTGTGTAATATCTAAATCAGCCCCGCAAGGTGGGCTGGGAGTCTTTTTATTGTAAATTTGTTTGTGTTGTCTTTTTGCTCTCTCTTTTGTATGTCTTCCCAAGCTTGGTAGGGCCGTACGTGGAGGAGTTAGGAGGGGGCAATCCGGTTTGTAGAAGAATTCTCCCTTTGGTGTGTATTTCCGATTCTATGTGCATGTGAGTGGGTAGTGAGAGTTGGGAGTGGATTCTAATTTCTCAGCATTCTACAGTCTTCAATCCCAGGTGGAAAAACCGTTGATTAGGCTAGGCGGATAGGGAGGGATTCCTTAGTTGTGCTAGAACTCTTGGGTGGGAAATCCGGTCGAGTGTCCAATCTCCTGAGGGGTCTCATTGTCCAAATTGGTAAACGGGAGAATTTGGTATTTGAGTGTTGGAACGGATAGGTTCACTTGTAGCCACCTGAGCTTTGCACAGATTGGAAGGAAAATTGAGGTCGTTGTAATATGAGTGGATTGTATGGGGGGATCCCTGAGTGACCTGTAGTTCGAATTAGCGTCTGGAGTGCTATGAGGGATCAAACCGGATCCGGTTTAGAATAGAAAGTTAGAGGATTAGATAGTGGGTCTTCAGCCACTATAATGCACGGAAGGAGTGGCGAGCCTACCACTCTCAAAGTAAAATGGTGATCCCTCTGATGGTTAAACAGAGATAAATTCAAACCGGATTAGTTCATAGTTGTATCCAGGACCGGAAGTAGTAGGGCCTTGGGTTGTAGTTGTTTTGTGATGTAGAAAACTGTTGGGATCAGGAAAGGATCGGATAGAATCCGGTCCAGGGTTTTCTGTGTGTTTTTGGTGTTTTTGAGTTTCCGGTTGAGGACCGGAAAAGTGAGAAGTGTGCTTAAGTGTATAAATCATCTAACTACTTCACAGGATCTCTTGGGTTTGATCTTTAGAGTCACTTTGTTATGATCTAGGGTGGTTTTTGTGAGTATAACAGGGAATTTACCTG
This sequence comes from Pleurozium schreberi, assembly GCA_006891605.1. Taxonomy (NCBI): domain Eukaryota; kingdom Viridiplantae; phylum Streptophyta; class Bryopsida; order Hypnales; family Hylocomiaceae; genus Pleurozium; species Pleurozium schreberi. The sequence goes on along the minus strand of VACF01001034.1, from coordinate 182,084 downwards.
CCCTGTGCTGTGACAATTGGTGGGCAAGGAAACTTCACAGGGAGTGCTACAGGAGAAAATAGTCTTGATACTTTCATGTGGCCCCAATGGGTGGAGATGAATACAAAAAGAAACTCACACGTACTAGATTATCTCAAGCTTCACTAGTCTCCACCAATGAGATTGTCCACCGCTATCGGTGAAACTTCTCCTCCTCCTTTCCCGCTTGCCCACCCCGGCAAGACAATTGATGGCTCTTCTTTTGTCTTATTGCTTGAATGTGCACTGTGGTTGCCCACCGGGCCAACATGTAAAGAGGCCCTAAGGAAGAGGCACCCAATGGCGTCCATGTACCCAATGCCGTCCAACGACGCTAGAGTGTGAGCGGGAAGCAATGAGCAATAAGCGTTGGGCAATGAGGGACTCCACTTGAGCGCTCACTACAAGAATTTTTATTAAAAATAGATTTGTCAGAGTAATAAATAGTATTGTCAGACCCAAAAATAGAAATGTCAGAAACTAGAAAATGAAAAGATTACAACAAAAAATTGACAATTTTTTATTTTAAATAATCAATGTTGCAATCAAATGTTGTTTGAAGGGGCATCCATTCATCCACATACAACTGAAATTCATCCATGTCATCAATTCATCATCCATCCAAAAAAGGTTTCATTTGCACATTATAGTAGTATATAATACATGTCCTAGAAAATGGAGTGTTTTTTTTAAATTTTTTTCTACAAATAAAAGTTTAAAAAAAACATTAAGATTTGAATTGTTCACTACAAAAGTCTGTTAACTATTTTGAGGCTAGTTGAGTACTCCTCGAAATCAAATAGCATCTTCAAGGTTCATTTGGAGAAATGTAACATCTAATTCTACATTGTAGTTTGCTTGCAGTTTAGATCTCTTTGGAAAAGAAAAAATACAATTAAGGATCATCTAGAGAAATCTAATTACAACCAATTCCTATAGTGTCTCATTAATTCTATTTTGTGATTTCAAACCTTTTCATCATTCTAAGAACATTGACTTTATAGACCAAATATTTTTCTTCACCACCTCCACATGAGCCTCTTCCATAGCAAAGAGGCTTCCCTCCATATATTGGGTTCAACTTTCTTTTTCACATCCTCCTCAAAAATTTCTTTGGAAAATAACTTTTGTTTTTTTAGAGATGTTGGTTTGTTAATTATGTTGAGAATATGTACATCCTTAAACAACAATGTTCACTATAGTGTAAGTGGGGAGCAACAAGCCAACAAGCTATGAGCATTTCCATTTGAACAATCATTTAGACTTTGTTGTTAAAAATAGACATATCAAAGTCATAAAGTGTTATGTCAAACCAAAAAAGAATAATTTCAAAATTACAGAAATAGAAATTACTAAATTACAATTCAAATGAGTCAATTTATTGTTGAAAAACTTTATCTGAGATGGTTGATTTAGCATTTAAAGGTTGTAGGTAGGAACAAGAATGATAGCCTAGCCTCTCCTACAATAAAAAAAGTGCAGCCATAGAGATGATGTGCAAATGAACTTCATCCATATCATTCATTTATCATCCATCAAGAGCGGGCTTTATTAGCACATTGCAATACAAATCCTACAATCCTATGGTTCTCTCCTTCCATTTTTTATGGCTTTTGCAAGTGAAATGCAAGTGAAATGCAAGTGAAATGCACAAACCTTGCTACCGAGTGTAGTTACTAGAAATTAGGCACTTTAGTCATTATATTCTTTTTTAACCTCTAATTAGGGTATTTTTTATGGTATCTATGATGACATCTAGATGCTTTTATGTTTTCATGTTGTGACATTGGATGTTATTGTAAACTCAAAAAAAGCTAGATGTCAATAGAGATACTACAAAAAATCAGGTTTGTCACCCAAACGCAGGGTTCTTCTACTGTAAAGTCCCATTGTTCCTAAAAGGGATAAAATATATATTAGGTAGATTTTTTATGAATTCAATTTTGGATAAAACCTTTTGTAACTTCTAGTAAGCTAGAAAAACTTATACCATATTTGAAAGAATTTTCATGTTAATTGGTACCTAGGAGCAAAAATACTACTACAATAAACTCAAAACAKGGGAGACCAAGCAACAAAAAAAATTTACAAAAAGTTTCAATAAATGTTTCAATATTTATCATTCATAGATTAAATTTTAGTCAAATTGGGAAGTTTTGATTCATTGCATTTGGATTAGTGGTAAGAAAGGTATGGAGCTTCTTGTTTTGTTGACAATTAGAACATCTTCTTGAAAAAAAAACTTTTTTTTCACTTTGAATGCTTATATCTTTCAATTTATATGGTCAAACATCACAAAATTTAAAGCATAATTTGAGATAAGTTTAGAGTAGAATTGTATGATTAGATTCTAAAAAACAAATTTTTAAAAACTTCTTAGACAATTGTTGTAGAGATGATAGGTTTGAGTGGTTTTGGATACAAAAATGGTCTTGGAACTATAGGGGTTTAAAACTATAACTTTTAATTTAATTCAAGATTAACTAAATAAATCATGACAATAATAATTTCTTATCAAAATTTGTTTCAAAACTCAGAAACCGATTCCAACATTTTGTTAATCAAAGAATAAAAAAAAGGTAATTCGCTCTTAGATTGAATATTATGGAATTTTAAGTTATCGTGATTAGAAACCAACATTTTGGCAAGAGTCTTTGGATTTTAAAAGATGCTTTAAGATCCCTATGACCTTGGAAACACCTTTCAAGTACTTATAGAGAAATAATCCCAAATTTCTTTCCTAAAACTTCCATTGAATTAGGTCCGAATTTTTCCAATTTTATTATAGAGATTAAAAACATTTGACTAATAAAAAAAATCTAATGGAAGATGGGTTTCGTATAATTTTCCAAATGCCAGAGGCTGTTTGGAAGAGAAATAGTCAAATATTGAAAATTTTACAAATGATTTGAGTCATCTTTAGGGTGCCAACTACGACTCCCACTTTGAACTAATTAGTCTCGTAAAGCATATTTCACCTACTCTAATCAACCATCTCTTAACCACCTCTAGATACATGTGTTTTACCTATCAACTTCCAAACATAAATTTTTAGGAGAACAAGGGGGCTTTTATAGGATTGCTAGACCTAAAGTACCACTAAACAAAGATGACTCTTTGGATGTGGGGAGCCATTCTATGTCGCCAAAAGACCATCTTTCTATTGTTTTGAGGGATTACAAAATTGCGATTAAATTAATTTTCAATTTTTTTTATTTCACTAAACCACTCATTAAATTCAAGGAGTGCTATTTTGGTGACAGAGACCCTCCTTCTATAAATTTTTGGGGGTCTTTGAACTCCAATTTGATTTCCTTTCCGAAATGAAAAAAACGTAATTTCTTCTTTAGATCCCATGACTCAATTTTTGATGCCAAGGGGCCCTCCATCTATTAATTTGGGGTGTTATTTGAACTATGATTTTAAAAATTGTTGGCTCCTCAAAATCCATTGAATTCTCTTTGGCTTCAAGAAGCCTATGTCTAGTAACAAATGGCTTCCTCTTAATTTTCTTTGGTATATCATTAGATAGACTTTCTAGAGGAGCCATTTTCTAGTACCAATGGACTCTCCCTTAAATTTTTTGGACATACCCTTAGATATATTCTTAATGCCACCGAAAGCTCCTCGGATCTCAAGAGCCCTTCCGTGGTGCCACCTTGCCTTTGAGGAAGGCTTTTGAGACCCAACAAAGAAGGCTTATCAAGAACCCAAGGAGGGCTCCTTGAATCAGAAGAGCCCTTTTTGTTTCCAAAAGACTTTCTTAAGGAAGGTTGCTTAACACCGAGTGAAGGCTCCTTGCATTCGAGGAGCCTTCCTTACTACCAAAGGAATCTTTCGAAGACGACTTCTCATAACCTTACGAAGCTTTCTCAGAATCCAAAAGTGGCTCCTCAAATCCAACAAGCCTTTCTTTGGTGCCAAAAGTTTTTTTCAAAGTAAACTCTTTGAACCCAACAAATGCTCCTTCAATCTAAGGAGCCCTTCCAAGCCAACAAAGGCTCCTCGGATCTGAGAAGCCTTTCCTTGATACTAAAGCAATCTTCCAAAGATGGCTTCTTGGAACCTAATGAAGGCTTTTTGGAACCCAAAAATGAATTCTAAATCCAAAGAGCCCTCTTCTGGTACCGAAAGGCTCTCCCATAAAAGGCTCTTTGGATTCGAGGAGCCCTTTTCTAGTCCCAAAGGGATCTTCATAAATAGGCTCTTCATAACCCAATCAAGGCTCCCTTGATCTGAGGAGCCCTTTATTGATACCAAAGGACCTTGCCAAAAAAAGATCTTTTGAATCCAAGAAAACCTCCTTTGGTGCCAAAGGGCTCTCCCTTAATTTCTTTTTGGTAGGTCACTAGGTAGAATTTTCAAGCTATAGAAAGATCCAAGAATTTGAATAACTCATTTATTGGTGCCAATGGACCCGACCTCTATTGTTTAGAGGTCCTTTGAAGGTATTTAGTTCTTTGTGAGGGCCCTTGAAGTGCATGGAAGGCATTTTAGAGCTCCCCAAAGACTCTTGGTAACCCAAAGAAGGCTCCTTAGAACACATATAAGGCTTTTCGGGATCCATAGAAGGCTCCTCGGATCCCAAAGAAGGCTCCTCGAAACCCAAGGAAGGCTCCTCGGAACCGAAAGAAGGCTCCTCGGATTCCGAGGAGCCCTTCTTGATGCCAAAGTGTTCTTCCAAAAATGCTCCTCGGATCCAAGGAGCCCTTCATTGGTGACAAAGAGCTTTGTCAAAAAAGGCTTTTTGGATCCAAGGAGCCCTGCTTAGTAACAAAAAACTTTGTCAAAGAAGGCTCCTTGAAGGCCATATTTGTTATATTGAGACCTTTTGCACATTTTGAGATAGAATGTTGGTTATTGGAAAATTAGTTTAAAAAAATAGTAATTGAAATCAATGATAAATAATGCTCAAATAGTGATCCCATAATGAAATTCTAAGAGTTGGTGTTATTACTTATTTATAAAAAAATATTAGTAAAGAGATAAAGCGGTTTATCTTTGAGTCGAAGATATAAATGAGATTGCAAACAGTCTCAATATAACGAATATGGCCTTCTTGAATCCGAAGAGCCCTTCTTGGTGCCAAAGTGTTCTTCCCAAAAAGCTCCTGGGATCCAAGGAGCCTTTCTTTGGTGCCAAAGAGCTTTGTCAAAAAAATCTTCTCCGATCAGAGGAGCTCTTGTTGGTACTAAAAAACTTTGTCAAAGGAGGCTCCTCGGATGCGAGAAGCCCTTTCTTGGTTCCAAAGTGTTCTTCCAGAAAAGGCTCCTCGAATCCGAGCAGTCTTTTCTTGGTGCCAAAGGGCTCTCCCAAAGAAGGCTCCTCATAGATTCAAAAGAGTGCTTCGTTGGTACCAACCTTTTTTTAGGATTGTTCGGTGGCAAAGTGTTCTTCCAAAAAAGGCTCCTCGAATCCAAGAAGTCTTTCCTTGGTGACAAAGACTCTCAAGGAAGGCTCTTCAAATATGTGGAGTCCTTCCTTGGTGCCAAAGGATTCTTTTAAAGAAGGGTCTTTGATCCAAGTTGCCCTCATTGGTGCGAAAAAGCTCTCCTTCGATATGAGTAGTCATTACTTGGTGTTAATAGATTTTCCTTTAATTCTTTTGTGGGAGAGACTTTTTGTTGTTTGTTAAAGTCTCTTAGTGCCATAGAAAGGTGTGTTGGATTCTAGGAATCGTACCAAGGTGCAAATAAATCTCCATGAATTATTTTAGGTATGTATTAGAAGTACTTTGGATCTTTGTGAATGTACTTGGAAACAAGAGGAAGGATAGTTGGATCAAAAGAGCCATCTTTTGGTGCCAAGGGACTCTCATATTTTTTGGATGTCAATTGAGAGAATCTTGTTTTTTTGTTAAGGGCTTTAGGTGCCATCAAAGGGGTTTTCGGAACCTAGGAACCTATCCTTGGTGCAAAAAACCTTCCGTCAAAAGAATTTGGAATGGCATTTGAAGAACTTTTAATTCTTTGTAAAGAGCTCAAAGCGGGGAGGGAGGGATTTTCAAATCCTAGGACCCTTTGTTGGTGCCATCACCACCACTTACGAAGCACAATTTTGGATACTCATTTAAGCATTGTTTGTACTTTTTTAAATACTAAAGTGTAATAGAGTCAAATTATTTTAAAAAAATTTAGGCATAATATTTTAAAATTTATCAACTATAAGATTCTATTACACTTTAACCTTCTAATATATTAACATAAATATTTTTTTTACAAAAAATAATCTCTAAATTTGACATCTTTTTTAAGTAAAGTACATTTGAAGATGCATTTTTTACTTTTAACATAAAATTTTATTTTTAAATTCTTTTAAAATGAATATTACTAACTAATCCCTTTGTTAAATTTCATTGATGCAAGATGCACACTCTATATCAATTTTGTATTTAAAATATTCATTTTTACAAAAAAGCGTGTTTGAAATTCAAAATTTCAATCCTAGTGTGCTTTAAACATGTAAAATTATTTTTTTAAAACATCATAAACAAAGATTATCCATAGAAGTTGATTTATAGATATTTGAGTCCATAGGAAAAAAATAATGAAATTGGTAAATGGTTTGAATATAAAATAATGCCAAATTTGCCTTCAATTTTTTTCTAATAAATTCCTAGCTTAGATTGACTCCTTTGATTACAAGCATATCTTTTAGGACCATGTGTTTTGCTCTTTTCTAAGCAAAAATTCCAATTACTCTTAGACTATGCATGCCATTCCTTTGGCAAAACACCATAAAGAAGGCGATGCAATGTTGCATATATGGCACTAGTATGGCATCCTTCAAATGTCCACTAAATTATTTTTCTTGATTTAATTAGTATTTCAAGATTCACCTTAGTATTTCAACTATTCTTGTTCTTATTTAAGAATATTTTGATCCCATGAATATTGATTCATCTCCAACTAATGACAAATTAATCCACATGTGTGTCTTAAAGCTTAGTCAATACAAACCCTGTTTCTCTTAGTAATTAATCAATGTCCATGATTCTTGTGAGGATAAAGAGGAAGACAAAGAAGTTGTGATGGAAGCTCAATTCAAAAATGAGAAAAATGTTGGAGGAAGTATGAAAAGAAATTTGAAGGCATGTATAGAAAGAGCAAGAGGAAGGACAAGTAAAGTTGCATCATATATGTCCTAATCTTCTGAATTTTTGAGACAAGATAGAAACGTACGTTAGCTTTCCAAAAATATAATATTTATTTCCTTTGTTGTTGGATCTTTGAATCTTTATTTTTTTTTTTATAAATTATCTTTTTTTTTAAATCAATTATTCTATCATCCATCTTCTTATATTCTTTTGAAAAGATTATTTGAATGTTGGATTTGTACGTGAAGTGAATTTTTATACATTCTTATTGGTGGCTTAACCTTTTAAGTTCCAAGACCTTGTTTTCATCAAAAAAACACTCAAAATTGCCATTTCTATTTCAAAAAGCAAGAAAGTTTAATATTTTTTCATATTGAACTACAAGATCTTTTACTAGACTATTTAAATATGTACAAAAGAAATTTCAAATACTTTGATTACATAGATTGAAAGACATTTGTATTTACAATGGAAAAAAAAACTTTTTGTTACCAAACTCAACATTTTTTTTTACTTTGAATCTTTGTAGCTTAAATTTTTTACACTACTAAATTTGAATTTCTAGTATTTTGTATTGAAAACTTGAGTTGAAGGTCTACAACAAAAAGATTTAAGTTTTTTTTAATTTCACTCATTAAAAGATTATTAAGTAGAATTAGGTTTAAAATCAATCAAAAAAGCTAAATTATTAATAGGTCTAAAATTGAATTGAAAGACAATGATACTAAATTTCCAATAGTGAGATTGTTTTAGCAAGTAAATTTTACCCGCTCTAACAATTTTTCAGAAATGTATTGCATGCATAAGCTATTTTTTTAGAAAATGATCTAATTCCATAAAACAAGATTGTCTGTGATTTTTTCAATTTATAGTAGTCTAAATAGAATGAATCAAAGCTCCGCACGCAGACAAAAATATAATCTTTGAAAAAAAAATGAAAAATTGAGAAAACTCAGTTTTTTGTGATTTTTGGATGCTACCCCTCAAACTATATTTTTAACTTAGGGTGGCATAACTTTTGCTCCTAGTCAATGATTGAAATAATAATCATATTTGTAAATTTAAGTTAATGTGATTTTCTATCTGTAAGAATATCATGACAAGAATTGAGTTCATACCATCTTATTCTAAATCATTCTCAAGAGTTCCTTGTAGGGACTTTCAGACTTTAGGGGGCAGTGCATAAGATTGAGGTTCCATATATAGTATAATGTAAAAAATTCAAGATTTCAGCTAGTAACTGAAATATTTGTGGATTGAATCTATTTCTTTCAACTAGCAACATGTGAGTTTGGGACTTCATCAATCTAATTCAAGCCATACATGCTTGTGATTATTGTCTTCCTAAGAGCCTCCTCGGACTCAAAGAGGCTCTTACGACTCTAGCATGTATACCTTACAATGCGAACAATTTACATCACTTATGGAATCCAAATCAAATGAATGCACCTTATCTGTCTATAAATAACATGCTTTATGATGCCAGTAACTTCATTTACTATAAAATTTTAAAGGCCAATTTTTTTTTCATCCACCAACTTTCATCTACATTCATTCATCATCATCTTCATCCATCCAAAGCAATGGATGAAATAAGTGACTTACATCCAAGTTTTTTTTATTTTTTTTAAACTTCATTTTTAAGTGTAGAATTAATGCTAATAATGAATTCTAGAAAATATAAATAATTAAAATTTTACTGCTCAAATGCCACTACTCATTGCTCAACGCTCATTGCTCCCTGCTCATACTTTAGCAACCCTGAATGCCGTCTGATTGTACAGAGCATAATCATTTCAGACTATAAATGTTCTCCTCTCCTTCTCAAGCACGTTTTCCATCTGACCTAAAAGACCTCATTTTTCTCACCCATTTTCTCACAAAAAAAGGCGGACCTACTCGACAAATTGTCCTACATGGTTCCCCTCCTTCATCTCCAACACTTTTTGCTTAAGAAATCCACAATCATAAAAAATTGCCCTCCAAAAAACACATGCACACAAAAAGTGGAAAATAGTTGAGAGAGAGCCAAACCCTAAGATTCACATATTCAACTCCCCTAACGGATTGATCTTCATTTCTACATTCATCTAACACTAAATTAGTGCAAAASCCCTCTAAATTAATGTAAACTCCCTTAAAACTCTGAAATTTCACTAGTTTAGTGTTTTTACACCATTTTAGAGTGACTACCACTATGTTAGTTGCATAGTCTTGTTTTTAACACTATTAGCTTGTTGTGTTTTTTTTTGTATTTATGATTTTTTTTTTTGGTTTCTAATTGATTTTTAATGTCATTTTGAGTCCCAACATTTGATCTAACTTTCTAATTATTTTTGTGCTTTTTTGTATTTGTTATTTTTTTGGTTTGTTTTGGTTTCCAATTTAATTCTAGTTTCATTTTCTACTTGTAGTCTTTTGTTTTTGATTTATTTTTGTATTTTTTATCTTTTTGATTTCATACTTAGTTCTTATCTCATTTTCTACTTAGTAGTATTTTGGCTTTCATTTTACCATCATTTTATTATTTGCCTAATTGGGTTACTTTCCAAATTTTGCTTAAGGTCTTTTTAGTTTCAATTCCCGGATTTTTCCCTAGAATTTCCTCTCTATTTTCGCCTAATTGCACTTTCTAAATTTCACATTAATCTTCCCAAGTTCCTATCCCTATGTGATGGAAAACTCCCTAATTGATAATTGTAGTTTAATCCGGAGTATTAACACTTCCGAACTTACAAATTTGCACATATTGTTTAAATTTTCTATTTTCTCAAAAGTGAACCAGTATGGTGGTTTACACGGGGTTCAAGCCTCCTACCTTACACCTCCAATAAGCAATTCAGCATGGTCCTGTTATATTCAAAAAAAGTTTATGGGGTCTTGTAGGTAGTCAAAAGGGGATTCTAGATTCTCAAAGAATTCATTTTTTGGACATTGTATGAATAGACTATTAGAATATTCAAAGTAATGAAAGTAGGTGTTTCTAAAACTGATCACATATACTCTCATAAATAGTGGGAGTACATACTAGGTGAAAATTAAGAATGGTCAAATTTAGAAAGTGGTTGAAAGTAGGTGGCATTACCTTATAGGTAATCTATTTTGCAATTTAGAGARTAGCTTTGACACCTTGCTCCTAAATTTGGTGCTCTATTATGTGGTATCACCAAAAAAAACATGCTTTGTTGTTTGACACCTAAAAATTAATATAGAATGAACACTTCTAAGACTCAAAACCACCTTTATTTTTCAAAAGCAACCAATGAGAGGTGAAGAGTTTTTTTAAATTCAACCAATGAAAATTGAAACATTTCATGCTTCAAGTAGTTTTGTATGAAGTGAGTCTAGCTAGTGTTGTGTATAGGTTGCCTTGAGTTTTTAGTTGAGTTTGCTAATAACCTCATCAAAAGTTTGGTCATTCAATTYCTTTGMAGTGGATTTAGAAAAAGTGTGTCTTTTCAGTACTACTACCTTGCTTTCTTTARCTTTGGGTTGTCAAAATAGTCAACTTTCAAATAATATAGTTGTCACACTTAGTCAAACACATGATTTGATTTTGATCTTTCTATCACAAACCAAGACTCCAATAGATTATTGTAAACCTCAAATATAACAAGGGASTCYATCYTTAWATTTAYTCTTCCATATTTGAAGGACGGCYCCACAAGGAGTAAACAAGTGAGACTTCAATTTTTGCAATTTTCTTATACCACAAATTGAAGGCTTTAGTTAATCAAAATTCATTTAAAAAGGTCAATTTCATTGCTTAGAGCACAAATTCAAAAAAATTATGATGGGTGTTTTGAAGCTTTAATGAGGCTTTAGCATTGTTTCAAAACAATGTAGTGATTTAAAAACAAATGTAAGAAATTAGGTGGGCAATAGCACCAATAATTTCTTTAAGTATACAAAGTAGCCATAATGAATTTTTTTATTTCAAAATCTCAGAATTGTCAAAGCAAATAAAAGATTTTTTTTATTTAAAAGGATGATTTGAATTTTTTTTGCTCTTTTTGAGAGACAACAACAAAAAAAATTTCATTTACTTGTTGAAGTCATCTAAATGTAAGAACATGGATTAAAAATTTGTACTTCCTCATTGTAAACATAGAAAATTTATTGTCTCCATCAGGATGTATCATGTCAAAAATTGCTATATATATAGATACAAATGTATATATGAACAAAAATGGATAATATAAAAGTATGACTTGAGTTAGAGTAAAGATTTAAAATTTATAGAAGTTGAAAATTGACAAAATTTGCAAAAATTAATTTGTGACTACAAAATCACCACAATATAGCTTGAAACACGGTTTTTGTTGCCAATCTAACCATTGGATTTTGCAATAGACTAGTATGAGATTCTAAAAAAAGAATTACAATTTTGAAAATATAGATTGCAAGATATTAACAATCCACTTAAGCAGAAAATACATTTATTTTACATCTTRTTATACTTGAATATAAGATTTTGAATCTTCTCATTAACTTAATAGTTTTTCATTTTAGATTTTGAATAGACTTTTTTGGCGTGGAAATATGGAGTTCAAGGTGTGGGGAAAAAAAGTTCAAAAGACACTTAACTTTCACTCTATAAAAATTTGTAAAGTAGAAGTACCTAGAAGATAGAAGGAAAAAATACATTGTAAATTTTTCTAAATTGAACTTGAAACATACCAATTCTAATTGTAAGATTGTTCTTGCAAATGACCTAAAATCTCCAATTGACTTTTGAAAATTGAGAAAATTAGGTTCAAAAACATATTTAATACAACACTACTTTTCTCATGAAGATGCTTTGATTGCCTACAAAATGAAGATGGTGGGTGATTGCAAGAAAGACCCTCCGGGTTTTTTAGCGTTTGGCAGAGTACTCATGTTTTTTTCGAGAGTATTGTAAAATTAGAAAAACAATTTTAAAAAAATGCAAAAAATATATTTAATGTATACACCTGTGAAGGAAAAGCGTAGGAAAATTCTCAAAGTAGGAGAACTAGAAAAGTGCAAAATTTCATGAAAATAGGTATTTTGATGTTTTAATTTGTAGAAAATAGGAAATGTAATTTTTTTTAAAAACTAAAAATTGTCAATTTAGGAGAACTTTATGATAAAGAGATTTCACCAAAATAATGATCTTAAAACCATCTTGAATATTCAAAAGTGTGTGCACAGGAGAGCCTTGTTAGCAGTTAGCACGCATGTAGAGGACATAAAATAATGTTTTTTTAGATTCCCTTCAGCAGATGCATGCCCATCTAATGTGGAAATAGACCACAAAAATTTTAGCTCTAGATCATTAATTTTGGGCACTCCCCAGTACTAAAAACCTCTAAAATGCAAAACGTGATAAATTAGCTAAATTGAAATTTAAATATAAAATGATTTTTTAAAATTTCTAAAAAATAAAGAATCTGATTGCTATCAAGAAAGACATCTCTAATAATATTTTCAAGTTAATTGGGCTCATACTTCAAAAGTTATAGTGGATGGAAACTCTGCAATTCGAATTGTGACGCAAAATAGTACTAGTCTTTCTTGCATTCACCCTGGTCTATAATTTTTTTGTTACTAATTAATCCTTGAAGGATAGTCTAGTGCCTATGGAAATCAATCAATTTTAATGCCTTGGAAATCATTGGATTAAATCAAATCTTAAAGCATTTATTGGAAGTCAACCTATTGTAGAAGATTTTTCCTTTCCATACAAAATTCCACGGATAAATAGTTGCATTTCTATTCCACATAGAAAGATTCTTTGCCTCCATTACAGTGATCACACACAAAATGTCCTCCCATAATAGCACCGCAGCCTTTTTGAACTCACAATCCTGTGATGTACTCATATTTCTCCTAATGTTTCTCTCATTTGTCTTTGTATGGAATTTAAAATTAAAAAAAAAAAATTCTATAATATCAGTAAGGCAAACCGACTGTTCTAGGTTAACTTACATTAGTTGTTTCTATCTTAAGGTAGGAGGCTCGAACTGCTACCGGGCATTTTTGAACCATATATGACAACAGAGGTACATTTTTCTTTCTTCAAAATATGTACATTCTAGGAGGTGGTCGCTTTTAGAGCCCTGTGGCATTTCAACTTCAAATTTTCACAACTAATTCCACAAAGCTCCAAAAAATATGAAACAACTTGGGTTCGATGCCATTTCCTCTTATCTTTCAAAGAAAATTTACTGAAAAATATTCCAAGATGTTTGACCTCCTCAAAATTTAGTGCTTAGATGATTGCTTTATGGACCTCCAACCTTAGATATTTGTCTCACTGTCTGCCCTGGAACTGAATGCTAAATGCTACAGACGAGTAAATACTAAGAGCGTCCCCACCAACCTCTTCCCCATCCCTATCCCTATCCTAGTTTTTCATTCAGAAATATAGTGATGGGGAAGCAAATTTCCCACCCATGCTCCCCCAAATCAATACTTAATACTAAATCTAGGCAACTGAAGTCAAGATGCTCATAATGAGGATCCGGGGGACCCACCACCAAAGCAGCTCCGACATTTGCCAAGGACGTGGTGACTGGTGACCACGGGCCATCCTGTGCCTCCTCCGATATCGGACTTGGGCCGACTGAGATGGTTGCGCGCCTGCTGTCAAGTATAAAGTATGGTGATTGGATTCCGTTCCTTGCTCACTTGCCTCCGTTCTTGATCTCGTCTCTCGCGCTTGCTCCGATGTTTGGTCGCTCGGGAGCCACTCGGGAGCTGCTCGTGCGTCGAACTGGAACCCGCCTCGGGCAAAGCGGCCTTTCAGTTGTGCGTGCAATTTGAGCGCAAGATGCCGTCGTGTTTTTCATCTTGTCGGAATATCGACCTTCAATTTTCTAGCCGAGATTTCGAACACTGGAAGCGCAGAAGTCCTTCACTTTTGCTTGCCAAATTGGTGGTAGCTACATTAGCGGCAGGATCGCTGCTACCGTAGGGCTTGTTCGACCTCACAGACAGCGCTGGTGCGTGTAAGGTATGCAGGCCTGTGGACTTTCTTGACCACCTGTCATTTTCTTTTCAGTGTAGAGCTTTGTAGCTTTGTGTTTTGGAGATTAGAAACTCCGTCGGTGATGCTTGCTTGGTCAACAGAGACAGGGCACGTTAGCAGCAAGTTGTTTTGGCGCCCGTAGCTTCCACATTTGGTTGAGAGCTCATGTTTTTCTGATACTATGGAACGGATATGTTTCATTTTGTCAAGGCAGTTAGGCATTTGTGGTGTAGGTGAACCAGCAATGGAGCCCACGACGTTTCGATCCCATGCTGGTCTATTCAATGCGGTTTCTTTCTAGTGATGCAACTTTTTCCTTAATAGACAGAAACGTCCCCGAATTTCATGCACTTCCTTATGTTTCATAGTATCGTGTTTTTCTCCAGAAAATTGGATGGATAGGCCCTCATGTGATGCGATGCTGGGAGTTTCATCGCCCGTCGATAGAACGTTTCAAAGTCGGGGGTAAACTCTATCGTTGTTCGTTTCCASTGACGTGAATCGGAACTACAACGCCCTTGCTTTTGGTTGCCAAATTGGGCGCAGAAGTTCTGGCAATCGTAGGGCAGTCTTCGTCAAAGCCGTAGACTGCACTAACTTGAGACAGTAAGTTGGTCACGGCCGTGGAAAGTCATGCCAAGTCGTCAGGCATTTCTTCGTAGTGGAGCGCTTTGTAGCTTTGTGTTTTGGTGATTGGTGATTCCTTGGGGATGCTTGCTTAGTCTACAGAGACAGAGGTCGGCAGCTGCTGGTTGTTTCTGAAGACCAGCACTTCGACTTTTGGTCGCGATTTTGTTGTGAAGAGGGCTCTAAGCGAGATCGTTTCTAAAGTCTGCACGTTGGGTGAAGCGCGAGGGCGGAGGTCCACTCTTTGCGTTGATTCTTTCTGTGATACAATGGAACTGAAATATGTTCAATTTTTTTCAGAAAGCCAGGCATTTGTGCTTTGGGAGAACCAGCGAAGGAGACTAGCGACGTTTTGATCCCCATGTTCGTCTATTCAATGCGGTACCTTTCTAGTGATTCAATTTTTCCTCGATAGCCAGAAACGTCCCCGAAGTTAATTCACTTCCTTATGGTTCATAGCTAGTGTCGTGTTTTTCTCAAGAAAATTGACTGCGTAGATGGATAGGCCCTCCTATGATGTGCTTCTGGGAGATTCATTGCATGCATCGGACATTTGCAATTCCTATATTGGATTTCTCCTGTGGCAAACTCAAGGAACAGAACGTCTCTTTGTTATACTGTATCAAGCAATGAAGTAATGGCTTCTATGAACTTTCTTGCGATAGGACGACATTCGTGGTTTAGGGTACAGCTTTAACATGCTTGCCAAAAGAATCTGTAGATCCTTTCTGCATTGCGTTCCAATTTTAGCTGAAATCAACCGTGTGCTCCGAACATTTGCAGTAAGAATTTGTGATGCGTGAGGGAGTGCTTACGGGCGTTTTCGATGGGGGCGCCTACTTAGCCACCGTCTCCATGGCGACCGAGCTTGCTGTATTTTTCCCCCTTGCGTTGGGTTTGTCTGTTTGATCTGGCGTAGAATTCGAGTTCAAGTTGGGATTCGTCACCGCCATGGTCCGAAACGACCTGCGTGAAGCAGCTCTCTTCGTTTTGGTGTTCCATAGCTGCAGCTGCAGGGGCTGAACTGCCCCGAGCCCCTGCACCCGCTTAGTCACAAGAATACTCATTCTAATCTCCGACTTCCTACAGTTCTACCTAAGCGACCGAATATATCTGCAATTCTCGGAAGAATTGCATTCCATTAATAGAACGGGAAGGAGATCGCCAATTGTATCTTTGGCAGGGTATGCAATTCTCTTTTGATCAGATTTTGAATAGTATCAATAGAAGGAGAAGGAGATGGCTATTTCTACCTTAGCGTGGCCAAGTATGGAATTCTCTTATGACGTTTGAGTGCTATAAACACGAGAAGGAGATGGCTAAGTCTAACTTGGCAGAATGTGCAATTCTGGAGTTTGAACACTATAAACCGAAGGAGAAGGAGATGGCTATTTCTTCCTGAGGTTGGCCGAGTATGGAATTCACTTGTGAGAATTGAGTGTTATCAACCGAAGGAGAAAGAATTGGCTGATTAAAACTTGGCAGAATGTGAAACTGAATGCTATCAAGAGAATGAGGATGACAAGATGTTCAACTACACTAGAGTTGAGGTTCCGAATGCATGTATTCAATGAGTCCCCCAGCAGCAATGAAACTCCCCGCAGCATGTGGATGGAACGTTTCAAAGTCGGTGGTAAACTCTGTCGTTGTTCATTTCCACTGACAATGTCCTGGAAGTTGTATGTGCAGAGGCTCAAGGAGGGTAGCAGTGAGGAACTTTCCCATCAATCCAGCAGAACTGGTTCCGAGGAATCGCTCTTGCTAGACTGAAGACATGTCCGCTTTCAGTTGGCCCATACTGAGCCAGATGACTGGAGGTAGTTCTGGAGAGCACCATTTGGATTTAAACCCCGAGGATGATGTCATGGAAGCAGAGACAACGTGTCAGTTACCGATCCAGGAAATCCCCCAAGAAGTTGAGATGTCGCAAGAATTTCTTATCTATCCTCCTGAAGGTGAGGAAGATGCGGTGACCATCACTGAGAGAGATATGGAGGAACTTCAACCGGGGAAGTTTCTAGGCTATAACATCGTCGATTTCTATATCAGGTGAGCACTCTTGTTGCTGTGAGAGTTACATGCCTGGGCCTACATAGATCATTTGAATAATGATGTGTTCTTTTTAGTCGCTGGATAATTTCTTGTTGAGTGGGTTGTTTAGTATCAATGCTCTACCTGTGTTGTGCTGTGATTGCAGGTATCTGGAAAGCGGACTTTCCCCTGAGCATGGGAAGCTCTTTTATTTCTTCAACAGTCGTTTCTTTACGAAACTTTTGGGGAACACTAAAGCTACAAGCATCGATCCGTGTAAGGTGGACTATGAGCAACTCCGGGGGTGGACGAAGAAAGCGAACCTCTTTGAAAAAGACTATAGTCTCATTCCCATCGTTAAAAGGTGCTAGTTTGTCATATGTTTCATCATGGTTGTCCATTTTGATTGTTGTCAGAAGACTATAGTCCGCTTCTTGGTGTGTAGTTTCCAGGCGTTGTCACTTTCAGGTAAAGTAAACTATTGCTTGTTGACATCTATGAGACGAAGAGAACATTTGTCCACGCTTTGATGTTGTGGTGATTCTTTTGGGATGTCAGTTCACATTGGAGCCTGGTCATCATATGCCACCTCAATAGCCTCACTCGTCCGCCAGGTGAGTGTGTATTTCCTTTCACTGCGTGTTTTTGAAGGTGTTATTGGTTATGGAATTTTGTTCAAACTAAGTTGGGGTTCTTTTTTGCTTTCTACGTAGGTGAGACGAGGAGATGCCCTTGTGTTTTTCATCTGGATCCAATCAAAGGGCAACATGAGAGCTTTGAAGTCTTGATCCGGAGGTGAGTCTCGGAATAGCATCATGGAAACGCCTTCCTTCGCTTAGGTCGATGTATCCATTGGAACTCAAAGTTCCATCCACATACAATTTTTTGCATTATTTGAGGTCACATTTTCAATTCGAGGCATTTTCAAGGCCCTTTTTGGTGTGTAGTTTCGAAAGGGTCTTTTTTCAATTTGTATTTGACTGTATCAGCCATTTTTTACATATCTCTTGTGAAAAATGAACTTGAAAGTCTTGTCTAGTTTGTTATTGGCAAAATATTTTTGAAAATATGTTCTTGGCGTGCAATTTATTTGTTGGCTTTGAGAACTGGCAGTGGATGATTGGGATGTTTCAGAGCTTGGTAATGGATCTTTGCAATCGACATGTTGCCAATGTATTTTGTGAATATTGTGTGTATGTCACCTGTGCAGTTTTGTCATACAAGCATGGATGGAAAGGTTCCAGCCTTCAAGTGACTTGGATCAGTTACTAGCACTGTGTCAAGTGAAGTATGTGGAAGCTGAGGTATTGTCTGCTATGGCTGACTCATTCTTGATTGCTTTCTTTTTGCATTTTTTTATGCCAAAACTGCAGAAAAAGTGTTACTTTTGTGTGTGTTCTGATATTTTGCTTGTGCAAGGTTCCACGTCAACGCAATTCCTACGACTGTGGTTTATATGTCTTAAACTATATTGAAGCATTTCTCAAGGAGTCCACTTCATCAGACTTCCGCTTTACTTCAAATGACAGGTGTCCGGATATTCTTAGTCCGCAATTTGTACCGGAGGTTTCTGGCAAACGGAAGGACATTCAGGAACTCCTCCATGAGCTCCAGAACCGCGTCCATGAACCGGCGGATGGTCGACACGTTGAGTATCAAAGAGTCGAGCAGCAAATCGGGCTTCATGAAAGTTTTTCAGACGAGCAGCAACATCTCGAGCCGTTTACGGATTTGTCTGAAGGTGTGAAGGAGAACAGTAAGCCAGGCAAGAAAATGACAGATGGCGAGACTTCGGTGTTGCTTTCATGTGTGTTCAAAGAACGTGGTCTCAAGGGGGATAAACTTTGGAACCTCGTCTCTGAAGCAATTGAAAAGCAACTTGGAAGCCGGCCACCAGCAATGAAATGTCGGCGCCGATATGAGACTTTGTTCAAGGCTTATCAGACATACAAGGGGTATTGCATGAAGACTGGTAAGTCATTTTCTGAGATCACGGAAGAAGAGCGACTTGACTTGAAGTTGGCAACGACCTTGAGCTTGGAATGGTACACAACCATGGTTGAAATTTGCACCCAGAAGAAACCTCAAGAGAAACCTCAGAAGCGTAGGAAGTTGAGTTCTAAGGTATGTAACGACGTGCGTCCATTGCGCTCACGTGACTCACCTGCTCCCAATCCACCACCAATCTCACTGGGAAGGTCATTTGAGGATGGAGCTATAAGTTTGGACGCACTCCAAACCCATATTTTGGCGTGCTCCTTTAGTAATTGGAAATTTGATTTTTGTGTGTTTTTGGTCCTTTTGTGCATTCAGATGATGCATATGGTTTTCTTGGATTTAGTGTCTAGAAGAGTCTGTTTGTAATTTTGAGAGTGGCTATATCAATATATATATGTGAAGATGAGCTGGTGCTGGAAGTGGATTGTATGAGCATAATAGTGAGGTAGGTGATGACATTCTCACTATTTGTGTTTGCTCGCTTGCTCTGATTGGTTCATGTGTGTGGTGCAGGTTGTAGCGGATAGTGGGTGTGGAACAGTTGAGGTTGCACTTCGCAATGTTATCGCAAGCGTGTTGAGTTCTCTCAATGTGGACTTGCCATCTACACTTCTCAATCTGATCCAAGAGTGCTCATTGAAAATCACTCGGAAAGTTTGTAAAAAAGAGAACAAAATTTATTTCTATTTGGGATCAGTATGTCGAAGGCTTGCGATTCTTCAAGACCGTGAACCTGTGGAAATTCTGAACTATGTAGGTTCTGCTTGCCAAAATTTTGAGATCGTTAGCTTCGCTTGCTTCATTTTTTTTTATYACTAGATGATCTGAATTCTTGATTTTTATCTGTTGAAATGATTACAAGACCGTGTGATATCTGAATTGTTATGAATTCACTTGATAGACTTCACTTCATGACACTGCTGGTTTTGCATAAGGACTTCGGTTTTCTAACAATCATTCTACTCTCATGTGGCGAAATATATTTTTGCGCAGGTTTATCAGCTCTATCAGCTCGGTCTTGTGAATGTGCCGGACATGGTTGTTGATGAAAAACTGGGTGGTTGGCGTATAGACGATTGTGGGGGCAGAAGAGGGTACTTCAAAGTAAGGTTGTACGAGGAGATCTCGAAGGAATTGTTTTGCAAGAATCTCCACCTGAAAACTTATTGTGGTAGTTTTCCAATTGAGCAGTCTTCTCGTCAGTATATCAAAGTGTTGACGCTCTTTTGGTGTTGGGAATTGGAGCATTTGGATTTGAGGGAATTTCGCAGCCTGGAGTGCCTTGACGTCACGGACTGTTCACGGTTGAACTCGGTGACAGGTTGGGAAGACGCTGTAAGCCTCAAGTCCATTAAAATTATTGGGTGCGGTGCTTATAGCGATGTGCCGATTGTCCGATGCCTTTCCTCTTTGAGAGAAATTCTTGTGTACGGACAGGAATCCAACGAGTCAACAATCCGTTGGCAATTGTCTGAGTTCAGTCAATGTGCTAAATTGCGGAAATTAGAGATAATTTCTGACAAAAGGTTCTTAGAAATAGTAGATCTTGAGAATCTCAAGGAATTAAAGTGCCTGGACTACTTGTCACTTCAAGATTGTCCCTTTTCCAGCATCCGAGGCTTGAGTGGTCTTCAGGCATTGACGACACTGCACCTTCCTTGTTGCCAAGGTCTGATAAGGGTACCGGATTTAGGGTCCCTGAAGGGATTGACCCACTTGAATCTGAGTTCCACTAGTGTTGAAGGTGTTGAAGGTGTAGAAGAATTGCATTTGCTCATTACATTAGTCCTTTGGGATTGCAAATCACTAGAACGGCTTCCATTTTTAGGGCAGCTGACAGCATTGGTTCATTTGGATCTACAGGGGACTAGTGTGAAGGAGATCCCAGGTAGGGAAGGCTTGATCAGTTTAAGGACTTTGCGGTGGAATGTAAAATAAAGAGTGGCTTGATCTACATTTTCTTGTGTTGAATGCCTAATGTATTGGTCTGCTTATCACCAACTCATTGTTGTCTTATTATAAATTTTTTTGGTGGTCTTTCCCCTAGTGATTTAGAGTTAGGGTATTTAATTGTCATGATTAATCATTAAAGTCTCAAGGCCATTTTTTTGTCAAAAAACACTCAAAATTGTCATTTCTGTTGCATTCTTCTAAGGAAACAAAAAAAATACTTTTTTAGAGTCTAACTGTAAGATCTTGTACTTCAAATGTCTAAGATCATATGGTAAAAAATTTATGAAGTTTGACCGTACAAATTGTAAGATGTTGGCCTTCAAAGTTAAAAAAAAAAGTTTTTTGTATAGTTGCTTGCAATTTCAGATGACTTTGATTGCCATTTGTGAAAATGTTTTGAACTACATACTTTGAATTTTAAGTTCTTTATGGGATGACTTTGATTGCCATTTGTGAAAATGTTTTGAACTACATACTTTGAATTTTAAGTTCTTTATGGTTGAAGAATTGAGTCAAGAGTCTAGAAAAAAATAATTCGAAAAAATCCCACTTGATTTTCATTCTTTAAAAAATTGTTAAGTAGAAGTAGGTCCAAGAAGAACTAAATCATTAACCTTGGAGCTTTCGAGGTCCAAAAATTGGATGATAAACAGAGTGAAAGTGTAGTTTCATCCTCCAAACTGCTTGGATGAAAGTTCTTCTAATTTGTGGAGATACTATATCAAGAGTTGTTCTTCTATATGAAGGTTGGAAGGTTGGATTTGGTGTTACTAGATTACATATTTTTCTAAAATTACCAATGTGCAAGTATGTCAAGTGGTTGACCAAGCTAAATTTGCATTGACTTTAGTTCAAAAATGGATTTACAAAATGAAGTCATAGAAATTTCAAAAAATCACTATGTCAAAAGAACCTCATTTCAAATCCATTCCAAAAACTCTTACTCCAAAAATGATATTATTTTGCTTGTTATTGAATTTTGAAGGAATTTTGAAATTTCCCTTTCAAAATTTATAAAATGATATTGGTGATAGCGATAACCATATGGACGGAATCTACGATTCTCAATCTAAAACTTTTGTTTGAATATGAATTCCAAATCATGCTTCCAAACAGCACTTTATAATGATTTTTCTTAAGTCGTCAATTTTGGGGATGAATCAGGACGCTCTAGGATTAAATGTTCTAAGACAGAATTGAAACGCAATAACTCCAATGGTGACATTGCTTTGGCAAGCAAATTTAACCTTGTCAAACAATTTTTTCTTAAAAATTGTGAAAATTGTATTCAAAAATGAATTCTACGAGTTATTTTTTCTAAAACGTGCTCAAACCACCCCCAAAACAAGATTGTTCATAACTTGCACATTAATAATACAAACGGAATGAATCAAAGCTTCAAATGTAGACAAAAATATCGTCACTAGACAAAAAAAATTTAAAATTTAATTTCAAGTTTTGGGGGATTTGTTTTTCTGCCCGTCAAGTTGAAATATGGACTTTTTGTGGTATAACGTTTTTTCCTGAGCACCGATTGAAATAAAAATTATACTTTCACAAAGCTTATAAGCTTTCCTACATTATGAGAAAGTTTCAAAATGTTTCACTAAAAATTGCTATCATAGGAACATGCCTGAAACCCATTTTATCCCCTAAGGTGGCAATAATTTTTGAGGTGTTGAAAGAATATAATATTAAGAACTTTAACCCCTTAATGACTAGGGTACTCCAGATTTTGGAAGTTGTGATGATATAGTGTAAAATAAAATTTTGAGGGACAGATCAATTATGCCTTTTAAAAAAATTTGCAAAATATGATTTATAGTTCTTATTTTTCCTTTAAGGTTTGATCAATTGTTTTTTTAACAAATATTTTGTAATGATACTTGAAACCTAAAACTGAAAATCCATCTAAAATTGATTACAAATAGAATATTTTTGATTTTCACATGTATTTTGTTTCTTCATATTAAACCTTGAATGCTCAAACATCATTTTTTTGCAACGTATCCATTTTGGGCAGCTCACTACAAATGGAGATTTTATTTTTTTCCTTCAAATTTTCACACAACATTTTCCCAAGAAGTACCTTTAAGGCCCAACAATTTTGATAACTTTTGACAACATATGTAAAATGTTATTGTAAGATATGTAGTTTTTATTGCTCGGCGTGCAACCCAAGCAACAAAAACAAACTTCTTCAAAAAATACTTCTTTTAAAAATAAAAATTTGAAATTGGTTCTTTAGATTTGTATCTAAGTGTAAAGCTTTGAATCATTCTATTTTGATCATTGAGTCAAAAGTTATGAGGAGTTTTAGTTTGGGGTAGTTTGAGGGTAGTTATAGAATCTCTATTCTACACAAAAGTTTGAACTCTAGTATTTAATTCAACTTTTTAATACTTTTGAAAGAAAAAAAATAGTAGGTATAAATTTTTATTTCAACATGTTAACCATTGGGATTGACATTTTTCAATTCCATAGATAAGTTGTTTACAATGTAGTGTTTTGAGTCATTTTCTACTTTTTTCTACTTACTATTTTTTTCTTATATGTTGTACAATTCCAAATGATTTGCAATTTTTCAAGCATGTAACCAAATTGCCTTGAAGAATAAATCCAAAGAGTAACCGCCATTTTGGACATTTTTTCATACAAATGTGACCTTGTGAAGTGCAGCTGCTTGGTTTTTGTTGGGCCCAAAAAAATGATTTTTGTGAATTCAAATGCTAATGTCTTACAATCTACATGGTGGAAAATTCTGAATTTTTTTTCCACATCTTTTCAAACCAGCATACATGATCCTATGGTTACATGTGTCAAACAATATATTTTTTTTCTAAAATTTGATACTTGTATTAGAAATGGAAGTTTTTGAGCGATTTTGGTGAAATATACTCAAAACCATTTAGGGGGTAAGCTTAGTTTGTAGTCAATGGCAGTTTTGAGTGTTTTTTTCCAAAAAAACCCCTTGGTTCTTTAGGGCGTTAAGGTGGAAATACCCCAAAACCGTCTTAAATCCATTCTTGACACATAGGCTTCTATTGTATGTGTACCAAAAAGTTCAATTAAATTGTTTTCATACTTAACAACTACTAGCGTGGCATGTACTGATGCCATAGTAAGAGTTTTATTTTTTTTAATTTTTACTCTTAAATAAAACCTGTGAATTTCAATAACTTTCACACCAAAAGTTCAAATACCACAAAATTGACATGAAAGAGAAATCTCTATGCACAAAAGAGTGCAAGGGCTTTGTTTTGTGGTGTTTACTTGTGATGCAAAAATTATGAATTTTCCAAAATAAAAGGTAATTAAATTCTATTTTCCAATTCATAAACAACTTCAAAATTCAATAATTTTACACCAAAGGTCCAAACACCACCAAAAAAAGTGCATGCACCCCCCTAAGCCAAGATCTTTTGAACGGTATCAAGAGTGCCTCTAGACGCCTTACAATGTGTAAGATCTCAACGTATCAAACAAACAAATAAACAATCTATCTTAAAGGTATAGAAGGTATAGATTGATTGACTACCAATATTTTTGGATTTCTATATTATGACAAAGCTATGTGACATTTTGAGTAACGGCCCAAGGAATTCTACTCATTGAAAATTTCGAGCATGCTCTTATGCACTAAACTATAATGGTACATACATGGTGAAAATTTCAGATTTTTTGAGTCTATTCTATATTTGAAATAAGTCCAAAACATGACCTAATATAGCTTTTGAATATTGTATCCAAATGCTGCTTTTTACGGTGCATTGAACTGTGCTTCCATTTGCCAACAAGACAATATGAAATTATGATCAGCCTGATAAAAGTAACTAGACACAATACCAATTTGTGGCGCTTTTGGGTGTACCCACCTTACGCCAATTCAAGTCTCCAAAATAGGAGCTAGGAAACTCCGCGAAGCAATAAATCATGCCTACAAATTGGGGCCCGCAAGGTAATGTTTGGGGTAAAAGTAAATAAAAGCCCCCTTTATTGAGCACTCACTAGGGTATGTTCACTACCCCCCAAAGTTAATTTGGGATCTCTGATTGCAAATATGAATTCAGAAATTCCAAAAAGTCAAACATTCCTGCGTTTTCCCCAGCGGCAAATCTAACCTGTGGGGCCCAGTTCGTGGGCAAGATTTAACGCTCTGCGTGCACATGACGTTTATTGCTCTGCGGAAATTCCGAACCTTCTTGAAAACCCCCCGCCACATGACCATTGGTCCAGAAACCAAAAAAAAACCCACTTGGTCGGTTACTCCGATATTATGATCATCACAAATGACTCCGAAGTCTTCCGACGCCACGCCCAGTGCACTGACCACTACACCTCCTCCGATATCGGACTTGGGCCGACTGAAAGACCGAATCAAACACGAGGCTTCGCACCCCGCCATCACGTATAAAGTAAGCTTATGGTAAGCTTGCTTGATCACTTCACTGCATGATCTCGTCTCTCGCGCTCGCTGCGATTTTTGGTCACTCGGGGAGCTGCTCGTGCGCCGAAACTGGAACCCGCCTCTGGCATAGCAATCTTCAGTTGTGCGTGCAATTTGAGATGCCGCCGTGTTTTTCATCTTGTCGCAATTTGACCTTTTCTAGCCGAGATTTCGAACACGTACAGGAAGCGCAGAAGTCCTTACTTCACCTTTGGTTGCCAAATTGGTGGTATCTACATCAGCGGCAGGAGCGCTGCAACCGTAGGGCTTCTTCGACCTCACAGACAGCGCTGGTGCGTGTAAGGTATGGAGGCCTGTCGACTTTCTTGATCACCTGTGATTTTCTTTTCAGTGTAGGGATTTGTAGCTTTGTGTTTTGGTGATTGGAAATTCCGTCGGTGATGCTTGCTTAGTCAACAGAGACAGAGGTCGGCAGCTGCTGGTTGTTTCTGAAGACCAGCACTTCGACTTTTGGTCGCGATTTTGTTGTGAAGAGGGCTCTAAGCGAGATCGTTTCTCCAAAGTGTGCACGTTGGGTGAAGCGCGAGGGCGGAGGTCCACTCTTTGCGTTGATGTTTTCTGTGATGCAATGGAACTTGATGCTTTTTTCCAGAAAGCCAGGGATTTGTGCTTTGGGAGAATCAGCGAAGGAGACTAGCGACGTTTTTATCTGCATGTTGGTCTATTCTATGCGGTACCTTTCTAGTGATTCAATTTTTTCCTCAATAGCCAGAAACGTCCCCGAAGTTAATTCACTTCCTTATGGTTCATAGCTAGTGTCGTGTTTTTCTCAAGAAAATTGACTGCATAGATGGATAGGACCTCCTGTGATGTTTTGCTGGGAGATTCATTGCATTCGTGCATTCGGACATTTGCAATTCCCATATTGGGTTTCTCTTGTGGCAAACTCAAGGAACAGAACGTCTCTTTGTTATACTGTATCAAGCAATGAAGTAACGGCTTCTACGAACTTTCTCGCGATAGGACGACACTCCTGGTCTAGGGTACAGCTTTAGCATGCTTGCCAAAAAAATCCTGTAGATCCTTTCTGCATTGCGTTCCAGTTTTAGCTGAAATCAACCGTGTGCTCCGAACATTTGCAGTTAGAATTTGTGATGCGGGAGGGAGTGCTTACGGGCGTTTTCGATGGGGGCGCCTTCTTAGCCACCGTCTCCATGGCGACCGAGCTTGCTGTATTTTTCCCCCTTGCTGAACTGCGCCGAGCCCCTGCACCCGCTTAGTCACAAGAATACTCATTCTAATTTCCGACTTCCTACAGTTCTACGTCAGCGACCGAATATATCTGCAATTCTGGAAAGAATTGCATTCTATTAATAGAACGGGAAGGAGATCGCCAATTTTACCTTTGGCAGAGTATGCCATTTCTCTTTTGATCAGAATTTGAATACTATCAATAGAAGGAGAAGGAGATGGCTATTTCTACCTTAGCGTGGCCAAGTACGGAATTCTCTTATGACATTTGAGTGCTATAAACATGAGAAGGAGATGGCTACTTCTAACTTGACAGAATGTGCAATCCTCGAATTTGAACACCATCAAGCGATGGAGAAGGAGATGGTTATTTCTTCCTGAGATTGGCCAAGTATGGAATTCACTTGTGAGAATTGAGTGTTATCAACTGAAGGAGAAGGAATTGGCTGATTAAAACTTGGCAGAATGTGAGACTGAATGCTATCAAGAGAATGAGGATGATATGATGTTCAAGTACACTAGAGTTGAGGTTCCGAGTGCATGTAATCAATGAATCCCCTGGCAGCAATGAAACTCCCCAGCAGCATGTGGATAGAACGTTTCAAAGTCGGTGGTAAACTCTGTCGTTGTTCATTTCCACTGACAATGTCCTGGAAGTTGTATGTGCAGAGGCTCAAGGAGGGTAGCCCTGAGGAACTTTCCCACCAATCCAGCAGGATCCAGAACTGGTTCCGAGGGATCGCTCTTGCTAGACTGAAAACATGTCCGCTTTCAGTTGGCCCATACTGAGCCAGATGACTGGAGGTAGTTCTGGAGAGCACCATTTGGATTTAAACCCCGAGGATGATGTCATGGAAGCAGAGACAACGTGTCAGTTACCGATCCAGGAAATCCCCCAAGAAGTTGAGATGTCGCAAGAATTGCTTATCTATCCTGAAGGTGAGGAAGATGCGGTGACCATCACTGAGAGAGATATGGAGGAACTTCAACCGGGGAAGTTTCTAGGCTATAACATCGTCGATTTCTATATCAGGTGAGCACTCTTGTTGCTGTGAGCGTTACATGCCTGGGCCTACATAGATAGATCATTTGAATAATTAAGTGTTCTTTTTAGTCGCTGGATAATTTCTTGTTGAGTGGATTGTTTAGTATCAATGCTCGACCTGTGTTGTGCTGTGATTGCAGGTATCTGGAAAGCGGACTTTCCCCTGAGCATGGGAAGCTCTTTTATTTCTTCAACAGTCGTTTCTTTACGAAACTTTTGGAGAACACTAAAGCTACAAGCATCGATCCGTGTAAGGTGGACTATGAGCAACTCCGGGGGTGGACCAAGAAAGTGAACCTCTTTGAAAAAGACTTTGTTTTCATTCCTATCGTGAAAAGGTGCTAGTTTGTTATACGGTTAATCGTCCCATTCATTCCATATGTTTCATCATGGTTGCCCATTTTGAGTGTCGTCAAAAGACTATAGTCCGCTCCTTGGTATATAGTTTCCAGGTGTTGTCACTTTCGGGTAAAGTAAACCATTGTTTGTTGACATTTACGAGAAGAAGAGAACATTTGTCCACGCTTTGATGTTGTGGTGATCCTTTTGGGATGTCAGTTCACATTGGAGCCTGGTCATCATATGCCACCTCAATAGCCTCACTTGTCCGCCAGGTGAGTCTGTATTTCATTTCACTGCATGTTTTTGGTTATGGATCTTTGTCACTGCATGTATAATTGGTTATGGAATTTTGTTCAAACTAAGTTGGGGTTCTTTTTTGCTTTCTACGTAGGTGAAACGAGGAGATGCCCTTGTGTTTTTCATCTAGATCCGATCAAAGGGAAACATGAGAGTTTTGAAGGCTTGATCCAGAGGTGAGTCTCGGAATAGCATCATGGAAACGTCTTCCTTTGTTTAGGTTAATGTATCCATTGGAATTCAAAGTTCCTTCCACATACATTTTTTGGCATTATTCAAGGTCACATTTTCAATTCCAGGCATTTTCAAGGCCTTTTTTGGTGTTCAGTTTCCAAGGGGCCTCTTTTCAATTTGTATTTGATTGTATCAGCCCTTCTTTTTTATATATCTTGTGTGAAAAGTGAACTTGAAWGTATAATGTGTGTTGTCTAGTTTGTTATTGCAAAATATTTTTGAAGATTTGTTCTTGGGCAGAAGTTTGTTTGTTGGCTTTGAGAAATGGCAGTGGATGATTGGGATGTTTCAGAGCTTGGTAATGGATCTTTGCAATCGACATGTTGCCAATGTATTTTGTGAATATTGTGTGTATGTCACCTGTGCAGTTTTGTCATACAAGCATGGATGGAAAGGTTCCAGCCTTCAAGTGACTTGGATCAATTACTAGCACTGTGTCAAGTGAAGTATGTGGAAGCTGAGGTATTGTCTGCTATTGTTCTTGATTGCTTTCTTTTTGCATTAACTTATGCCAAAGCTGCAGAAAAAGTGTTACTTTTGTGTGTGTTCTGATATTTTGATTGTGCAAGGTTCCACGTCAACGCAATTCCTACGACTGTGGTTTATATGTCTTAAACTATATTGAAGCATTTCTCAAGGAGTCCACTTCATCAGACTTCCRCTTTACTKCAARTGACAGGTGTCCGGATATWCTTAGTCCSCARTTTGTACCGGAGGTTTCTGGCAAACGGAAGSACATYCAGGAACTCMTCCATGAGCTCCAGAACCGCGTCCATGAACCGGCGGATGGTCGACACGTTGAGTATCAAAGAGTCGAGCAGCAAATCGGGCTTCATGAAAGTTTTTCAGACGAGCAGCAACATTTCGAGCCTAAAGCAATGCCATTTACTGATTTGTCTGAAGGTGTGAAGGAGAATAGTAAGCTTGGCAAGAAAATGACAGATGGCGAGACTTCGGTGTTGCTTTCATGTGTGTTAAAAGAACGTGGTCTCAAGGGGGATAAACTTTGGAACCTCGTCTCTGAAGCAATTGAAAAGCAACTTGGAARCCGGCCACCAGCAATGAAATGTCGGCGCCGATATGAGACTTTGTTTAAGGCTTATCAGACATACAAGGGGTATTGCATGAAGACTGGTAAGTCATTTTCTGAGATCACGGAAGAAGAGCGACTTGACTTGAAGTTGGCAACGACCTTGAGCTTGGAATGGTACACAACCATGGTTGAAATTTGCACCCAAAAGAAACCTCAAGAGAAACCTCAGAAGCGTAGGAAGATGAGTTCTAAGGTATGTAATGACGTGCGTCCATTGAGCTCACGTGACTCACGTGCTCCCAATCCACCACCGATCTCACTGGCAAGGTCATTTGAGGATGGAGCTGTAAGTTTGGACTCACTCCAAACCCATATTTTGGCGTGCTCCTTTAGTGATTGGAGAATTGATTTTTTGTGTGTTTTTGGTCCTTTTGTGCATTCAGATGATGCACATGGTTTTCTTGGATTTAGTTTCTAGAAGAGTCTGTTTGTAATTTTGAGAGTGTCTATATCGATACATATGTGAAGACGAGCTGCTGCTTGAGGTCGATTGTATGAGCATAATAGTGAGGTAGGTGATGACATTCTCACTATTTGTGTTTGCTTGCTTGCTCTGATTAGGTCGTGCATGTGGTGCAGGTTGTATTGGATCGTGTGTGTGGAACAGTTGAGATTTCACGTTCCAATGTTGTCCGAGCGAGCGTGTTCAGTTTTCTGAATGTGGACCTGAATGTGGACTTGCAATCTACACTACTCAATCTGGTCCAAGAGCGCCCATGGAGGAAATGGATTTGGGAAAGGGGGAACGAACTTCATTTCAATCTGGCAGAAGTGTGCCGAAGGCTCGCGATTCTTCAAGACCGTGAACCTTTGGAAATTCTGAACTATGTAGGTTATGCTTGCCAAAATTTTGAGATCGTTAGCTTCGCTTGCTTCATTTTTTTTTATYACTAGATGATCTGAATTCTTGATTTTTATCTGTTGAAATGATTACGAGACCGTGTGATATCTGAATTATTATGAATTCACTTGATAGACTTCACTTCATGACACTGCTGGTTTTGCATAAGGATTTCGGTTTTCTAACAATCATTCTACTCTCATGTGGCGAAATATATTTTTGCGCAGGTTTATCAGCTCTATCAGCTCGATCTTGTGAATGTGCCGGCCATGGTTGTTGATGAAAAAATGGGTGGTTGGCATATAGACGATTGTGAGGGCAAAAGAGTGTCCTTCTATGTATGGTTGTACCAGGAGATCTCGAAGGAAGTGTTTTGCAAGAATCCCCACCTGCAAACTTATTGTCGTAGTATCAAGCAGTCTTCTCGTCAGTATATCAAAGTGTTGACGCTCGTTGTGTGTTGGGAAGTGGAGCATTTGGATTTGAGGGAATTTCGCAGCCTGGAGTGCCTTGCCGTCGAGGAGTGTCCACGGTTGAACTCGGTGACAGGTTGGGAAGACGCTGTACGCCTCAAGTCCATTAAAATTACTTGGTGCGGTGCTTATAGCGATGTGCCGATTGTCCGATGCCTTTCCTCTTTGAGAGAAATTCGTGTGTGCGGACGTGAATCCAACGACTCAACGATCCGTTGGCAATTGTCTGAGTTCAGTCAATGTGCTCAATTGCGGACATTAGAGATAAGGTATGACCAGAGTTTGTTAGAAATAGTAGATCTTGAAAATCTCAAGGAATTGAACTGCTTGTCACTTCGAGGTTGTCCCTTTTCCAGCATCCGAGGCTTGAGTGGTCTTCAGGCATTGACGAGACTTGACCTTTCATACTGCGAAGGTCTGATAAGGGTACCGGATTTAGGGTCCCTGAAGGGGTTGACCCGCTTGAAATTGAAGTTTAGTGGTGTTGAAGACGTTGAGGGAGTAGAAAAATTGTATTTGTTGGTTACATTAGACCTTCGTGGTTGCGAATCACTAGAATGGCTTCCATTTTTAGGGCACCTGACAGCATTGGTTCGTTTGGATCTACGAGGGACTAGTGTGAAGGAGATCCCAGGTAGAAAAGGCTTGATTAGTTTAAGGACTTTGCGGTGGGATGTAAAATAAAGAGTGGCTTGATCTACATTTTCTTGTGTTGAATGTATTGGTTTGCTTATCACCATTGTTGTCTTATTATAACTTTTTTGGTGGCCTTTTCCCTAGTGATTAGAAGTTAGGGTATCTAATTGTCATGATTAACCTCTAAAGACTCAAGGCCATTTTTCCATCAACAAACACTCAAAAACTGGATGATGAATAGATTGAAAGTGTATTTAGATTGAAAGTGTATTTTCATCCTTTTAATTGCTGGGATGAAAGTTCTTCTAATTTGTGGAGATACTATATCAAGTTGTTTTTCTATCTAAAGGTTGGCATTGGTGTTAATAGAGTACATATTTTTCTAAAATTACCTATGTGCAAGTATGTCAAGTGGTTGACCAAGCTAAATTTGCATTGACTTTAGTTCAAAACTTGGATTTGCAAAAATGAGGTCATAGATTTTAAAGAACACAAAAATTTCAAAAAATCACCATGTCAAAAGAACCCCATTTCAAATCCATTCCAAAAAATTTTACTCCAAAAATGGTAATATTTTGCTTGTTATCGAATTTTGAAGAAATTTTGAAATTTCCCTTTCAAAACTTATAAAAAATATTGATGATAGCAATGGTGAATCTAACCGTGCGGATGGAATCTACAATTCTCAATCTACAATTCTCAATCTACAACTTTTATAGTCATATCAATTCCAAATTATGCTTCCAAATAGCACTTTATAATGATTTTTTTTAAGTCGTCAATTTTGGGGATGAATCAAGATGCTCTAGGGTTAAATGTTCTAAGACAGAATTGAAACGCAATAATTCCAAATGAATGTAATCTAAAACGGATTTTTGAGTGCTTTTTATTTATATTTGTGTGTATTTCATTTGCAGTTTGCACTCCATATTTCTTATTTGTATCTGTATTCTGCATCCGCATCCATATCCCAAATCACTGACAACCAAGACCATTTCTCATGATGGAGATCAACAACAATTGTTTGCTTTTTTATTTGAAATTACAGACTACAGTTCAAATATATTTTTTTTAACTTTGAATGCTCACATGTTCCAATCTATATGGTCAAACTTGTTGAAATTCTTACCACATGATCTCACACAAGTAAAGTACAAGATCGTACGGTTAAATTCTTAGAAAAAAAAATGTTTTTTTTTGTTTTCTTGGGTGAACGCAACAGAATTGGTAGTTTTGAGTGTTTTCTCGAGTGTTTTTTGACAGAAAAATGGCCTTGGTCCTATAGGGGTTGAAAAAATGAAAATTTTCCATTGGCAATTTCAATAAAGTAGAGTTCTCATCATCGTCTAACAAAAATTCCTTGGAATTCAAAAATCAAAGCACCTTAGACTTTGGTTATAAGTTTAAATTTAAAATTGCAATAAAATTTTCAATCTGAGGAATTTTTCAAATTTTCAAATTTGAATAAAAACTAAACTTGTACCAAATTTAGACCTTTGAACCCAAATTTCACAAAATATACACTTTAATAATTATGTCATTAGATCCAAGTAGAATGTAAAATCTCTCTATCWTTATGGGAGCCTAGGAGCTTGGGATAAAACCTACTTTACCTCCTCTCATGCTCTACACCAAGACTTAAACATAATCAAATCACTCTAATATAAACAACATTGTCATCAAATCCACTACGCGTATTTTGCTCTATAAATGTAAAATAAAAAACAACCAAGTATAAACACCTGCCCTTAATCTAAATTAAAATCACCCCCTCCTTCTTTTTCCTTTCACTACCCCTATCTGTAGAATTTAGATGAAAAAATTAGGAAAAGAGCCTCCCACCTAGTAGAAGTGTAGCTTAAGACCCCACTTCTACAAGCTTATTGGAGTCAATTGTTGATCTAAAGTAAACAAACTCTTCATTTACACTAACTCCTCACAGGTGAGAGTTCCTCTTTCTTTTCTCTCAATCAAGTTTGCTAGAGGCTTATACACTTTTGAAAAGCTACACAAATTTTTTTTTCTATGTAATATCAATTTTCATAATTGCAATGTAGCAATGTTCATATTCATCAAGTGCAATAATTCTAATGGTTTAATGCACTTTTCATGTATAATCAACATATTTATCAATATCATTCAATTAAAAGAACAAAAAAAAAAAAATTCCTTCCAAGTTTATGATTGATGTGATTATTTGGTTTGAAATCTATTTTTTGCCCGCCTATATGGAAAAACTAACTAGTTTAAGGAAATATGAATTGAAAAATAGAGATTCAAAATATGACTTTTGAAGCTTCTATTCAATTAAAATAATTTTCTACACACTTTTGTTATATGGTAAGTTAAGTACATCTAATTATAATTTTTCTACTAAAATATTTCCATCTAGTCTTGCCTACAATGTAATATATTAAACTTTGAATGCTCAAATTAAAAAAATACAAGCTAAGTTGAGAATCTTTTTTCAATTGCCCAAACCCCCAAAATTCATCAAAATTTTAATATGAAGATCCATGCAAATGCTCATTAGGATAATTTCAGATTTAATTACCGAATAATCAATGAAAAAAACCCTTGTCATTAAGATATGAAGTTCATTTGACCCTAGGTGAAACACGGTACCACCCTTCATTCTAATTTTGTATAAAGTTTATGAGTGTTTTTAAGTTCAATATGAAGTAAAAAAGGTTAATATACGAAAATAGAAAACTACAACATCTGAATGTGCAATTTACACAAAGTTACTAAAATACAAATTTATATGAAATTCATTTTAAAATCATATACTGATCATATGAAGGTCATGTAAATTAGCAATACATTAAATTTGTATCTAATGTGATCATGTAATTCAAAGGTAATTCAAAGGTAATTCTAAGTTGATTTGGGGGAAAATTTGAGAGGATGCTTCGTGAAGGTTCCAAAATGAGAGGAGAGGAGGCACATATGATAAAGAGAATGCATTCGAATATTCTAAATTTATTCCAGGGAACCTTCTAGGAAAATGCATGCTCGTGTCTACCAAGCCGGACCAGAACCCGCCCAGCGTCTCTTTCTCTTTTGACCAGGCCTTCATTGCTCAATCACCGCCTTTGTCAGCTTCTCTCCAGACWCTTCCTCCCAGGCCGCGCTGCTCCTTGCAATTGTTGCGACTTGCCGGATCTGCTTGCTTGCCGTCTCGTGCCTAGCAGCTCGCTGCATTTGTGTTTAACGCCATGGCAGCCAAGGTGCCGTTCTCCAAGCGATGGATCAAGCCTGAGGTAGATCACTTCACAACTGCGCTTACGGCGTCTTCCGATTCTGAGGGCTTGTGTTAGGGTTTCGGTTTTAATCTTTTGTGTGGATGTTGCAGGGTTGATTTAGATTTGGAGGTTGATGTTTGGGGTTTCGGGGTTTCTTGTTCGCTCTGCGGGTGGGATTTCGTTCGCGGTTCTTAGTTTGGTGACCCGGGGTTTTGTGGAGGTTAATTGTAGGTTGATGTTTTTGTTTTCTTTTGAAAGATGCTTTGGGGATGTTACTGATCTTGATTTGGTTGGGAAATTGCAGATTTATCCGTTGTTTCTTGCCATCGGATCAGCCCTTGGCATTTGTGGATACGCGATAGCCCGCAACCTCGCCATCAACCCCGATGTCAGGTGCTTGTTACTTTAACTTTTTTCTTCTRATATTGAAATTCCCTTTATTGTTTGGTTATGWGAGTAAGTACAACGGCTATTTGAGTTACTGAAAGACATACTACTTGTTTTGTGTGGCTTTTTAATTATTAGATTTTTATTTTTTATTTGTGAAAATTTGAGTGACTCATGAGAGAAACGGGGCCTTGTTCTGCCTGTACACTCCCTTGTAACGATGCATTGTTAAGGATTGGCACCTAAGGCTGTGTTTTGTACAGAATTTCAAAGGAGGACAGGGCAGCGGGAGTGCTAGAAAATTACAAGGAAGGGGAGGCTTACAAGATGCACGGTCTTCGACAATTTGTATCCAAGCAGGAGCCACAAATTATGCCTGGTGTCAACAACTACTTTTCAAGCGCCAAGTAAGGGCTATGGTTTTAGGCATACACAATTGGGTGATCAGTATTTAGAACTGTTACTCGTCTGTATTTTCACGGATATGGTTGGAAATTTAAGAGCTAGTCCTAGCTTTATTGTCATCAATTCTCAAGTTTCCTTGTGATTGGGAGCAAAAGAAGCCCTCAAAGCTGTGCAGAATTTGCCAATAATATAGGTTTCATTGAGGTGCTTCGTAAACRAAACCTTGTTCTGTTTGCTACGAGAATAATCTGAGCATCTACTTCTGTCTACGACCTCTAACCTTCGATTTGGTATATACAAACTCCTCTACTTTCTTGACTCTTGGTGCATTGCGCAAGGATTTCCTCAGGGCCGTGGTTGTCCCTTTGATCTCCTCGACCGGAGCACTGCTGGCTTTACTTTGGTCAACTAAACATAGTTCTAGATCAGGCCATTTCATTGCTTCCTCTTTCCCGTTATTATACTCTATCTGCGAATTTCCACATGCTTTTGGTCATCCTCCGATTATACAATAGATTTAGATCTATGCTCTATGTTACTGATATATTGTTATCGAGGGGGAGCTGAGTACCTGATATAGACGTAACGAGACATCGTACGAAGCTACATGCCCTTCAACAATACTTCGACTCCCAATTGTCTTCCTCACACGCCTGCCTACCACTGCTTCACCCAAATCCAGCGATGCCTTCCTCGATCCTCCTTCACTGTTGCCCCTTCCAGAACATCATATACAGACACGTTCAATCAGCGTACTGATCCAGAACTTCTTGAAACTCCTGGTTCAGTTGTGAGGTTCTGGGCTGTGACCTCGATTTGAGGATGCTCAAACAGTAGGTTTTATCCTTCTAAGTGGGAGTGCAAAGGAGGGATATATCTAGGTAGCGTTTTTCCGGTTTCTTTCCTTTAAAAAAAAATTGAGTTGAAAACCTTATGAGTGAATGGATAACTCCATTGTCACAATACGAGCAATCCTTTTTCCTGGAATCTGGTTCATTTTGGCAGTTATTACGTGCAACTGGGTGAATTGACCGCAGTCCCAACTGTTTGAACCCTGAACTATTCAATCGTAATGTCTGAAAGCTTGAATTTCTGAAATAAATTCATTGGATTCCTTCTAAGCCTTCGTGAGAGAAGAGTGAGACGGAGACGGGGAATAAGACCTTGATTTCTCTAGTGATGTTCGTGCTTTGAGCTTCATGCGCGAGGCACCCATGCATTCAACGGCCAAGCTTGGCAAACCAGCCGGTGCTTTCCGTTTACGGTCCAGCTCGAACAACAGCAGTTTCTGTGCAGATGGGTGCATTAAGTCCTCCCCATCTTTGGCACTCTCTACTTTGACATTATCCTCCTCAGGCTCTTCACTCGAAGGAGCTTCTCCCTCATCATCAATCTGTGCTTTCTCATCTGGAGCTTGAGATGGAGAGAATTGAGAAGGAGACGAGGTGGATGATTCCTCCTGCTGGGTTTTATTTCTTTTGGCTGATTCAGCGTCC
Source organism: Pleurozium schreberi (assembly GCA_006891605.1). Lineage (NCBI taxonomy): Eukaryota > Viridiplantae > Streptophyta > Bryopsida > Hypnales > Hylocomiaceae > Pleurozium > Pleurozium schreberi. Next base: position 145,214 of record VACF01001034.1, on the reverse strand, counting down.
ACTTTAACAGGGGTGTGATGCTGAAGCAATCGTGGTGGTGACGAAATACGAGGTTGTTTGGATTTTCGACAGAACGTTTTCAGAGGTCCACGGTTGCCTGCAGTTGAAGGTGATGCCTGCTGTGACTTCTTCAGGTGAACCTTTTCTGGCCCCTTCAAGAATGCTTGTAATGAGGATAGCTGCTGGGATGTAGAGGGCGTGGGCGTGGGAGTTGTTTGTGTCTCTTTTCCTCTTTCTTCGCCCGACTCGTCATCTTTCAGGCTTGATAACTGTTGACACATACGAAGTAAGTCAGGTGCTCTCGATAGTGTATGTTTTGAGAATTTTTTTTGGTTGGTTTCYATCTTTAGTGCAGAGGGGTGATTTCTTGGAACTGCTAAAAAGTTTTGTGTGGGATGTAGTTCTGAAAGCCTTAGTATTATCAGAAATGTTCTCAGAGAGTTACCTCAACATCCGCAGCAGCAACACTGAATGGGCCTCCTTGATAGAAAGGGACACTGCTGGAGGCTTCCGTGGAGGCCTCGCTCTGCTGAAGGTTGGGATCTGGGGAGGTGCAAATTTCCATCTCTGCAAATTTTCATTTTCAACTTAATTGAATGCTGAATGCAGTCATGAGATAAAAATATTTTCTCAGAATGAGCATATAAAATCAACCATTGGTGTTGGCGGTTTGATCTAGTAACTCCGTCTTGTTGCTTGCGGTCTAGGTTTTTTCAATTAAGTTTTTCTTGGAGCAACGAAATCCACTCAATCCTCTCTATCGACAGTCTGTCGGGGGACAACTGTGCTATTTACCCAGTTTCTCTGAACTTAACTTGCAGATTTAGTCCTATCTGACGTATATATATTAGGAGAGATTCTCAGGATATACTGGGAGTGTGTAATTTACAGAGTATGTCATTAGAGAGGGTTGGGTGTCGGCAGGAGTAATCAGGTAGCCCTACCTTACACACAAATTCGGTGATCGAATTTGGATCCTAAATTGATAACATATCCCCAGTGCCGTTGCTGCGCAGATCATATCAAAAGTGCTGCAAACATATGCTTACCGGACTCTGTTGGATTGTTGCCAGCTTCCATGGGCCCAGACACGAACTTGCTCCATGTTTGCCMCATTTGCTATTACAACCTCCCACTCTTGTGAGATTTTCTGAGAATTTCTCAATGAGTCCGTCGTTTACGCCATTGAATTTTTTTGATTGTTGGGCGCTGGTTCGCGCTGTCAGATGCATCGATTTTCCCTCGTTCACTGCCACTTCGGTTCTTTCTTTTTATGGATTAAATGAAGGTTATCTGTCTTTTGCAACACGGGTTTTTTGTGTTCTTGGCTTTGCAGTCAACATCTCACATTATTGCTATGCTATTTTTCCAGGATTTCCTCCACTTGGTGATGCTTCTATTTCGGTTCTGTGCCCCATTCGCAAGGTGAGATTGTCGAATTAACCGTTCGTGAGTACTAATTGGAGATCCTCCAAAATTGAGTGGTGTTGTTCAATTCAGAAAAGTTTATTATTAGGCTCGTTCTTCGTAAGTTTCATGTCAGCACTTCAGTAGATGCATCGTCTTGAGTCCTGATWGCAGATTCTGCAGAGGCTCTAACTGYAAGTRAAGCTACGTAGGCCATGCCTTTTTRCAGATATTACACTTCTGGACATGGAAGGTGGTCTTCTTSAATAGCGCCTGAGTGTTTTCAGTCKCTTCGAAATCACTTGAGCTCAATGCCTAATTTTCGTGTGACTCCGTGCAATCCTTCTGTTTTTCCAGCGCCTGCAACCTCTGGTTCTCCAATAACTGCCATGCGCACCACGCGCACCACCACTTGCAACGTAACTCAGTTTGCAGGCGTGACCAAAGCCCGCGGAGTGCATCTGATATGAGTTAATGGTAGTTTTAGCACCTGAATTATGGTCACCTGAGATTCAAAAGGTTGCAGTGACTGGCTGAATTAGGCGAGACTTAACTCAACCTACAGTAAGCTTACTCCCCTGGTTCCAGGTTAGAGTCAAGGAAACACGTGGAACAAGCTCAGCTGGCGGGGAATCAAACCTTTTGGGTAACTGAAAGGTCCATTTTTCTGCGTCAGTTGAGTGTTCAGTGATGATCATGTGAGCTTATTTCAATTTTATGCCAAAGCACTCTAAGGTAGTCTGCTCTTCAAGCGACCATTTAAGCGACCTTTTAAGAGCTGATTGCATTTGGAGGAAGCTAAGCGACCATTTAAGCGACCTTTTAAGAGCTGATTGCATTTGGAGGAAGCTAAACTCGTTGAAAAAAAATTCAGGAAATTGTCATAGGAAAAAAAATGGAAAGTGGCATCTAACTTAAGTAGTCTTAAATTTTTTGGACCATTGTGGAATTAGTTACAAATTTTTGAAGTTGAAATGCAATGGTCACTAAAAGTGACTACCCCCTAAAGTGTACACTATTGGTAGATTGAAGAAAGCAAAATGTACTTTTGTGTTAATGGTTGCTTCTAGAGGAGGGTCRCATTTAGAGCACCCAATCTTAATCGTTAATTTTGTTGATTCATGTTGCTGATTGCGAGAAACACTTCTCTTCTTGGTTGCATTTTGGTTAGATTGCAATGATTTTTTTAGAGCTCTTTAAATCAATAAATGAATTTTCAAAGAATTGAAATACAAAAACATAGTTTGGTGTTTACAAGCCTAAAAAAATGTATAGGATCTCTAGAACGTGCATGTGTAGGATCTCTAGAACGTAGGAAAATATTTATGGATAATACAAAAATTATCCGAAAATGATATAAAAACTGCCTCTACCAAAATGATTTGCATCATTGCACTAATATGCTTTTTTCTAATTTTCAGAAAATGCATGAGTAAGGTAATAGAAGAATGTACTTGTAAGGTCTTAGTTCAAATTTCATATGTTTAGGTGTTCAGAAATACTTCCAAGTGTGACTAATCAACTAAAAATGTCTTTTGTATAACTAGATTATTTGAAAGAAACATGAATCATTGAATTCAATTAAGGCATTTTAATTTCACTACTAATTTCAACTATGATACCTAAATTTATACTTCAAACTAGGTTTAATGAGTTTGCTTGCAATTTGTGAAATGTAAATAGAATAGGTGTTTCTTGCAATCATCCTAGACTACAAAATCAATGGAGGCAATCTCTCTATTGTAGAATCAATAAAAACAAATCTACCAACTATTGATTTATTTCTAAAATGCTCAAGGCTCTTTTTGAGGTTCCTAGAATATGTTCTAATAAAACAACTATTTAGAAAATTTTAACTCATTTTTTCAGATTATAATTGTGTGTCATGAACCACAGTAGAAAATAATACACAACAATATTATACATGAATTGAAAGTTTATATTTGATTACAAGGAAGTTAGAATTTAGAAGTTAGAATTTAGAAGTTACTCTAAGTGTTTTAGTCCTCTAATTACATGTTCAAGTGTGAAATTATAGGAACCATATAGACAGTATTGTGTTTGATTCCTAAAATACAAATTATGTACAAAAATATGGCAAGATACACAATTTTGGATTAATTTATCAACAATTAGCATCTTTTTTTGGATTTTTGTTTTACTTTGACCTTTAGTCAAAAGTCTCATGGCAACTATATACATGGTATTGTATTCCAATCTTGGAATGAGAAAATGTTTTAAAGTTTGGCAAGACATAAATTGTTGGATTGAAAATTCAACATCTACCATCATTCATTTGAAGGTCATTTTAATGTTTGATTCTTATCATGTAGAATTCATGGCCATTTTCCAACTTATAAGACTTATAAGAGGTGCAATAATGATCTAAATTAAAAGTGCCATGTGTTTTTTGATCAGTTTAGCATGAATAAACACTATTGTGATAGTTGTATACCTCAATAGATGCACTTTGTGTGCCAAATGCACAAAAAACTCCATGCTTCAAACCAAAGTGGACTTATTGGTTAACATTTAAACACTATAATGTTCAAATATGAAACCATGGTTATAGAATACAAGACCATTTTGGAGCTTTTGTGTAGGAGGTACAATAATGATTCAAAGTATAACTATCATGTGTCATTGGATTTTCATGTCACAAAAAACACCATACTACAACCAATATGGGATTGTTGGGATATTATGGTTTAACCTTGTAGCAGTCTAGCACTCTTGCAGACACTAAGTGCCTAATGGATGACTTCATCTAAAGCAATAGGATCATTAGGATGGAAAAAAAAATTCATTCATCCTTTTTAAAAAAAAATTGCTTGAGTACATTTTCATTGAATAGTATTGCAAATTCTCTCATTATGGTATCTTTGGCTTAATTTTCTAAAAAAGAAAATGTTTGATCCACAAATCATTTTTTAATTGTATTGTATTTTGCCATTTTTTTCTATTTACTCTTGATGTATATTTTAGAGATAAAAGTGATGAAATGAAGTTTATCAAGTATTGTGTTTACTCCAATGAATTTTTTTTTTAAATTCCTAAATTTCAATATTTTATTGCATTATGAACTTTGGAACCATAGATATGGATTATTGATTTTTAATTTTAGAATGAAATGGTAACTTGGGATTATACCGTGATGTCAATACTATTAGTTTTCTAATAAATTGGTTAGAAAAAGAAATGATTAAAAGGGTGCCTAAATTTTTAGAAGAGTATTGACCTACTTTGCTCCTCCTCTAAAATAAATATATATATAACGATTTTCTAAATTATAGAAATTCAACTTGCATGTGTTATAATGTAATAAATTAGCATCTAACTTGCATTCTAAATTCAGCACAAGTATTGATATAACTATGTTTTGCCATTTCAAATTATGTTTAAAATATTTGGAGATCAAGTCAAAGGTTTAGGTAAATATGGCTATCTTAGATGAAAGCAACAACAACCATCTACAAAATGTAAGAACAACTTGGATGGTAGTACTTTGACTTCCAATGAATATATTTGGCTTTTCAAAGTAGATGATGTCACACGGTATCAAAAATGCCGAATGACCCTACATTCGAGGTCGCGGTTCTCGGTGCACATTCCTTGATATGATCTCCCATGCACCAGTTGCCATGTGATCTCCATTGCTCAAACTGAAGCTCACAAGGAAGTGACAAGCTTTGCTTATCTGACTCGCCATCGCAGCCAGAGCTCATTTCCTGAGGAGGGGCTTCTCTCATGTGGCAGCCGCTGCAGAYCGTTTCCACCAATAAATCATATCCTTCTATTCTCCAATTCCCCCCGGGTGGCAAGGCACTTGTGTGCCTGTCTTGCAAAATCTCAAGAGATTGAAGYGAAGCTGCGAGCTCACCGGTTACGCAACCTCTCAGGTAAGCGGGAAATGTGCACAATTTTGGCKYAAGTTGTTTGCTATTTCTTCATTTTGGATCAGTTCCCAACAATGATCYCAATTCAGATGTTTAGTAGAGWATWTKAGATTGTGGGTCGAGGTTGAATTCATCTCGTTTCAGCTGTTTGTCGTGGTTTCTTTCCTTTCGCATCTCATCTTCTCAATGTCGCTATAATCACGCAGTCGATTTGCGCATTCGGAGCATGCTGTGGTTTTCGGTGCGACTGCTACTGACACTCCAGATTTGCTGCTGTTCATGGCCTTCTCCTCGAGCAGAGGAATTCATGTTCTGCGCTCCCGAGGCGCAGCYATTCTCCGGAGGTTGTCATCTGCGATGACAGTGCAAGATGTTCTGGAGAATTCTCATTCTCACGGAGGCGATCTTTTAAAAGAATCTGGAGCGAACCGTTCAATTCACTCAGGTAAGAACATTCACSAGACCCTGTCAATTAGGGTTTTGGAAATCTTGTTTGTCGACGATTGAATTCAATGATTTTCCGTGATTGCAGGCGCTTCTGATGAATACAAGGTAGCGGTCGTCGGAGCTGGCCCTGGGGGACTCGCCGTGCTGTCCACTCTCCTCGACTCCGGCAAGAGCTCTATTCTCTGGATCGACCCTCATTTCAACGCCGGTCGTCTGTCCTCCTACACTGAGGTTCCCTCCAACACCAAAGTGAAGCTCTTCCAGCAATACGTCACAACATCTCCTTCCTTGAGCCGCTATTCCAAGCCATCTCTCGCTCCATTCCATGACCAGGATCCCGACCGCGGTTGCCCTCTCGGCCTTGCCGTGACAATGGTCAAAACCCTAACAGATTCAATTCTTGAACACGACACTCAACGAGTGCGAGCCTCCGAATCTCTTGTCAAGGAGCTTCGATTCTTCGATGGCAAATGGCATTTGGATACAGGGGAAACTGTGGACCAAGTGTATCTCGCAACGGGTGCGCAGCCTACGAAGTATGAATTCAAGCATGATGGCGGAGTAACCGAGGTCGACTTGGACTTGGCATTGAAACCCTCGTTACTCCCTGACCTTTTTTCGGAGTCTGATATCGTGGGAGTGGTGGGAAGTAGCCACTCTGCCATGCTTGCGCTTCGGAACCTTGTGGAAACAAAAGTTCGTCCGAAAAAGATCATCAACTTCTACAGGAGTCCGTTGCTGTATGCGCAGTACATGGACGACTGGATCTTGTACGACAACACGGGGCTTAAAGGGGAAGTGGCGGAGTGGGCGAAGAAGGAGGTTGATACTGGAAACTTGGAGAAGGAGGGGACTATCACAAGGATTTGTGTGAAAGATTCTTCCCTTGATGAGCAGATGAAGCTTTGGCAAGGGTGTACGAAACTGATTCAAGCGGTTGGGTTYAATCGAAATCCATTGCCGAAAATTGTTGTCAACGGGGAAGAGCTTGTGGATGTCGACTATGATCCTCTCACTGGGAGAATTGCTGACGGACTTTTTGGATATGGGATTGCATTTCCGGAGAGGACGACGGATCCGTATGGGAACCGAGAGCTGGCAGTCGGGTTGTGGAAGTTCATGAGGTATGCTCGGGCGACAGTCACGAAGCACGCTCTGGATTTGTCATAGGTGCTTTTTCCATTTTTATTGTTGATGTTTTTAGKGTGACTCAAAAACATTGTGATTGAAACCAATATTGGTAGTAATAAAAATTATCTCATTTGATATTGAGYCCAACTAATAAAATTTAAGAAACTTTTGACAATTTGGTTTMATTCTATTTTGAAATTCTAAAAAATCTAAAACTCAATATTACATTGCAATTTGAACTTCAAACTTGTAATTATGGCCAATGAGTTTCTTAATTATAGAATAATGCAAAATTTTGCTTTAAAATTTGTTTTTCTACAGACGAAATTCACCTCGATGAGTACCTTAAATTTTATCAACAAACTTTGTACTCGATTCGAATTTTCTTCAATTTTTCTTCAAAGTTTTGTTTTGATTTTAATTTTTGCAAAGAAATGAAAATTTTGTTACTTATGATAGATGTTTGATTTCATCTTTGAAAATTAAAATGATTATGACTAAAATCTAATTAGTAGATAAATAGAACTTATTGAATCTTGGACAATTGAGTTTGTTGTAGTGGGTTTATATTATCCATTCTAAAGTTAAAATATGTGCATGTGGGTGTACAACAAATAAAAGTGAATTGTTGCTTCATTGATGCTAGGCGTGTTTAATCGTAAATAAGTAAAGGATAAATTCTTCATTTTTTCCCATACAACAATAGGATTACAGAGCAACAATATGATAATGAATGACTAAAGTTTAATGAGTGAGAACTTGACAAAGCTTCATTCAACAATAACAATTTTACTAATAGTTCCAAACTATTGGTTAAGATTTATTTATCAATTGTTACTAATAATAAAGTTGTTACTTTAAATTTTTGACACATATATAGAGACCAACATTCATGTAATAAGGTCAATAGAACTCCTTGAATACATTTTTCATTGACAAGAATTGTAATCTATATTATCCTTCAATTTACTTTGATATTCTATTGTACTACATATAATTTTGCATTTCCATGCCAATTGCTTATGCAAGCTACAATTCAACCAAATGACAATAGAGGAAATCTTTTTGCTATGTGCGACTGTTTGAGTGCATGAGAATGTGCAATAGAAAAGAAAGGCCGACATAGATCATCTCCGACTTTTGCCACACATGATTTGAGATTATTTTTTTATTTATTTAAAAAATATTGATATTAAATTTATTTTTCTCTTGGATTTGCACATTGGCCGAAAGTCAAACAGCGCTCTGTAGGGGTCAAATTTTCTTTAATGCAAGAATGAAGAAATATAAAATGTGTTTTTACAAATTCAAAGGATATAAAATTATGAATTCATGGTTAGAGCATCCCCACGAGACTGCCAAAACGGATGGCTCGTTAAGAGGGAGGGCAGATTCGCCACCCCGCCTGGCAAAATGACGAGTTTTGCAAGCCACCTCGCCGCTGGCAAATAGGAAGAGACAAAATGTTTTTTCCTTTCTGATCCTTCGGCGGTTCACTTGGAGAGCTCCGTACATGGCTTTTCACCTCCGATCTTCACACCACTTACCACAACTTCAACGATGGGCTTCACGGGAGTTACCGTAGCTTCAGTTTTGCCTAGCTTTTGCAAGCCAGCCATCCCAGGTGGGTGGGACGCTCCCTTGGATGGGCCCCAATCTTGCCAGCCAAATCCCCCTTCCAACATCCCAGTCGGGTAGGGATGCTCTTACATGTCTAGAACCGGAAAGGGGGACATGGTGAAGAGTCGTTCTTTTGACATTGGAGCCTTTTGATTGATCAAAGACCTTGTGCACGTGTCCATGCATCCCTGGCATGACCATAGTGCGAGCGTGGAGCACAAATAAGAAGAGAGTTTGGTCAATTGCACTCAACTATATGATACGGAGTACAATGAAACTAATTGAACCCCTAAATATCCAAATTGCGTTTTTTTGGGAAACATAGTGATCTTGGGCAACTCACTACAAATGGAATTCTATACTTATAATCAAAAATATTAATATTTGTAAATATAATTATTCAAAGATAATAATCTACAATGTTTTCAAGTCAAATTTGCAGACGTAACAATAAATATCATTGGTAATATATTGATTGTGTCTTAATCCTCGCATTGAGCACGCAAAGCCTATTCGATTTTCTCCCATTCCTTGTTGACACTACCAATCACTCTTGTTTTTGAAAATTATATTTCTAGATAGACGCACATATTCCCCTACCTTCAAAAACATATTTGCAAATCCCCCTTAAAAAACTATAGACAAAGGATTTTGAGGGAGCTTGGAACATTGCCATTTGGATTTTACCTAGCCTTTGTTAGTTGTTCATTACATAGTTTAATTCTTAGATAAGTTGGTCCACCAAAAGTCAAAATACTTATACCATTTATAATATTGTCACTTTGARAAATCACATAATGTACAAACCCACTCTTCATTCACAACGCACTCTTCATTCATGATTAATAACCTCTTATGTTGCCCTCCTACATGAAGGCTCTWTTGTATGATATGCACATCATTGAATTTCGTTAAAGTCAAGATAGTAGTTGCTTTCTGACAATAAACTTTAGTGACTGTAGTGTTTAGTAGAAATCAAATTGAATAATACTTTTGAATAAAACCAAAATTATTAAAGCTTTCAAGACTAGATTCTACTATGCTTGACAAAAATTGAAGAAATCCTTACACAAATTTAATTTATTGTAGTTTGAAATTTAGTGTCTATAATCCCTTCTCCAAATATAAAATGGCATGATATAATAGTTGACACCTTAATATTCTAGACTATAACATACACCTAAAAATTTTCATCTAATTTTCTTTGTGATAACAATAGTCTTTACTATTTATTGGAAAAAATCAAAATAAAATCAAATTTACACAACATAAATTTGGAAATTTTAAGAATTATAGGACATATTTTTTCATCTTTGGAAAAGTCATTAGAAATGTTTCATTTATACACCTTAGAGAAATGTTGCACACATCACATGAACATAATCCTATTTTCATCCACAATCTAGCAATTTCATTCAAGTTTTTTTTATTAATACAAAGTTTTATGGTAAATACTTCATGGTTTTTTGCCATRTTGTAGCCAAATTGTTTTTTTTTTGGTGAAATATGGCACTAGAAAGCCAGAGAAAAAAACCTTGGTTAGTAGTCTTCTATTTATAGGATGTTGATGAAAATATATTGAAAATTCATTGTTTATTGAATTGGTGTTCAAATATTGCATATATTAAAGTGTGTTAGTCAAAATACTCTTTCACTTGCCAATAAGATCCAATAAAATTATTTAAAGTATAACAACATTGTGTAGCTATTTTTGGATGCTATTGGGCTATTAGCAAAGATTGTTGGTATCATTACTTAACCCCCAAAGTCTCAAAAGCCTTTTTCACCCAATTCCACTAAAAAATTGCCATTTTTATTGCAAAGTGCAAAAGCTTTAGAAATTGCTCAAATGTTCAAAGCTCATATGCAAAATTGAAACACAATAGTGAGATCGTCCTAACAAGCAAACTTAATCCTGGTGATCCAATTAAAACCTCGGGGAGGACACTCCTTGTGTATTTGGGGGACCTACTTGCGGCGGTGGGGTATTTTTGGGGGGTTATTTACCTCCTAGAAAGCATTAAAGGACCCCTATTATTACATAAAGCAAAAAAATTATCCACATTATCATATCTATCATTATTTATAATATGTAGGTCAAAGGAATACATTAGAGGCTATTTTCTTTGTAAGGAAAAAAACTAACTAAAAAATAATGAAAATACAAGTGACTAACAAATACCTTATAGAAAAAAGGATTCAAGTTATAACAATGCATGAATACAAATACAACACGAATACATGCATGAATGAGAATAAAAAACAAGATATTAGGGTTGAAAAAGTATTAAAGAGATTTTAGGGACAAAATGTGTTTCAAAACATAGACATGAAGTTCATCTGTGAACTTTGACCACAAATATATGCCTCATATAAAAAAATTACATCAAAAATATACCATTCTAATGCCTTCCACCACATGTGAGAAAACAAAATCAAGCTCTATGACATGGTGCTACCCAAACTTCAGAGAGGTTGTTCAAAGCACAAACTCCTGCACCCAACCAGATTGCAAACATCGACGGAGTCAGATCATTAAATCTGCCAGTTCATCCACAATACTTCAAAATCAAAAATCATGAAGTCCAGTGCCATCATTAGGACAACTCTTGTATCTTAAATTTTCCTTTTGTACCCAAATGGCCAAATGCGGCCGCTTCTATAGCTTTAGGAGCTGAAATAAATCATTTCTGGAGCTCTAAGTAACAAAATACCACCACAAATAACTCATGCCCGACATCCTTAATCGATAGAACTATGATTTAAAAGTTAATATAAAAAAAACAATTTCTGATGTGGACTTCCTCATTCCATTAAGGGGTTAAATTATGACAGTGATTCACTAGGTGAATAAACCTATTAGTAGAAACAGCCTGTGCATGCCGATAACCATTAATACTACAACTCCTTTAGAAATGAGCCATAAAGCACAACAGACACGAAGCACCAGAAACGAAGCAGGAGAGTGAGTACCTAGCAGGACTCTGTGCTTTTGCAGTGTCTTTCTTCGGGGTACTAACTTTTGCTTCATTCAGGCTAGCTCGGGCAATTTCACCACTCTCCATTTCAAACTTCGTGTACGTAATCCAAGCTTTATCACCAGGGTGACATTTTACGCACCTACATGTTTAAAACCAAGGCAAAGAAAATTCAGTGGAACACATCATAAAGGACAGCCAGTATGACAAGGCCAAAAATAAGAACTACAACAAAATGCTATGAACGCTACACCCTAAACAGATGAAGTACAACATTTGAAGTCACCCTTTCATAATAGGGCGGGAGTCTCGAATTACCAAACCTGTCGTAGAGTGAACTTGCCCAATCGATGTCGTTGTATCGAAGCGGGAACATAATATAAGCAGCCCACCTGTGATGATCAGGTTCCCAAGTCATCCACTGCTCAAAGATTTGTCGAGCTCCACGCAAATTTCATAACATCTCTTCCATGTGAATATACTTGTACCAGAGCCGGTCGATTCTCTGAAGCAAAAACACAGCCTGAGCAACATTTCCAAACATGCGCTGAGTATATTATGAAGCAAATGGGACAATACATCTTTGCATTCAGTGAAATGATTAGTGCAAAAATAACTCAACATCCACAATTGGCCAAGCAAAAGCATCGTATCCATGCATCAATTCTAGAGCAATAACCCTAAAATGAGATACGAGACGAGCCAAAATGTTACCAAGCCTAAGACCAACAACTTACAGCAGTGAGAGTGATGCCAAACCCTCCAACACAAGTGAAAAGCGAGAAGACAAAGATGTCGCTGCCTAACATAGTGAGGAGTCACAATAGCTTACCACATTTTTTAAATTGGGCAGATTGCCACATCAAAGTGGTGCATCAAGTTAGATTCCAAATTCTTCTTGGGCGGGCACAGGTTGTGCATCTCCCGACAATAGAAACAGCGCACCAGTTTCATCCAGAAACTTTTTCGCTTGCCTTCCTTGAGTGGCTGGAACACGGTGAAAGGCTTCTACGAATCTCCCAAACTGACGTTCGATGCTTCCATGATTTCAATCCCTTCTTCTATCAACCTCTCGTGCATCTCGGGAGTCAATTGAACGTTCCTACCCTTAAGAGCAACGGACTGTAGGTGATCAACATATTCCACTCCATTATGAGCGCACCAATTCTTCACGTGACTGTTGCTGAGCAAGTGCTTCCATCTGAAATTGTTGAAGAGATTTTGAATGTTGCTCATCTCGTGCTTACCACTCCCCCCCAACCTCCTTATAGCATTCCAAGCAAAAAATTTTAACGACCCCTGTCCATTGATATTGGCAGTCCTCAATAACCACCGATTGTCTTCCAACGAGGCGCACTGCAATTCCCTCTTCAGCTTCTTGCCGTGTTCAAGGTAGCGGTTCTAGATGTCCTCCGAAATCATAGTGGAATGCAGTTGATGCTCTAAGGAATCGGTGACTCCCAATGTCCCACTAACCGTAGAGTTCGATAGATGGAGGACTGCACCTGCTTCACAACCGAGATCACAGTTTCTATCTTTAGGTATGGACTCACTTCGCGTACCTGCATCGTCCAGGCGTCGACGTTTTGAGGCTTCCCTTGAAACCGCAAGGCCCAATGGCAAAACAAAAACATCCACAGGCACATCGCTGAAGGATTCCATTTTATGCGAAACTCTGCTGCCTTCCTCCTTGTCCCAGAAGTCGAATGGCCATTCCAGCGCTGATTTCTCTTCCAAACACAGCCTCAATGATGCATAGGTTTGTCTTGAAAAACCTTGACCTTGCTGTAGAAAGTTGGTTCTCCGAAGTCGTCCTCCATTGTCCACATCTCAACTGTAGTGGCCATGTCCGAGAACCCTATCCCAACCCTTAAACCGTAAGGAGTTCACTGAAACGCTTAAACCCTAACCCAATGCACATAACGCCTAAATGCAAACGCCTCGAATTGAAACCCAAAACTCCTCCAAGGCAATTGAATCTCACAATTGAATCTCGCGATCACAACAATCGTGCGAACTGCGAGTTTGACACCCGACGCCTCAACTGAAACCTTAGAACTCCTCGAAGGCAACGCGCACACTGTCTAGCTACACTGCACTGTCCGTTATAGTATGCTGTAAAGATATGATTAAAGATATGACTTAAAGATTTGATTAAAGATATGACTTAAAGATATGACTTAAAGATACACTATACATGAGCTGTAGATACATTGTAGTACTTGTATTTTGAGCTGTATCTAACTAGTACTATAAGTAAATATTAATTGAACCTACTAAACTTAATTCCTAGGATCCCATTCTTTTGCCCCTAATTTATATCTACCTAAATTTTAATGGACCATATTTTTCGTTTCCCTATATTATTTATAAAGGGCATGCCACTTTTGATGTCTCATAATTTATATGTAAATTTCTTCTAAATTTTATCCAAGATTATTTAAATGTATCCTATATTCCGCCGCACGTGGGTTATTAAAAAATGGGAAGTGTCCTCCCCGAGATTAAAACTTGTTAACCCATTTAATGCAATGTTTTAAAAAMATTGGAAAAATTGCTTTAAAAATGAATCCTGAAAGATATTTTTTCAAAAAGATACTTATAAAACATGATTGTTCATAACTTTTTCATCACTAGTCCACATAAAAAGAATCATGTAAATAAGGAAATTTTCTATAAGAACCAAAATTTTGAAAATTTTATTTTGACTTTTAATTTTGGATTCATTTTTTAGGGAAAGTTGGCAACACTCTTCACAATTTTCAATTCATTTGGAATTGTACATGTAGGAAAAAAATAGTAAGTTGAAAGAAGTAGAGAATGATTCAAAATACTAAATTGTTAACAATTTATTTATGAAATTGAAAAATGCCAATTTCAATGTTTGAAATGTTGTAATAAACAATCTACACCCAAAGTTTTTATTTTTTTCAACATTATTGAAAAATGAGTTAAATAAAGGGCTTCAAAGTTTATTTTAGTGTAAAAATTCCATGATTGCCCACAAACAAGAACTCTTCATAACTTTTGATTAGTTGATCAAAATGGATTAGTTCAAAGCTTTTCATGTATGTATGAATCTAGAAAATCAATTTCAAATTTTTATTTTTTTTAAAAGTCATTTTTTCAAGTGGACTGCTTGGAGATCAAAGAAAAGTACGTATCTTACAATAATTTTATAACCATGTAGTCAAAAGTCATGAAAATTGTTGAGCCTTAAATCAACTCCTCATACACATATTGTGTGAAACTTTCAAAGAAAAAAAATTAAAAACTCCATTCGTAGTGAGCTGCCCAAAATTGCTATATTACCAAAAACTACAGTTTGGTGCCCAAAATTGCTATGTTACCAAAAAATGCATTTTGGTCCTTTAGGGGTTTACTTAACAAGTTAATATTTATTTATCAATTAAGTAATTTTTTCTTGTATGTTTTTAGCAAATATAAAGACGTGTATTCATGTGACATAGCTAATAAACCTATCCCAACACACTCTTCATTGCAAGAATTAAATCTTCATCTTTTTAATTATTTAGATGCTCTACAATACTAAAATACTTAATAGAAATCAGGCAGTTCCATGCCAAGGGTCACACTAGCGATGGTAACCAGTTGACAAAGTGAAAAGGGAAGTAGAAAGTTTCAAAAAACAGAAAAGGGAAGTAGAAGACGTTACTATGGACTCAAAAGAGAGGGTAGACCTCTTGGTTTGCATTAGCCCTCTCTCTCGAAAAAAAATCATAGGCCATTGATTTTTTTCTTAAAAATTAACCTCCCCCCTTCCTTGTTGTTGATCTTGATATGAATATTGGGATATAGTATGCATACTATATATATACGATATATACACGGATATAGAAATGAATATGAAAATCAATTAACCCATATCGGTTGTCAAACAAGTTCATTTTGAAAAATATAAGACTTAGGGGGTATTGGGATTTTGAGGTTATTTTCAAATTGGATTATTTTTCATACCCCCCAAATAAAATTGGAGGGGTTATGAAAAATAATCCAATCTGAAACTTGTGTGTCACTATCTCCTCAAAATGAATAGGAGGAATTTGACCATCACCACCTTTAAACCCCTAGAGGACCAAGCTGTCTTTTTTGGCAACATAGAAAATTTGGGCAGCTTACTACAAAAAGAGTTTTTACTTTTTTTCTTTCAAATTTTTACATAACATGTGCACAAGGAATATCTTTAAGAGATAACAATTTTCATAACTTTTGACTACATGGGTCATTTTCTACTCTTTTCTACTTACTATTTTTTTTTCTATATAAACAATTCCGAATGATTCAAAAAATTTCAAGAATGTAGACAATTTGCCTTAACCCCTAAAGTCCCATTGTCCCCTTGGGGAACAAAATGGATATTGGGCATGCCCTTACGGTCTCAATATTCATCATGATTTTCTGAAATTTTTTGTGAAGATAGGAAAACACATTAGGCTTATGGGAATATAATTTTTTATTTCAATTGGTGATTGAAAAAAAAAAAAGTTATGGCACAAAAAGTCCTTCTTTTAGGTGCATCAAGGCAAAATCCATCTCACACAAAAAAATTGAAAGAAAATTGAAAAAATTAATTTCTTGTAGATTGTAATTTTGTACACATGGGGAGCTTTGATTCATTGCATTTGGATATATTGTGTGAAAGTTATGGACAATCTTATTTTTCGGTCAATTAGAGCATCATCTTAAAAAAATAACTTACAAATTTCATTTCAGAATGCATTTTCTACAATTTTTCAAAAAAATTGTTTCACAGGGTTAATTTTGCTTGCAAGAACAATCTCACCATTGGAATTATTGTATTTCAATCCCATCCTAGAGCTACTAGCAATTTTGTTTTTTGTTCAATCTTGAACTTACTTCTAGTTAACAATTTTTCAAAGAATGAAAACCAAGTTTTTTTTCTTAAAACTTTTATCCTACACTCTCAACTCAGTTTTTCAACACCAAAAAATTTTAATTCAAAGTCTTTAGTGCAAAAAAAATTCCACAAAGGGACGTTGAAGACTTGAAGTCATTTGAAATTGCTAGCCGGTATTTAAAAAACTAATTTTTTCCAACTTTAAATGCTCATATCTTTCATTCCATGTGGTCAAACTTCATGAGATTTTTACCACCTGATCTTAAATAAGTGAAGTACAAAATCTTATGGTTAGATTTTGAAAAAAAATGTTTTTTTTTTTCTTTCTTGGATGAATGCAACATAAATAACAATTTTGAGTAATTTTTGAATGAAAAATGGCCTTGGGACCTTAGGGGTTAAAGAATTGATCCAAAGAGTTACTACCATTTTAGACATTTTTTCTTGCAAATGTGACATTGTGAAGTCCAAAATTTTTATTTTTCGAAAATGTAGTATTTGTACCAAAAATGGCAGTTTTGGAACATTTTTGTGGTGAAAATATAGTTAAGAAACTTAAGGGGTTTAGGGGTAAACTCATAGCATAGTTTACCACTTATGAGGTGATAATGATCAAATTTCTCCCACGTACTAACCTCTTCGACTTCCCTTGTATTCAAGTTGCAAGCAATTTTGGAATTTTTATTGACTAATCAAATTTTCATACAAACTCTTGTTCACTAACCCCCAACAAGTGTGAGGCACTGTATTTGAATGTTAATTAAACTTCAAAGTTACATAAAATCTTACCAATGTACTTTTTTGGTAGTTTCTTTTCTGTTCAAGGCTTCAAGCATACCCTTTGAAGTCTACATTCAACATCCAAAATCCAATTCTAAAAAAAACTGTCCATAATTTTTCTAAATAAACTTGATAAATGATTAGRATTTTCACATTTYCTTAACCCCTAAGGTTCCTTGACTATGTTCTCACCAAAAATGCTTCAAAACTACCATTTCTAGTACAACTACCAAATTTTTGAAAAACATCATTTTTTGACACATGTAATCGTAGGATCTTGTAGTACTCTAGTTTGAGAATACGTGGAAAAAGGCTACATACATGAAAACTTTCAGATCATTTGGAGTTACACAACATATCCACGAAAAAAATAGTAAGTAGAAAAAAGTAGAGAATGATTCAAAATACTATATTGTCAATAAATTAGTTATAAAATTCAAAAACTCCAATCCAAATGGTTGAATTGTTGAAATAAACAATCTACATCCAATAGAATTATTTTTTTTCAAAAATATTGAAGTTTTAGTAAAATAAAGGACTTCAAAGTTCTTTTTGGTGTAGAGATTCCATAATTGCCCTCAAACTAAAAAGCCTCATAACTTTCATCTCAACTGTTGGAATGCAGTGATTCAAAGTTTTTTGAGTACATATAAATCTGAAGAACGAATATCAAATTTTTATTTCTTAAAAAATTGATTTTATTAGATCTGCCCACACTGCCCGAGTTGAGAAACAAACAACATATTAGGCCATAACTTTTGACTCATATTTCCGAATGTCATGAAATTTGTGCATATGAAAGATATTGCTTGTCTCCACATTTTCATAAAATTTCAGCCCAAAATATGCAAATCTCATCTTGTACAGGATTTGGTGTAGGCAGTGACACGTACAGTCTGTCGAACGACACTGCTTTTTCTTACAGGGAAAACTAGTTTTACCTGCAAAAATTCGTGTTACCCAAAATGGTGTCACTTCCAAAATTAGTCATATCTGCAAAATAGTGTGGCTTTGGTCAATTTGTAGATCACGTAACCAAGTAGGATAAACCAGTGTAGGATTAAATGGTAGTAGGATTAAATTCTTTTATTGTACTTCTTTCATATTATGATAAGGTAGGAGGCTCGAATTCCGACTGCACATTTTGAACTGAACATGACACTGAGGTACATTTTGTTTTCTTCAATGTATCAAAATGTACAACCTGTGTACATTCTAGGAGGTGGTCGCTTTTAGAGCCAATGGCATTTCTACTTCAAAATTTCATAACTAATTTCACAAAGTTCCAAAAAATATGAAATAACTCCGGTTAGATGTCATTTCCTCTTGTCTTTTGAAGAAAATTTACTGAAAAATATTCCAAGATGTTTTCCCTGCCAAAAATTCAGTTAGAGAGCTTAGGTGATCGCTTTATGGACAGAGTACTTTGGTGGCAGACTTTGAGAATTGATGAGTATGTGCGTTTTTGGCATGCAAATGGTCAACCCTGAAGGGACGGCCGATGACCACTTTTCAAACTTCAAAGTTCTTCTCTTTACCATTTTGCAAGCATATATAATTGAAATTTGTGGTACTTATTTCTTTTGAATTTAAATACATGTCTCCAATAATTCAAAAGAAAATCACAATTTTTTTTGTGGAATTTTGAAATTACTATGAAGTTTTGAATAGAAGTGAGAAAAAAATCATATCAAATACAACATATGCTTGAAAAATCATCTGATTTTCCGATAGATGTTTACTGTAGCGTAGAACATCATGGGACCTCTAATAACATTTACCATGACAATCTTATATTAGAAAATTAGCACTCCATGGTGGTAGATCCAATGTTTAAATTGCAATGAAATATTCAATTTTTAGGAATTTTTCAAATTTTGAAATCAAAGTAGTGATTTAAATTGATAAGTGTCATTTCATTAGTTGGATTCAAATTACAAAAAAAAAAGATGTTTTTTTAGCTTAAAAAACAAAAACTACGAAAATGTAGTACACGGTGATTTGTAGATTTGTCACTTTCTTGTGTAGGAAAGTCAAAAAATTATCCGTTGGAGGAAATGTCTAATACCATTTATTGAAACTCATTTGATTTGAGTTGAAATTGGTTGCTTTAACTCATTTCTATGAATATTGTTGGATATTTCCAAAAACAATTCTATGAAAATACAATTTTTCCCCTACTTAATTCCCAAAGGACAATGAGAAGTTGAGTAGGTTTACACAACCCCATTTTTGAACAAATGAAAGTGAAATCCTTACCACAAATGCGCGCTTGGACTGGCTTTGCAATATGGGTGCCTTCAATTGCACCGGCTATGTTTGGTAAGCCAGTTGTATCCGTAAAACTCTCTATAATGTTTTGTAGGCGATCGCCATGAGGTGTGTGGATAAAGTGAAAGAATAATCCGTCTTCTACAGTCCCTAATGCTCGACAAACAATCATGGTGTATTTGCGAATAGTGGACTCACCACATCCATATAAGTTGTGCATCCTAGCACAACTTACCTCGTGTGCTAATTGAAACAAAACAAGCTTAACTTGTTTTCTAACCAGAACAGGGGGTCTTACAAACCTTACGGCAGTGGGACGCAAATAGGGAGTTAACAAATCAACTAAAGCCTCAAATGCTAAAAAATCCATGCAATAAGTTTGCAAATACCTCACATCCAACATTTGTGGAGATGTGTGCCATACATCCCCTTCTACGACGTCGTGGTGGATATATTGGCGCGGCTCCACCCACCACATGCGACGAGGAAAACGTTGCCTCCAAACCATGACTGCAATTATCGGCAACAAACGTCGTATCGAGTGACCTCCAGCAATTTCAATTGGAATAGTGGACACTACATGATGTCTACGACCATGGAAGGTCAACAACACCACAAAAAACGCAAAAAAAAACAAAAAGGGTTTGGTCCGCCATGTTTGCAATGTCTTCACTACAAGCTCAACCAATTTTCTAACAAACACCCTGCAACATCAAAAGAGGTGCAATCTCTTGGCTACCGACCCTTCACAAAATAAATAAGGCTCATCACGGCCTTCAGTCTCTTGCTGAAATTTTTCATCCTCCTTCAACCGGTGTGGCAGGGCGTGGCGGAGCTTCATGTGCGTAGGGAGCTCCTCGATGGCTGGTGGCATAACCGAGGCCAGAGCCCCAACAAGCCCCGGCCTGCCACCTGGCCAGGCGGATGGTGGGTGGTGGGGCTCGAAAAGGCCAAGTGCGTGGGGTGCTTTGGACTGATTCTTGGCGGACATTAACCCCTAAAGGACCAAACTGCATTCAGTGGTGAGCACTAGGGTGATTGCAAAATACATTGATCATATTTGTAGTGCTTGGGCTATTATTCATTATGAGATGATCTTTTGGAGGAAAAAAAATTAAATATGGATAATAAGTATAACACTAAAATGTATATATCACCAATATTTGCAATCCAAAAATAATGTAGGGCAAAATTTCTTCACAATTTCTTTTGATGTTTGAATTTTTCTTAAATAGTTAACACATTCAAAAATTGAAAGTTTGAAACATAAATTGGCAATTTGTGAGGACTTATCACTCGATGGTGATTAGATTTCACCAAAAGAATGAGCTCAAAATTGGCATCTTGCATGTTTAGAAGTGTGCATGCTAGGGAGCCTTTGATTATTTCCACAAACTTGGAGGACACAAAATAATCTATTTTTAGATGACCTTATAAAGAAAGTGGTTGACCTATGSTGGAAATAGACCACAAAACTACTAGTAAGATCACTTTGGATGTTGAGGTAGGAGACTACAATGCTTAAAATATTTTACAACAAATTTCCTTGAACGATGAATGACATCTAACCTCATTGAATTCATATTCTATGTTTTGGAGATTTATGGAATCATTTATAAATTACTTAAGTTGAAATGCACCTATAAAAAGTGTCCCTTACTAAAATGTACACTAATTTTTTAATACATTGCTGGTGCATTGACAAAGCAAAATGCATTCAGAGGCCAAGCACATTGAGGATCCCCTACCTTATGCAAGCAACTTATAATTACTTCAAATCTGCTTAAAGTTTCACAGTTTCAAGCTCTAGTGCCATCTATTCCCTTAACTCTGAAAGGATCAAGGCCTTTTTTCTACGATAATTCTCAATTATTTTCACATCTTACCGTAGGATCTTACACCTAACTAGTATGTGAATATGTGATAATAATTTCAGAAATTTTGACCAGACAGATTGCAAAATACCTGTGTTTAAAGTGAAAAAACAAGTTTTTCAACACACTGCAGGATTAGATTATTTGACTTTGAACCTTCTTAACTATAATTTTTTGCACTATATAGTTTTGGGTTTTAAATCTTTAAGGTGGTCTGGTGGAGAATTGAGTCAAGAGTCTAGGAAAAAATAAATTAATACAAAAAAGCTAAATTATTATTCTTTAAAAACTTGTTAAATAGAAGTAGGTACAAGATAGAAGAAAAATCTAAATTATTAATATCTTCAAGATAAAATCAGAACGCACTAATCCCAATGGTGAGATTGTTCTAGCAAAAAAAAAAAAACATGTAGAACTTTTTTTTTTTAAATTGTAGAAATTGCATTCCAAAACAAATCCTACAATTTATTTTTTCAAAAAAATGCTTAAATTGCCCGAAAAACAAGATTGTCTATAACTTTCTCATAACAAATCCAAATGGAATGAATCAAATATTTCTATGTAGGCAAAAATATAATCTATGAGAAAAAAGATTAAAAAGATTAAAATTAAAATTTATTTATTTATTTTTGGCTACCCCTTCTCCCCTGTTTTGACTTTTGAGCTTATATGGGCATAACTTTTGTTCCCAAGCCACCGATTGAAGAAAAAATTATATTCCCACAAAGCTAATCAGTTTTTCTATGTTCAAAAAAAGCTTCAAAAAATCAGGACAAAAATAAAAACCATAGGTACCTACCTGAAATCCCGTTTGTCCCCCAAAGGAACAATGGTCTTTTAGGGATTAAGCCTTATAGAGCAGACCTATTACCGCGAGGAAAAAGTGGGCTTAGGATTGTGGACCGCCAAATGTTAGACAATGGGAAGTTAAACTATGCCACGGGGGGTGCACTCATTTTTGCCAATTAGAAACCATGAGCGCCCAAGTGGTTTCTAATAAATGATAATTTCAACCTCAATCTTAAATATTGTTTGATAATGACTATAGGATTCTATTTCCAAAATTTTCAACTCAAATAAAATATGAAATGATTTATAAAAGAGATTGAAAATGAACTAAAATGACATGTTTTTCAACTCAAATATTTAATGAGAAGACATTTAGATGACCAATGCATCAATATTCATCTCAAAGTGAGCTTTCAATAGAGAGTTGTTTGTTCATTTTTAAACAATTTTTAGAATATAATATAGGGGTGTGAAAGTTATTTTCCAGCTATCTAATTACTTCAAAAGTTTGTAACTAATCAATATTAACAATTTAAAATATCAATAATTCAAAACATAAACTTTCAAAGTAGGAAAATCTATCCCTATTTTTTTTTTTTGATAATTTAAGTTTCAGAATATATAATGTAGGGGGTCCTAAATTTTGGTTGCTTATGGTTTCTAATTGGCAAAAATGAGTGCACCCCCCGTGAACTATGCAACAACTAAAATGAAAGCGACACCTAAAAGTTTGCTGCAACACCTAAAAAGTTGATGATGGACATAAACGGACTTGTCAACGTGGGCATGGATTTCCGTCGCTTTGTGTTACAATTTGTAGCACCTAAAAACGACAATACATTCAATGACCCTATCTCATGCTTTCCATGTCAGAGCACATCTCCACTTTTACGTTTACCAAAAAAACGGATGAAAAATACATTTTTTGCATCGTTTGTAGTGCCCATGTTGACAGGTCCCTTTATGCCCATCATCAACTTTTTAGGTGTTGTAGCAAATTTTTAGGTGTTGTTGTCATGTTTAGGTGCTTCTCGGTTTAACTTCCCCCGTCTAAGGTAGATTGGCCCATAACCGTTTGCAACCCAATTCCACCAAGTAGACCAACCCGATTCCATCACTTACTTTGCCCCATTTCCACCTAAAATGCTCCCCAAGTCCTTTCATTTTATGCCAAAATCGGGGATTCTATGACAAGATAGGGTAATGTGTCACTCCATCAATAGATAATATCTAGTAGTTAATCAGGTGGTTATAGGTTGTTGATGGGTTATTATGACCCTAGTCTAGAGATAGTCTTGTAATTTCAAGGTTGACCACTTCAAAAATATACAAGAATTACAATTTTGATCGGAAAATTATAATTCCACTTGGATTTGACTCATGAAACTAATGCATGCCCTTGAAAAATATGTGCCCCTTTTGGAATTGACCCCAAGATAGTCAGATTACAAATCAGGGTGGTAATAGGCTTGTCTACCTTAACACTAGGAGGTATGCAATCCACAGCCCGCATTCAATCCCCGGGTAATAGGTCCGCCCTTTAAGGGTTAATGGGTGCTGTGAGCGCATCACCAACCTCCGTCATCGGAGCAATGCTTCAATTCCTCGACAGATTCTGCACTGTAGATCACAGTCACCGAGAATGTTCAAAATGTACTCAGGAAAGGCAACGATGGACATGTCTTTATCAATTCCAAGTTTCTTCCGTCATCGGAGCCTGGCCTCCTTGTCCATCTGTCCTGTCTCAGGAAACTGCCACGAGCCTGCAGGAATTTCCGACATCCGAACAAGCACAAAGCGCTCAGAGTACTCTCCCGATGTCGGAGGTGAACACTGAACACCGTCGTAAACATAGTCTGTTGCCTATTTCGAGAACCCGGAATATTTGGAGAATCAGTCACAGAAAGGAACCCGGGAAGTAATCACTGGATATGGTGGGTCTCTCCTCCGTCATCGGAAGGAGTTCGGCTACACAGAACTCGGCCAGGCACGGCGTTCATCGGGCTATAAAAGTGTCTATGATGGCTTTGGCCCTGGCAAACTGTTTCTCCAACTAGATCTCCGTCTTCTCCCTCTACTTGCTGCTAGTTCTGTCCATTGTAGCTCTTAACTACAATTCTCGAAGCCGGTTGAGCACTTCGATGTCCACTCACGCATTGTAGACACAATCACTCTTTCCCAGAGCTCTTCTACGATTCCGTAATCTCAAGCTCCACAATTTGAGCGGGACAGTGCTTGGGTTAGTACTCACTCGTCTGTCTCGATTTCCTCATGTCAAGTTATTAATGTAGGATCTGGTCTTCGAGGATAATCGGTTTCTGGTTCTTGTGCTGCTTAATTGGTCTTCGAGAGGATTAGATCCATCAAATCCCATTTGCACGTCTCACATTGGAAATTTCGTAGTTCGTCGGATGACTAGTAGTCACCATTGCAACAGGCTAGCGACTCCAAATTTGAGAAGAAATCGTGGCACCGTTTTTGGAATATTCAATCAACCCACCGAGAGTAGTCTTGCAAGGTTGAATTAATATTGATTGAGTGCGTTTCTAGCCAGGTTGATGAATTCCTGGAAATGAAGCCAATAGTCTGTCGCAATGGTTCGACTCTCGAGATCATTATTCTTAGGATCAGAGTGAYAAATTTGCAATCGAACTGGTAAATTGCATGTCTTGCGTTAGGAGAACTTGCACTAGGAGACCTGCGTCAGAGCTTCTGATTGATTTGCACTCCATTCGAAATCCAAATGCTCGCCCCTGCGTAGAGTTTTCCAGTATAGTTTTCTGAGTGCAGAAATTTTAGGGCCAAAACAGCGCACACGCTGAAAATCCAATTGAGTTGTTTCAATTTCACATAATCGAAATGGGGAGCTGGTTCGCCCTCGTCTGATGCACTCTGGACGTGTTGCATAAGAAATCCAACAACCTGACTCTGTTCTCTTGCTGGAATTCGAGTGGCACCAGGTAATTCGGTGGATTCTCGCCGGCCATGGCGGGCTTTCCAATCACAGAGGCAGCGGCTTCCGCGAGAGCTTTACTAGCGGCCAGCCCTCCCGCTTCAGGAGACGCTACTGCCACGTGAGTACTTCATCATTCGATTTCGAGATTCCAAAATTTAATCTTGTCAGTCAGGTGCCGCTGTAAATTGCGCAACATTGAAAGACTTTCAATGATGATTGATTGATTGTCTGCAGAGAAGAGCTCTTCACAGAGTGGATCAAAATCACACTGGTGCCGCTTCTTGTGTTTCTGTTTGGAGCTTGCTTGTGGCGGTGCATTAAGAAATTCCCCGCTTGGAGGATGCTAAACGATAATAAAGGAAGCGCACGAAATGGCGGCGTAGATTCAGCTCAGACCGTCGACAGCAATAACAGTTCAATAGGTGAGCAGATTGTGCCCACTGGAGCTCGAGCCGGAGAGCTTGATTTCTGTCCTACAAGTCGCAAACTCTGTTTTCGTCCATCGTGACAGTTCAACTTCGGTTTGGCTGCAGATTTGGAGGCAGGACTGTCCGAGTCGTCACACTCTGTCGCAGAGATGGCACCTGCGGCATTAACGAACGTGGAATCAACTGGCGAAGCTGATGCTACTGATTCTACACCGACCAACGAGACTACCTCCGACATCGGAAAAGGCATCACTGCTGAGTGTGAGTGAAGGAGTACATCAATCGTCCGGGGTCCTTGAGTACCGTATTCACGAGTAGTGGGTGTCGGTAGTGCTGTTGTTCCTATCTCCAGCAAGTTTTTCATTCATTTAGGTGAGGTCTTATTGGTCAGATAATTGTTCTTTTACATTAAAGTTCTTTTTTGTAGTTTTGGTCCCAGAAGGTTCATTACAATTGTTATTAATGCGGAAATATTTGGGAATCTCGGTTTCCCATGATAAGAGAGGTATTATTTGCCACACTAGATACCTTGGTGCAGAAACTTGGGACCTTTTAATTGTAAAGCTTCCTTCTTGTCTCTGTGGATGACTAAGTAAGTAAGAAAGGAAGTGGATGGAACTCGCAGACCAAGTTTTCAACTTTGTGTACTAATTCCTTTGTAATCCTAAAGCAATTCGGATTTTGCAGAGCTCTTTGAAACTGCTTGTCAGGATTTAGGGGCTTTGAAACATTACACCATTTTATGAGATTTGGCCTAAACTTTGAGTTTGATAACTTTTTTTAAACTAGCGTGTTGAAGAACACACTGCAAGGGATTTTCGCCAGGTAGAGAGGCTGATTTCACACTAGGTAAACCACTTGTGACTGCCAGGTATCAAACCTGCAACCACATCATTTGGTTTGGGTACCTTTCCATCATCATCCTATAGTTTAGGGTCATCTTGGACCACGTTGGTACTTTTGAAGGAGTATGTTTTGATGTGAATGATTTGGAACCTTGGATTCTTGTTAAACTTATCTGAAAACCTCTTACACCAACATGTCCAAGCAATTCAGATCGAGAAACTTATATATTAATTAATTTGAAAAGCTTCATGGACTCTAGACCCTCATCCGGACCTTAATGGTAGGGCTTCCTAATAAGTTAGGCACCCCCAAAGTGCCCCTATCTAAAACAACCATCTTAGTCACACTATGTACATCTCCAAAATGAATTATGTAGCTAATATGTGGAAGAAACGCTTTTAGAAACAAACTTTGACGACCCTTCATAAATTTTGCATATTGTATCCAAATGTCACATTCTTTGGTGCATTGGAACCTCTTTTCACTTGCCAACAAGACAATATGAAAAATTTTGCATATTGTATCCAAATGTCGCATTCTTTGGTGCATTGGAACCTCCTTTCACTTGCCAACAAGACAATATGAAAATCTGACCAACTTAATAATAGTAATTGGGCACAATTCCAATTTGGGGTGGTTTTGGGTGTACCCACCTTATAGCGCACCTACAACTTTGAGCTAGCACAAAATTTGTTATTTGTTTTATTTGTTTATTTGTTTTTCACAAATTAGAAGCCACTTCAATGGGTGATTCTTGTGGAAAAAATGGATGACTTTGGTCAATGTTATATTAAACAATTGATGGATGAAAGATGCCATTAATATTCTTTGAAGTTTGAGAGGTGTCTTCGTATAATTGCGCATTCAATTCAAATGTCATAAAAAAAATGATACCATGAACCTCATACTACTATACTTTGAATTTTTGAAATTGCCCTAATATTGCAAACTYCTTTCTATGCAAATCAAGCACTCACATTTAGGGGGCGTGCAATATTAGGACACCTACCATAGTGCTTAACCCTAGAAACACTYGAAAAGGAAAATCGTGGTCTTGGAGGACTATCATGGAAGCTTGCTAAAAGGATCAAAAGTATGATTTTCTTACCCAAATTGTTTTTGGGTGTTCTCTCTAGTTGCCCTGCATTGATAAAGATCAGAACATTTAAGTGTCTTGCATATTTTTATGTGAACTGTTGGATGTATGTGCCATGAATCACCATTTAGTATATTTGACAAATTCCATTTATGTGTTCTTCATTTGAATTTTGGCGTTCCTGAAGCTCGAAGATGTTTACCAGATACTCATTGTTTCGTTCCTTGACGTCTTTAAGGTAACAGCACCTAAAAGTGACTGTTTTAAAACCGGAGCATAGTTCCATTATTGAATTTTTAACTGCTTCTTAGCAATTGAAAGGCAATTCTAATGCAATTTA
This sequence comes from Pleurozium schreberi, assembly GCA_006891605.1. Lineage (NCBI taxonomy): Eukaryota > Viridiplantae > Streptophyta > Bryopsida > Hypnales > Hylocomiaceae > Pleurozium > Pleurozium schreberi. The sequence goes on along the minus strand of VACF01001034.1, from coordinate 117,476 downwards.
GTAAGTATTATTTGGATACTATACGAATTTAGCAATGTTCACCTGTAGATGTACCAAAAAACGATCTCAATCTCTGCTGTTGAGATGGTGTGCTTTCTCATTTCCAATTTTATAGGCATTGCTTTTAGGATCAAGGTTGCTCCTGGGGGGCACTTAGTGTAATATTTGGCATACACCTGCGATAATCACCTATTTAACAGGGGATATATTTACCTTATAAAATTGATTAAAAGACATGGTATTTTTTAAATAAAGGTAAAATTTGAAATATATAGCATGCTACTTTACTTATTACCGTGTTTTACAATTTTTTAGCATTGTATATTACATGTACATTGTTTATAAAATTTATCTACAAGGAATATATTGGACCCTATTTTTTATTGCACGTAGTTTCTACGATTTTCACCAATGCCCCCCCCCCCCGAGAGTTGCTCTTGGGTGTTGATGTGGCTTTTTCACTCTGTTAATATCTTTCTTGAAGTCCGGGTTGTTTATATTATCGACTAGTTCATAGATTATGGGTGTACTCTGCAATGGAGTTATCATACACCCAGTTGGGAATTCCAGCACCATTAATTCATATTTGGGAAGAAAAGTTGGGACTTGCAGTTGAGAATGTAAGTCATTCAGCTAGCACCGATTTTCTACTTTGGCCTAGCAGGTGATCAACAAATCATAGAACAAAGAGTCTACTTTGTTCTCTAGATAATTCATAACCCTGCTAGTTAACCCCTTAGCGCTTGAATCCTTTCTTGAATTTTTGCATATTTTTGCTTAGATCTTTTTAATTTCATATTATTTATCTCAATTTCATCATACATGAAGAGTGATTTTAAAAAAATTAAGCATTGACTTGAATGAATGAGAAGTTTTGTGGTCAAAAAAACCCCTAGAACCTCTATGTTTATTGTTTGATTGGGACATTGGAGAGTTAAGGGGTTAAGTTTCTATGTGCTTTAAATAAAGAAATCCTTGTGAGATCCTAAGAGTTCAAACTACAAAAAAAAATATTAATTGAGGCATGCATTTGTATGCAATTTCGTCAATTTTCCATGTGGTCTTTTGATTCATAGACTTGATAGACTAGAGAGTGTTTTGTTGGCTTTGAGGTATGTATACCCAAAATTGCCTCCAACCCAATTGCGACCCTACTGATAAATCCATTTGTGTTCTTTCCCATTCTAATTTGACTAAAAGTGCATTTAGATTTACAAAGAAACAACATGAGTTTCATTGAGAGTGGAAGTGTTGTAACTCGGCTTGAAAATGACAATTGTACCCATTAAATGAAAGCACTCTTTGAACAACTTGAAAACTAAGTTGCTCATTATGAGATTGTATTGAGATTGAAAGCATAATTTGTGGAGGGTACTTTGTATCTTTGAAGAGAATCATTTGGATTTTCAAAACATGCATGTAGTTAGAGTCCGTCTCCACGTTAAGCACCATAGGTATTGAATTGCAAACAAATTAATGTACAATGCTTTGACTTCATTGGCTCAAAGCATAACCATCAATGTTGCCYTCATAAGCTCTTAGCATAAACTTGATAACAAATTGCATCTTACAACATTCATTCAACAAGTTAAATTACTTTGCATAACATTGATTATTAAGACAAGAATTGTAAAGATATTACATTGCCAATGAACAAATGGAAGGTAATCAAGATGTGAATATTAGTAGCTTTAAAGAACACAACAACCACAACTGTCACAGTTTGAACCATCAACAATCATAGGTGTCTTTTCTATACACCATCTCCTTAATTCAAAACATGCACACTTTATGACTTTACCATGGGAAAACCTTGCTACTTTCTATCTTGGATATACAACTAAGTATGCAACATTTGATAGATAGGAATGATCAACAATGGATGGTTTGTTGAAATTTTCAAAATGAATATTGACTTCTACAACTCTGACTTTTGATTTTAGACCTTTGATAGACTTTGTTAAATACAGTTTTCTCAAGTGGTTGTGTATGCAATTTGAATAATGGATTTATATTTTACCTATGAGTGTGTTAGGATGTATATGTCTAAAGTTAGAATTGTCAATAAAAAAATATGGAAACACAATCACTCCATAGTATAAAGTTATATCAACATCTTAACTAAGCTTTTGTTTTTGATTGATTTTATATTTTTTTAGTGAATCAAGTATTTGCAAGTGGTTGTGTATGCAATTAAATAAATGAAATTGTATTATAGTAGTTGTATAAGTGATATATAGAGTATGTCTACGTGGGATCCAAGAAAAGAGTAGAGAGCATTTGTGGGAGCACATCATATTGATGACAATTGAATAACTATGTTAGCTAGATTCCTTTTGTTTTTTGACCTTTTTGAGTATTAGAGTTGTGAATAAAGTGGTGTGAAGATTTAAAGAAATCATGGATCACAGATCAAAAAGTCTTGCAAAAACTCCTGAAAGAAGTCCAAGGATGAAAGCTAGCTCCCCCAAATCACCTTCTAGCGTCTTACTTCCAATCAAGATTTCAAAGTCTTCTTCAAAAACAAATTCCAATCTTGTGTCGCCTAAGTTTGGAGATGGCAACTTGTGTCACAACCCTGTGTCCCCAAGGACGCCTAAAGAAATGACAGGCTCTGCTATTGAATGTGCCACGGGCATCATCTACCCTTATAATATGTGGGGACCTTGCAACCCAACCAAGTATGGCCACCTTGCAAATGTGCCTCCTTTTCAAAGTCAAAAAGAGCACTACAAGGGAAAACATGTAAGTTTTTCTTTGTTGTATGTGTTTGTATACATATTCTATATAATTAATCAGATTTTTGAGTTCATGTGTTGCATTCTTATGAGAATGATTGAAACATTATTTTACATATAGCAAACACAAGTTGTGGAAGTAGACGACAAGATAATTCTATTAATGTTTAATTTTCCAAAAATAGTATGAAAAGTAAATTTGATTGTAATTTGATTGTTGTTGTTTGTAGGATAAAGTAGAGAAAGATAGGCTTACGAAACGGAGATTTGGTCACATTAGACATCATTGTTATTACAAAAACTTGGCAGAGCCGACAACTGTGGAATCCTTAGCATGGCTAGATCCCAAGAGAAAAGAATTTTGGCGAACTGATGTAGAAAGAGTTTTGAAGCGAGATGAAGAGAAACGGAGGGCTCGACAAAAGGTAAGGATTACCCCTATCCTAATGATGTTTTATTAGCCTTCATCAAGTTTTTTGTCAATGACATTTTAAAAAGATTTGTCACCATTACTAATGTGACCAACTAGAGGAGAGATTCTCAGGAATCAATCTTTTTTTGTTCTTGACAAATGAACATTACTATGTAATTTAGGAGCTCCTTGGAATTTGGCAAAATGAAGAAGCATGGAGACGACACAATGCACAAAAAATGAGAGACATGAAGTATCAAGCATACTTGGATTTAAGTGAAAATATGAGGAAGTATGGCTGTCGTAATAATATAAGTGGTGCTCCAAACATTAATATAATCACAAGGGCACCAATTGGAGAACATAATGTGAAAATGGTGAATTTCCAAGATGATGTCATAAAGTAATCTCATTCAACATTTTCTTTATATCCTTTAATTAATGCTTAATATTAAAATAAAAAAATTCATTTARGAAGCTTATAATCTATTTAAGTAATTTTTCAATCATATTTCTTTGGTTCAATAAAACATGTCTAAATCCCTACTGCTGATTGATATACATCTCTACCTTTCTAAATGATTCATTTTGATTTGTACAAATATGAAAAATACCACTTTTAGTGATTTGGGCACTTMAAAGGTTAATCATATAAAAACTACTTGTGGAAAGTGCCTAAACATTGTATTGTTGGTATTATTTCATATTGAATTCAAATTTTTCATTATCACAATTTTAGTCATGAGAATAGGGTCATTGTGGATGCAGGTATAAAAGGATACAACGCACACTCATGCTACGAGAAAAAAGCAGTGGAGCAAGGAATTACAATATTATCAATTGGAAGAAAAATCCACCAGGATTAGAATTGCCACCTTGGCCGGAGAAGCCTCCAACTCCACCCCCACCTCCTCCACCAGACACAAGAACGCCCCTCAACACCTCTAAAGGAGCCATTTCATTTGGCCGTGTCTATGGCCCTTATGGTACTGTRAATATACCTTGACTCTACTGCAATCTTATGATCAATAAGAGTTGATCATTTTTACTTGTGGTCATGTTGGTTTAAGCTCTTTTCATAAAGAATGCATGAGTCGAAAAAAAATTTATAATTAAAGACTAAGGAAAATCTGAGAGGTGAAACAAAGATTTGCATATTTGAAAATTTATTAGATGATGGTTGGAAAAGAAAAGATAATGTTCTTAGGAATTTTTGAAACCACATCACCTTTGTTTCCTCTACTCAGAAGAATTAATTGATGTCATGCTTTTAGTTAGATTTTACTCTAAGGCCAATTTTTGGAGATAAATAGAAAATTATAACTCAAACCATTGCTATTCTGTTCAATTGAAAATTAAAAAGATGAATATGAGTAGTAATTGTACATGATCACAATGCCACTTGCTTTGAGAAAAAGCAAACTTGCATTAGCATGGTTGTTATACATAGATAGACGAGTAGATATATTAGTGTAGAATATAATACACATTTGCGTTCATGTGTTTTTTTCTATTGTGAAATTCAATTAGTCATTGTCTTTTCTTTGACATCTAGATTTTTTATTGAAAAAGTATATATATATATCCAAAACCAACACTACATAAGAATGTGGTACAATTAAAACCAATTTCTATTTTTGGCATTAACTATGTTAGCAAATTCAGCATTATTATTTCAATGAATCCACTTTCTTGGTCATTCAATTGGCAATTAATTGCAATTAAATAAAAAAATGTTTGTTTACTTAGATTCCAAGTTCAATAATGCCTAATGATTCTCTAAACATAATAGGCCTTTATAATCTATAAGTGGTATCCAAGTTGACTTGTTAATCATGTAGATGGTTGAAGTATCCTTTGGTTGAAAGCCTATAAAGACATTAATAACCTATGCAATTATATTCAATGAAAGACCTCTAATAAACTATTACAGGATGGTGGAAATTGATTAGAACTCAAAGAATTGTAGRATCTCCCCTTTGCACCCCTATCATTCATTAAATGCCAAATGTCCACCTCAACATTTATGGGTTAATTTGACATGATCAAAATCCCAATCATTCAAAAAAGATCATTCAAAGTTGTTTGAATGCATCTGTGTATGTAGTCCATCCATTTCTAACTTTTAGAATAGCCAAACAAATGTCACAATGTTTTGTACTTCACGGATATCCATCCTTTAAGTTACGATGTTTGTTTTGTTTGTTTTGTTTTGTTTGTTTGTTTGTTACGTTGAGATATCCCGTATCGTGAATCCCTCAATGGCGTGCTTGATATTGTCGGAAAGCCCTTGGCAAGGAGGGCTGCACGGGCTTGGTTTTGTGGTGTTTGGACCTACGGTGTGAAAATTATTGAATTTCAAAGTTATTGTGAATCCAAAAATTTGAAAATTACTTGTATYTTTTTTTTTTACAGTGGCAACGGCACAAGGCATACTAGTCCACCCTTTAAATTAGGTTGTTTGTTTATTTGTTACGTTGAGATCTCTCGGACCATGCATCCTCTAGTGGCGTGCTTGGTACTGTCGGAAAGCCCTTGCTAATGAAAAGTGCACTGGCTTGGTTTTGTTGCATTCCGACATATGGGATGAAAATTATTGAATTTCAAAGTTTTTATGAATCCAAAAAAGGTTAAAAATTTACTTTTACTTTTCTTTTGGTTGTGGCAATGGCACAAGACATACTAGTCCATCCTTTAAATCGGGTTGTTTTGTTTTGTTTTGTTTGTTTGTTATATTGGGATCTCTCGGACCGTGCACCCTTGGTGGCGTGCTTGGTACCATCAAAAAGCACTTGGCAAGGAGGCACTAGAAGAAAACGTGTCTGCCACAACCGGCTAAAATGCAACTATGTGTCCTACACAACTGTTCTGCGACTAAAGCCTTGTCTGTTTGCACCAAATTTGAAGACATTGTTTTATGTCATTGTTTTGCATCATTATTGCATTATTTTATTTGCAAAGTAGCCGGAGAATGAAGCATATAAATTGTTTTAGTTGCAAAGCAATCATAGGATTATGTGAGTTATAATAGAGTTCAAATATAAAAATGGATGTGAGTTATTTCTCCATCTAGAATTCATCACAATTGTCCATGTGGACAAGTCTACACCCTATAAATTCCACAAAGTCGATCTGTAGTTGCAAAAACAACAATTAGAAAACCACTAGAATGCAACATCAACTATAAAACTGAAAAATAGTCGTTTTTTAGTCGCATTCTAGTCATTTCCTAGACGTTTCTTGGTTGCATCCTAGTCATTTCCGAGTTGCATTTTAGTCTTTTTCTAGTTGTTTCCTAGTCACATCTTGGTTGTTTCCTAGTCATTTTTGAAGTATTTCTTGATCATCCTACTCTATATCAATTGTCCCATATCAATTGTCAAGTGTTCCATTAAAATAAACATATAAGACATGTAAGTTGTTTTACTCTTATGTAATGAATTATCTTTAGAGAATTCTATGACTTCTACAATTTTTAGTATTGTACATTTTGTAGATTTTTACAATCTATAGGATCTAAAAAATTTAAAATCTAAGTAATTTTAAAATCTAAATCATTGAAATTAGAATTTCAAAATCTACAAGTGTCAAATAAGTTATAAAAATGTTGCAATGAAGTCATAGATGAGTTGCAAACTAGTTATAAATAAGTTGTAGTCAAGTCAGAAATGAGTAGCAATGAATTTATAGGTCAGTAGCAATGAAGTCATAGATGAGTTGCAATGAGATCACATATAAGTTCCAATGAAGTTACAAATGGGTTGCAATGGGGTCACAATTTCAAGTCACAAATGAGTCGCAATGAATTTATAGGTAAGTAGCAATGAAGTCATAGATGAGTTGCAATGGGGTCACATATAAGTTCCAATGAAGTTAGAGATGGGTTGCAATGGGGTCACAATAAATTGCAATGAAGTTAGAAATGAGTTGCAAACAAGTCATATATTAGTCACCAACAAGTTTGATAACTCATCAATCAAGTTGTGGCAGCAAATATCACATAAGCAACCATGTCAGTAAAGCTTGTTGACAAAGTTCCAAGTATGCTATTGGATGAGAAACAACCTCGTTTCGCCATGCAACTAAATTTGACATGTGACTTGTCCACATTGAATACAAATCTCTAGATTATCACTAGTCACAAACGTTTGATGCAACCCAAAAACCATTTGTTCTTTGTAGTAGCAGTACCCTTCATTTTTTTCTAGTGAGGGGTGCACGAGCTTGGTTTCCTGGCGTTCTGATGCATGATGAAAAAGTTATTGAATTTCAAACTTTTTATGAATCCAAAAATTAGAATATTACTTTTACTTTGATTTTGCCTGTGGCAACGGCACAAGGCACACTAGTCAATCCTTTAAATTAGGTAGTGTATTTTGTTTTTATTTATTTTGTTTTTGCTAAGGCCTTAGTACTGTGAATAATCATTTGAGATTCTGAGGCTAAGTAGGCTCTAATGCCTGATATGCCACCTGGACGTAGGTACTATCAAGTTCTATTATGTGCCCTGATATGTACATATACGAGGATGCAAAATAAGATTCAACTAACAACTAAGGACAATTTAATTGGTAGGCACCTATTAATTACAATATTACCTGGAGTCTAATCATAGGGACTATTACAAGAAAATCTAGCTAGCTCTAGTTGAGCCAATATTTTGGACGGCTATTAACAGAGCCCTACAATTACATCCCATCAATGATAGATTTGATTTGCTCCTCAAATCTATGCTTGAACCTCTGTCTTAACGATTCATAGTAACTTACTCAAAGATAGCCCTGAGGGCTGACAAGTGCTTCACCAATTTACTGCTAATTGAGACAAGCTTTGCTACTAGCAGTTAGCTCTTTTCTACAATGTTCTTTTGTGAGCTTAGTGCTTTGAAATAGTTTGCTACAATTTACAGCAAGCTAGAGAGCTATTGGGTGCTCGAAGGTGGTTAGAATGGCATCCACAAGTTTACAATATCCTTTTCATGCCCATGTTGAGAAATGGATAGTACACTGATGTACTAGTGATTCTTGTAAATTTGTTGCTTTGTATGGATTTTTTTCTCCTAGTGAAGGCTATAACAAGCATAATGGGCTATAGACACAGGTCTATTGTACCTCACTAACATCTCCAAATTTGTTTTGGAATGTGATGCGATGGGCATAGGTGAGGTCCATTACCTCTACGAGCAATTTTCGACATGCTTCAAGAAGTTCTCATACCAACTCTCTCATGATGTTTTCTACTTTCACAGATGAAACATAATGAAATGGATAGGAGTTAAGATTATTACTTTGAGTTTTTGACATGAGGTTGATTATGGTCCTATAACTCTTACATGTACTGAAAAGAAGAGGATGACATGATGTATACATATAGTATATTCTTAGCTTGTTTCTCTAAAAAAGAGGATAGGCTATTAGTGGTCATGTTTGAAAATGTGAGACACTCAAAAATCTATCTAGAATTGACCAAATTGATGCCCAACATGCAATGTTCCATAAAAATTTGTTTTGTTTTGTTTTATTTTGTTGATGCCCAACATGGGATGTTCCAAGAAAAATTTGTTTTGTTTTGTTTTGTTTTATTTGGTTGAGATCTCCCATTCCCCTAGTGGCGTGCTTGATGCTGTTGCAAAGCTCTTGGCAAGGAAGGGTGCACGGGCTTGGTTTTGTGGCGTTCCGAATTGGAGTGAGAAACAATTTGAAATTTGAGTTGTTTTTGGCTTCAAGAATTGTCATCAAATTTTTATCTTGTGTAAGCTACGCACCCATGATCCCAAATCTGATGTTTATAACAATCTCAAGTTCTTGCCAAAAAACTGCTGAATGCGATAAACTTTCCGAGTTAACGTAATTTGCATTCTTGGGAGCCACAGAAAACATTTGTAGAAGTAGAAGTTCCGCTAAAATTCAGTCACACGTGAACACTGCTATGCAGAATATGCACAATCGTAATCTGCCAAAAAACTGTCACACGCGCTTATCTTTCCGATTCAATGTAATGCAATTCTTGGTAGCCATAGAAAACATGTGTAGAAGTAGAAGTTTAATTCAAAATTCAACCACATTTGCGAACACTGCTATGCACAATATGCACAATTTTAATCTGCCAAAAAAATGCTGAATGTGACAAACTTTCCGATTGACCGTCATTTGCATTCTTAGTAGCCCTAGAAAACACCTGTAGAAGTGGAAGTTTAGTTTGCAAAATTCAACCACGTTTGCGAACACTGCTATGCACAATTATAATCTGCCTTGTGAATCGCACTCTAAACATCCACAACTAAGTTATCTCCTGTTTTAATGAGATCAGTTGTTTCTGGCATCGATTTTGTCCAGCTGCACCTTTTTGTCCTTGTTCTGGCCTTGCTTGATCTCCCTCTCCACCTGGTCAATGAAAATGTTTCTCACAAAGTTTAGCTTACTGGGTAGATGAGAATTTTCTAATGTCATCAGTAGACACAACGGTTTCCAAATAATCACTGTAAAACACAAAATGCAACAGTGAAAAGTTGCCAGTCCTGTATTTAGGGTTTAGATCGAACACTCATAGAGTTAGATACTCGGGGTTAATACCRGTAGATCCATACATGGTTTCCAAATGGTTTCCACAAATGTGTTCCAAATGGGTTACAGCTCGGTTCCACAAATGGGTCAGCAAATGCGTTACAAATGGGTTAGGGCAYAGAGTCTTAGGGTTTAGGGTTTAACGCACCTGGTCGAAGAAGCTTCCATCATACACCCCTCGGATCTTCTCCTTACTCGCAAACCCTTCCTCGTCCTTCACCAGCCAGAACGTGAACCCCCACTCCAGCTTCGCCGCCGACCATCCGTAAGGGTCGTTCACATTCCGAAGCGCGTCCGTCATGCGAATTATCTCATCGTAAGTCATCGCGTCGGATCTAATCTTTGCATACTTGTTGAAAATCTCCTCAAACTTCGCAGGCAAGAATCTTCCCTCCGTATCATAAACCTCCGTGTCGCTCCCGTGCTTGGTGCGGTGTATCTTGTCCAAGTAAATCGGAAACCGCGGGTCCGGAATCCATCCCTGCACGGTACAGACACCCCATCAAATCTTAGGGTTTAGGCAAGGACCAAACCTACAGTCTCTCATTTGATYGAAATCAGCGTCGTCGSTCCCCGGATTCTATYAGTAATTTCGTATTAWGTTTGTTGTGRTGGTAGCTGTGATACAATTACAGCGATTTTGAAAACAATTTCTGTTCAAATCGAGATGAAGAATCGCGTTTCGTTCTGAAATTTAGAGTTTCAGGTTTAGAGTTGTAGCCAGACAGTATGATATCAAAATCTGGCGAAATTTAACCCTAAGAGAATGAGTGGAACAATTATGATGATTTACTGTTGAATTCGGGAAAGAGAATTGGATTCCGTTCTGARATTTAGGGTTTACAATTGTAGTCAGACGAAATTTTCATGAAAATCTGGCGAAATTTAGCCCTGCGAAAATGAATGAGGCGAGGAGTACATCRTAGGTCGGGTAGCTGAAGGAGCCGTTGATGACAAAAGCGGCGAGCACCGAGATGGTGGGCGTGTAGCCGAGCGCGCGGAAGCCTTGGTACGTCTCCTGTGGGAAGATCACGCCATCGCCGTTGCGGTCGAAGAAGGCGCAATGCTGTTGCAGTACGGTGTAGTCGTTGTGAGGGCGGTCTACGGTTCCTTCGGGGTGCTGCGCGTCCACTGCTGCCAGTGCCCTTGGCAAATCTGTGCTCAATTTATTCAACGTCACATATCAGCAACACGGCACGCAATTTCGCCCGGCGCATTGCATTTCGTCTATGCGAATGGGCCAAAAAAATTGGCATTYTTCTTGCCACACTGCAGAAATYCAAAATCTCCATTTGTGGAAATTTTGAAGAGTTCCATAGCCAATTTCCAGTGACGACAGAAATGGATATACAAGTGCATTGCGTTCCAATTTAACTGAAATCAACCATGTGCTCCGAACATTTGCAGGTTGAGTTTGTGATGCGGGAGGGAGTGCTTACGGGCGTTTTCGATGGGGAGGTCCTTGTGGGACACATTCCTGTCTGCCGTGACGGGCGCCTTCTTAGCCACCGTCTCCATCGCGACCGAGCTGGCTGTATTTTKCCCCTTTGCGTTGGATTTRTCTGTTTGATCTTGCGCAGACTTCGACTGCAAGTCGGGATTCGTCACSGCCATGGTCCTAAACGACACSCGTGAAGGAGCTCTCTTCGTTTTGGTGTTCCATAGCTGCAGCTGCAGAGGCTGAACTGCCCCGAGCCCTTGCACCCGCCCAGCCACAAGAGTAGCCATTCTAATGCCCTACTTCTACAGTTCTACCTAAGCGGCCGAATGTATCTGCAATTCTCTTGTGATCAGACTTTGAATACTTCTACTATTAATGGAAAGGACAAGGAGATGTCAATTTCTRCCGTAAGGAATTCTCTTACGAAATTTGAGTGCTACCAACAGATTGAAGGAGAAGGAGATGGCTGATCAAAACTTGGCAGAATGTGCAATTGATTGCTACCAAGTGAATGAGGACGACAAGATGTTTAAGTACACTAGAGTTGAGGTTCCGAATGCATGTACGTTGCTGAGTGTGTGATGCATGGCTTCTTCTGATCGCGGTTTCAATCTCACCGTGGGGAGCAGCTGCATGGTGGTGGATATTGCAATTCAGACTTGGATTGCAGTCACGTGGCGATTCGAAAGGGGAAAATTACTGCACCCATCCACGTGTGGGCAACGCTGGGGTGCCTCATGTCAAGTTGTGCACCCCGGCCTCATTCAATYGATAGTCCGTAAGCTAGCTTTGCATGGAACACGAACTCGACAACGCATGGAATAGGAATATGGGTTCAGGTTGTCGGGCTGTTGTGTGTGCACAGATTGGAATTGAAGGGGAGTGATCAAACGGCGAACGGGCGAAGAGGGTGCACTCAAGGCGCGGTGGGCATGCAGAGGACTTTGCGTGGCGGAGGAGCTTGAATACTCGTCACGTGGCCACGCTCATGGAACTCCAACAGCACCACTGTAACTGTACCAGGGCTTTTTCTTTTTCATTTTTTACAATGGCGATATTAAATGTTACAGTGGTGCTCTAAATTACAACATTCATCCACATATTGGATGTATAGTATGGTTTTCATCCACAATCTGGCGATTTCATCTACGGTTTTTATAAAATCCAAAGTTGTTTGGCCATTTCATCCAAGTTTTTTGTCATTGTTTTTGTCATTTTTTTAGCCAAATTATTTTTTCTAGTGCAATGTGGCACCAAAAAGCCAAAAAAGAAAGCCCTGAACTGTACTTGAAGCTTTTTCAGTAGAGTGCACCTGGACCCSTTTTGTTTGTCACCTTCTCTAATAGCACATCTTGTGTTTGAATTATCGAACCTTAGGAAGCAGGGATGTACCCAGTTGTATATATTTATCAATACAAAATGAGGATTTTATGGGACCTTATACAGTGTATAGGTATGTGGGTTCCAAAGGAATATTACTGAAAGGGTTAGAGCATCTCCAGCAGGTGTGCTACAATGACTTGCTAAATGATGTGGCAAGAAATGAGTGTCCCAACAGTGAGAGATGTGTAAATTTGTCAACCCAAGCCTCACCAAAAAAACCAATACCACAATTCCAGCTAGAGTGTGTGTGGAGCATTTGACTTGTGCCACGCTATGACAGAAAAGAAGCTCTGGGACTTGTGTTCAATGCAGGAGTGGGCATCGAGGAGAAACCACACCAGGATATATTAACCCCTAAAGGACCAACATGCGTTTTTTGGCAACATAGAAGTTTTGGGTAGGTAAGTGTAACTAGAGGTTTGCATATTTTGGGCTGAAATTTTAGTAGAATGTGGGGACAAGGAATATCTTTCATATACACAAATTTCATGACATTCAGAAATATGAGTCAAAAGTTATTGCATAATATGTTGTTTGTTTCTCAACTCGGGCAGTCCGGGCAGATCTGAAAAAATTACTTTTTTAAGAAATAAAAATCTGAAGTTCTTTCTTCAGATTTTATGTACTCGAAAAGCTTTGAATCATTGCATTTCAATAGTTGAGATGAAAGTTATGAGGCTTTTTAGTTTGCGGGCAGTTATGAAATCCCTACACCAAAAAAAACTTTGTAGTCCTTTATTTTACTGAAATTTCAATATTTTTGAAAAAAAATAATGCTATCGGATGAAGATTATTTATTAAAACAATTCAACCATTTGGATTGGAGTTTTTTAATTTTATATCTAATTTATTAACAATTTAGTATTTTGAATCATTCTCTATTTCTTTTTACTTACTATTTTTTTTCTATATGTTGTACAATTCCAAATGATCTGAAACTTTTCATGTATGTAGCCAACTTGCCCTGAAGAATGAATCCAAATAAGGACAACCATTTTGGACATTTTTTCATAATATTTTGACCTTGTGAATTGCAGCTGCCTGGTTTTTCGTAGGGCCAAAAAAAATATTTTTGTCACTTCAAATGCTAATATCTTGCAATCTACATGGTGGAAATTTTTGAAAATTTTCCACATATTCTCAAACTAGAGTAATACAAGATCCTACGGTTACATGTGTCAAAAAATAATATTTTTCAAAAATTTGGTACTTGTACTAGAAATGGCAGTTTTGAAGCATTTTTGGTGAGAACATAGTCAAGGAATTTTAGGGGTTAAGCCACCTCCCCCTAAAAAACAAAAGAAAATTCTCCCGACTCCTTGAGGTTACAGATGCTCACACTCCAATGGGCTTGTTAGTCAATATTTAAATGAATTCAATTTTTTGGAAGAAGAATAGTGGAGGATGGGCAATCYCGTTGCCTTTGTTTGAGGCTTGATACACTTCAAACCCGGTGTGACGCGCCCCGTGTAAAGTGGACTAGTGRAGATGYTCTTAACCTTGAAATAACAAGTTGGTCTCCATGGAAATCATCCTTCTTCATCTTTATTGGGATATGGAAATCAGTTTTATTAGTACAACATGAATAAAAGCGCTCATTTGAGGACCTTCTGTTTGGGCACAAAATTCCAAAGATGAACACAATGAAAATCATCCCTTTTGGTACACCATGAATAAAAGCTCTCATTGGAGGTCAAACTACAATGCAAGACCTCGCATTTTGGCACAAATTTTTGCACTTCCATTTGTTTTAAATAGAGAGATTGTTTGGCATCCATCAATTGATTTTTGGCGCAACATCCTTCCAAGGTTGATGTTACTTATTAGTGAAACATTGTGACCTCTGAATAAGGTAGAAATACCATAAACCATTTCAATGTCCGTGATCTTGTCATTTCAAGTCATAAATGACAATATTAAGTACATTAAAACAGTTTGTGATACCATCATGAATTATGGTATTCCTATCGTACCTATATCCAAATACTTACATACTTTTGTATGTTCAAATCCATTTTGAGTATTTTTCAATAATAAAATAGYTGAGCAATCTGCTACTAACTGAAGAAGTAATGTGCCRTAAAGTCCCAAGGCCTTTTTTCTCTCAAAAACCATTCAAAACTGCCATTTTTATTGCAAGGTGCAAAGCTTTCAAAATTTTCAATTTTTTTGCATATCTAACCGTAGGATCTTGCACTAGACTAGTATATAAATGTGTTTGAAAATTTTCACAAACTTTAACCCCATAGATTGTAAGATAACTGCGTTTAAAGTGATAAAAACAAGCTTTTTTATACATTCTATGAGTAGTTTTTTTGGCTTTGAAGCTTCCTAATCAAGTTTTTTTGCTCTACTGAGCTTGAAATTAAAACTTTATGTGTTGAAGATTCAAGTTGAGGATCAAAGGAAAAAAAATCAAGAAAAACACACTTGATATTCAATCATTAAAAAATTGTTAAGTAGAAGTAGGTCCAAGATTGGAAAAAAAACTAAATGGTTAATAACTCTAAGATGGGATTGAAACACAATAATCCCAACGGTGAGATTGTTTTGGCAAGTAAACTTAACCTTGTCCAACAATTTTTTTCAAAAAATTGTGAAAATTGTTTTTAGAAATGAATCCTATAAGTTATTTTTTCAAGAGAATGCTTAGATTGCCCGAAAAACAAGATTGTCCATAACTTTCTCATTATTAGGCCAAATAGAATGAGTCAAAGCTTCAAATGTACACAAAAATATAATATTTGAGAAAAAAATTAAAAATTAAAAAAATCCATATTTTTGTGATTTTTTTTGTTCTTCCCGACGAACTGAAATTTGTGCATAGTATGGCATAACTTTTGCCCCCGGGCATTGATTGAAACAAAAATTATAATTTCAAAAAGCTAATGTGATTTTCTACCATCAAAAAAGTTTCAAAAAATTATGTCAAAAATTGAGATCACACGAGCCTGCCCAAAATCCCAAGTGTCCCCCAAGGGGACACTTGGGACTTTAGGGGTTAATGGAACTGTATTGTTTTGACCTTCAAAGGATGGAGTCTTGCACCATGCAATCTATCTTAATTTCTTTGTTTCCTCTATTCTGCCATAGAAGTTTGAGCTCTATTTCATTTTTCAGAGTCTTCTATGAGTCTTCTATGAGTCTTTCTGTAAGTCATAAAATTTTCATAAAATTTTCAAGTTTATTGGTGACGATTGAAGAATATTGTGGTTTTAGGAGGAAAAATGAAAAAAAATCATATCTGAAACGGAATTAGCTCAAAAAATCTGAAATTTTCACACCAYTATCCCATTTTCCATGTCACTCTATAAATAGAAAACATGGTAATAGGCCCAATGTTTACAATTGTAATAAAAATATCCATTTTTTGAAATTTTTGAAACTTTCAAATTAGAGCAAAAACTAGAGTTTCACATCATTTCGTTAATTGGAACCAAATTCAAAAAAGATMATTTTCGTGRGTGAAMTTCAGATTTAGTGCAAGGTRCTAGAAGTTGTCAAATACACTACAGTACTGGGTCATCCACGGCACACACATCCAAATTCAAACAAAAATATGCACGACACCCATGATGATATTTTTCAGCAAGCACCGAACAAAGTAGAAAGAACAACAGTAAACACACAAGAAATTGGATGAAAAAAATTGATTTACATCCTCTAACAGGCTTCCATTGTCATCCAGAAGCCAGCATCTGGCTCCTCAGGCATTCTAGGGTTACTGTTCCTTCTTGTGATGGGAGCAGAACGATGCTCCTCATGTGCACACGGTTGTGGTTGGTATGAACATTCTTTCTGCTGCTCTGAAACTTGAATAAATACCTCATTGCAACGTGAAACCAAAACATACTGAGATTCCAGCCACAAAATCTGTCCAAGGCAGTTTATTTTCCTAAGGCAGTTATGGATGTCCTTAACTCCTTATTGATCAGCTTATTGCAAGACACCCAAGTACCCAACGAGCCATGTCTCCAAAACTGCCTTGCTTCTCAAAAGACCTGATCCATGCCCAATTTAAATGAACTAAAAACTAAATCACAACTATATACAGTCTGCATTGGAGGCAAAACCTACAAGCTAGATTCTGGTGGACAAAATGAGAGTCACGAGGACAGTCAAAAAATGCATTTACAGAATCCCGTGACCACAAAATCAGTGCTTCCAGTCTCCCAGTACCAGTTTCTTCCTAAGAGGCTCCTAATCCCTACACACTCTCTAGAACTCTTCACACCGACGACGTCAAACGCAAGTCTATGGGAAAATGAATGGGCTCCGCACTGAAATTCACACCCAATGCGAATAGTCGAGAAGAGCAGGTCGGGAGCTTACTCCACCGGCCTGTCTGTACATCATACACCAGAACCAAGTTCACCCCTGCTGAGATGCAAATGCGGGTCCCATGTCCAACACACACAATGTCAGCATCGTAATCCTTATTCCACCGGTTCCGCAAATCCTCCAGAAAATTAGCCCCTAAATTCGTGACCTCCTTCCATGAGTTGAAGAGCTGCTTGCTTCCCTGCTCCAGCTTGAGAATGTACACGCCAGTAGGAACGCACCCAAACCCACGAGCAATGACCATGTAAATCGCCCCCCCACACTCCACCACGTGAGTCAACTGGTAATCCCCACGCTCGTCCGGTGGAATCTCATGCAACACATTGAGCCAAGCCTCCGCTTCCATGTCATACGCCATCACACCCARATGATCGCAGTGGCATTTAGACTCACAGTAGACAAGACTCCCACAAACCGCAGCAGTCGGACCATAAGAGAAGACATTGGATGGATGCTGAGCATCCACGACGCGCCAAGCTTTGGTAGTCGACTCATAAATAGCAATACTCCTAAAGGAATCAGTTACAAAGTTATGCCGGATCTTTCCAACAATGATCACTTTGTAGGAGCCTGTCACCTGGTCGACCAAAATGTGCACCGAAACAGAGGGTGGCCACTTGTACGTAATTGCGGGAAGCACAACACAGGTTCTGGTGACAGGGTTGCACAAGAAGAGGCTCGACTTGCCTCTGAAACAGAGGATTCCTCCAGCAGCTGCAACAGGGACTTGGGCTTCACGCGGGAGAAAATCCAGAGGGGGAAGTTTTTGCCATGTGCCTGTCTCATGGTCGAAGCCAAAAAAGACGCGGAACAAATCGTTCCCACTTCGATCGTCCTTTCGAAGGACGCAGATCCCTAAATTGCCCATGTAGGAGCGACGGGCGATTACTAATGGAAAATAGGGTTGGTGCGAACCAGTGCAGAGAGTCCGAAACTCGGGAGTGGAAGTGAGAGAGTTCCATTGCTTGCATACCGTCCGGGCTCGGAAGAGCTGGGCCACGGGCAGACGGGACAAGACTCTAATTACTACATCTTCAGGTAATCTGCTCCATGAATCAGACGTGGACACGGATTCATCTGGAGTAACGGTCCCCATAGTGCCTGAATTGCTCGGGTTTCTTCCAATTAGGGTTTGCAACGATCCCCGGTTGTTACAGTAATCATCGGGAGACTCAACACTACAACCGAAATCAACCACGCCAAGCTCTCGTTTAAGAAAGATTAAAGAACTGATACATCCTAAATCTGCTGCAGAGCATCTGGTGATGATCGTAGGTACCTCCGAAAGGCTATTCTACGCAATTAGGGCAAATTCGATTTTCCTCGGACCCCGAGGAAGAGGAACAGGGCCTGAAATGCGGAGAAACCTGCCAAGACACCAATAAACCTCAGAATCTTTCAAAAACTGTGAGCACGAAACCCTAAAAACTTACGCACCCARTAAAGCTCATCGGTACAAAAGAGAGAAGGCTCAAAAACTAAAAACGCGACTTCCAGGAGATGTCTCCAAGGCCCGAATTTGAGACTCTAACTGACACTCAACGACCACATCATAGCCAATAACCCGATTCTACTACGACATCAAAACCCAAGCTCAGTAAACACACCAGAGGTAAACCCTCAACAGTCCCAAACTGAAAAAACAAGGTACACGAAACCCTAAAAAAAGTGCCGTCCGTGAAATTAAAAAGAAAACTACTTTATTTGCTTTTCTTGTAACTTCAAAATGGACCATAGAAAGTAGAAGATTTTAAATTTTAATCATATGGTCTTAGGTTCCATCCATTAAGAGTTAACCTTGTAAAGACGCTGCAAATTAATCTAAAAGGTCCGAAGGATGACTTTATTGTTAATTGTAGAAACAAAGCCAATGTCCATTGGTCCAATAATTGAAGTATTTGGGTGACTACCATGGTCACGAGGGGTGCATTCTTTCGAGGGTAACTTAGAAACGACATTGCGGATATTTAGTGTCTAATGAATGACAAGGCATTCTCTTGTGTAGGACAAAAGTCAACTATTCATCTTTGGAATTAAGTTTGGAAAGTGGAGATCTTCTAGAGTACTTTGACTTCAAATGTGTTCTTTTGCTTTTTTAAACCAAATATTCCCATGTTTTCAAAATTGATGATTTCCACAAGGAACCCCCATGTCCTTCTAGAATTAATGTGGAATACTTCTTGGCACAACAACAATCGAGTAGTAAAACTTGTTTGCATTGAGAGATTGTGACAATAAGATCAATCTCTTTCAATGATGAGATTAGAGATCAAAAACCTCCTTTATTAATAAATTTCCATCTCATTGCCCAATTTAGTGGTCATGGACAACCATCTTCCAATTAAGTGGTAATTGAACAAAATTGCCATAAAGTAAAACATTCCATTATGGACAAAAGACCCATTCTAGACACCGAGGAGATGACTCATTCCAATCTTTTTTCAATAAATGAGATTCAAGCTATATTGAATTGAGTTATGGTAGCATGCTCTAAAAGCAACCATGTTCTAAATGCAACCCCTATTTAAGAATGGGTGATATATTCCTTGAAATATCTATTACTAGTAATGATGAGTTAGGTAGGCTTAAATGGTCACTTTAAGAGCATCCTACCTTAACAGGCCACAACCACAATCAATGTCTTAGGTGACTACAATGGAGTAATTAGGAAATACAATAGGAACTTCCAACTTTTGAGCATAAATTCATTGCAAAGAGTAATTTTTTTAAGGTCTTCATATTGTAGCCATTTTAGAAAATATTGTGATAGCTTTAGGTGAGTAAAATAACCATCATGATGGATACTTTTTTTTGGTGGTTTTGGAATAGTCTAGAGACTTTAGGCCATGATGGGCAACACACTTCACAATTTACAACAAATTCTCACTTCATTAAAAAAAAAAAAAAAAAAATCAATTGCTGTCGTTGTTTCTTACACTTGCCTTTATACGGGGATTTTTTTTTTATGTGATCAATTCACTTTGTAACCGCTTATACAAATTGCTGATAGAAATTGCTAAGCTCCGGAACCATCGAAATGACTAATGGGCAAAACCCTAGCGATTGTACAAAACCCATCTCAAATACCAATGACTTACTCTCTTTCACTAACCTAATGCCGAGCATACTCCACCTCCAGAAAACCTACAAAAGCTTTGACAAGAGCAGTACCATAACGTTCCATGTTAAAACATTTATACAAAACATCAAGACCAGATTTGATAGTTGACCACACTTTATTATCAATCAATAAATAAATATGAATGAATGACTATAATGCCCAAGTAGGGCCTCTTCAATCAAATCAAATGATCTCGCCGGAGGTAAAATCCGCACTCAATGAGCAGTCACTTAAAGCTCACACTCTCTTAGCATTACAAAGAATGCCATGCTCTGCCTACTCTCGTCAATGATTCTGAAACTACAATTTCGACGTCGTCTTGCTACTCGGGATCTGGAGAGCCTCATAGTGACCAAATCCATGATAGAGGACCCGAATCGGGTCAACTTTAAYGTAATCCTGACCATATTCAGCAATGGCAATCAAACCAGCTTTCGTTTTCTCTTCAATCATGTACACAGTAATCGGCATTCTGCATAAACAACAAAACCACTTCCAAAATCAATATACATCAATATAACATTCTTAAGCCTTTAGCCCTTGTAAGCCTGCAACTTCAAGGATCAGAATCTACATAACTGACCTAATTTCATTGAACGCTCGTCTACAATGAAAGACCTATTGGCTCTTGCTTTGTTGTTAATGGCAACATAGCAAGCCTACAACCTTTGGCTAAAAGTTTGATATGATCGGAACGAAAAATTCAGATTAGAAGAAATTCCACATGCAATAGGTCTCCAAGACTCTTAGTTCTCGATAGTTGCATGATAAACGTACTACATCACAGAAAAGTATCTTGTCGGTAGAGACTCTCAATATTGACTAATGGTCAGTTTCAAGGACCAAATCTGCGAGCATTCTTTCCTAATCCGAAGAAACTTCAGTCACACGCAAATTACCACCCTAGTGCCTGAAGGAAAAATAGGAAGTCCACTGTAGAGGCTCCTAACTGCTTCCAAAACATACATTCATTGTGAATGTTGTATTGCATGATCTCTTCTTTGTACTGATAAATACTGCTACCTTCCTTGACGCTTTCTAAGCGATTCATTTCAACTGCTTTGAATATAGAAGTGGACAATCACTAGCAATTTAAGCAATAAAAGGTTAAATGCATGATAGGAAGGTATCAGTTAAGAGAACTTACTCGAGTACATGGGAGAGCATGATAAGCTCCGGCTCACCACCCCACACATAAGTCTGACGCATTCGCTCCACATACTGATCAAAATCTCCTTCGATGAACCACTCGGACGACTCTCTCCGCTTGACAAGCTCATCAGTCACTTTACCGCGAAGCTCATCAGCCAGCTCCCGTTGAGCTGTCTCGTCAGGAGCGTCCTTCCCGCTGCGCACACACGAGCCATGTGCCACAGCACGAAACAGACACCTCCCATCGCCAGGCACTCCTGTCATTACGTTACACAAAAGTAAGCAATAATCGAATAGAAAATGTCGGAACAAGATTGAAGGAGAATCGTAAGACTGGTAGAACCGTGAAACCCTTTGAACTAAGTTGCACAGGTGATAAGAGKGGTCTTACTAAGAGGGGTCATAAAGATGAACTTGGACTATATTCACTTTCCTTAACACCATTCCTAAAATGAAGTGCAAACGTAAGAATGACTTCACTTTCGGAACACGAAGAGAAACTTGATTTTGGCTGTAAATCAAACTAGTTGGAAAAGAAGCTAGAAGTGAGAGCAGAGAAGTCTTACCTGTGACAGTGTAATCGGTAATAATCTCCTTTCCATGTCCGGGAGACTGTTCAGTTTGAGGAGTCACAGGAATGGACTCTAAAGCTTCATTCTCTGGTTCCGAAAGAGTAGTTGGTGGAGGTAAACTATCTACGACAGCATCAGTGAGAACAGGGGACGACGCAGCAGTAATCAAAGGCACAGCGGCTGCTGAAAAACACGCACAGACACCGAAGAGGAGCCAAGCCGAGTGACGACCATGCAACCAACGCGCCGGTCGAGCGTCCCAGGCGGCGTTCCAAGAGCCTTCACATAATCCTCCAACCAAGGCAACGGTAGCGTTCATGCTGCCCAGCCTAGGAAGGCCCACACTATCCGCTGACAACACACCTGACCTCGTAAGTGTCCCCAACGTCTTCGTGGGACTGCCAACCTGTACATCACAGAKGTAAAAAATGTGAACAAATGCACCAAACTAAGGAAACCCTAAACCTTCAAGCTGATACTTCATCCCAGTTGTTGACTAKGTCTGCATAAAACATGCTAATTTGTGTTGTACCAAAACACTTCCTAGCAAAATATAGAGAACCCAAACTGCAATCCAAGGAACACCGCACGAACATCAACGATGCATCATGATAATGGTATTTCAACCTCGACATTTACCATTCTTAAACAGTATACAAGATAGTAATTCCATCCATCATGAAAATGGTACTTCAACAAAGACGTTGACCATGCCTGCATTAAAGATAGTGAGTGGCGCTAGATCATAATATTATTTCAGAAACTAAGGAGAAACGAAACTGGAGAAATCAACTTACCGAAGTGGAATCCGAGCTCCCGATCATCATGCCTGCTGCAACAGGATCCAAACCAGCTCGCCCTACAGATAATGATCGGATGGATGGGAGGTTAGCATCCAACTCTAAGGGCTCAAGGTGTCTTGCGGGCAGGAGCGCATGCCAAATCGTTGCACCAACTTTCCCATCAGCTGCCAAAATGCAAGAGCTTGCATGGTTGTGGAAGCTTGTCATGCTAGTGATTTGAGGACCGAACGTCTCTTGGTTAGGTGATAAAGAGACATCTCGATGTACAACTTTGCTGCTATTTGATTTATGGAGTGTCCTACGTAGAGAGGCAGTAGCAGGCGCCCTTGTAACTAATTTCAAACTGTGGGCACGGGGACTGGAAGGATAGAGTGGAGGGAGCGCCACTTTTACTAATTGTTGAAAATGGGAGCTTTGGATTTGCAAAGGAAGTCGCTCGAAAAATATTGAAGACTTGCAACCCGCAGGTCCAAGCATGCGCCCTTTCAGATCAGATGTCATAAACAATGTCTAGGGGGAGTCCAGCAAATGGTCCTTTATATTTCCAAAACGATGGCGCTCATTCCGTTTCTGATTTGACAATCACACCTGCAAAAAGATGTTACAATTATCAATACAATTGGAAAAAGGCATATAGGATATGAAACTCTTAAACTCACCCTTGCTACCAAAAGAAACTCCATATCGTTCAGTGCACTTCAGTTAGCAAGTTCGGTGTAAGCATGACTTGGCTACCGTCTGTCGCCACTACTCTTCAAATGAAAATGCGATTTTCTACTATCCCTTCAATAGTGGTCTACAACCTACCCACTGGAAAATCATTCGTAGAGATCCCAAATATGATCTAATCAGAATTGAATACTGCAACCACAGCACCATATTGATCACCCAAAAGCATACTCTCAAATATGTTAAAATGATTACAAGAGTATCCTCTACCTTAACCCTCACTCAGCGGAACCCTGCTGTAAAACAGTTCTAGAAGAACAAAGAAACATGCAGAAAAACACGCAGAAAAACACCTATCCTCAGAAAATGAAAAAGAAAAGCAAAACGCGCATTCTTTTCCACCCGCATTCAGCAGACTGTTGAGCTAACGCCAAACCACTCAGCATACACACAACAGAGTTGCAACTATTGAAAATCTTTCACCGAGAAGTGGAATTCCAATGAAAAGTCTCAGCACTACCAGCCCTTAAAAAAGTCAGACTTCCTATAGCAACTCCACTCCGAATCCATCGCYATAGAACCTCACAAACAACAAAAAAYTAAAAGCCTCACAGTAACAAAACAAACCGGCCATTCCATTCACAGACTACTAATCTCGAAACCTAATCCAAAACAAATACCATAGCCACCCTAAAAAACACGAAATAACTTACATAAAGCTCTCCAAAAGTCTCCACAAATCTAATACCTCCCAAGTTCACCAMAAGAGTCAAACYTTTCCCACAAGATTCACCGACCAGAAAACCACCACCACCATCACCACAAGAAGCAGACTACAAACACATACCCATTCAAACGGCAAGGCTTTAATGAACTCCACTCACTTACAACAAACTCCCGCGAGCTTCTTCGTYTMCTTCAGAATACTCCGCAGTKTTCCTTGGAGCTCAAGAGAATGATCACCAACWACCCGAACTGAGAAAACACAAAAATGGCAGCTGGAGRAACGAAGAAGAAGAAGRAAAAGAAGAAGAAGACGGTGCACCAACACCAACTGAAYTGCCGAGACTGGACGAAGAACCCGGCGATGGTTCCGATGAAGCTGCACCCGAAGAAAGGGACGTTTGGAGGGGCTCCCCACCACAGAAAGCAGCCTGGCCTGTGTCCTTTGGGGGCGTGTCTTGGAGAGGGGGACGACGAATTAGGGGTGCAGTGTTACGAAAAGGTAGATGAAAATCATCTATATTAGATGAAACTCATCATTTTTGGATACTATATTCGTTTGGTTTGGATGAATGAATACGTTTTAGGGTTCGGTTGTTCTATCATTTGGGGAATAGTAGTAGTAGTAGTGACAGTTCCTTGGGAATGTCAGACATTATTCTGTGCCGGTCTCTGGGTGTGAGTTYTCGTTGATGGGGATCCATGTGGTGGCTGGAACTCCGCAGAGGTATTCATTTTGTATTTTAAATTTTTATTACTTTTTGGAATTTAAAAAAAAATTGCAATTGAAATGAAGTGGCAAAATGAGTGGGGGGGGGGCATCTTTCCTCTGCACCAGCTTTCTGGATATTCTATTTATTTTTACCAGTTTTTTTTGGACTTTTTGTTTACTCCTAATGAAAATCAAATAAATTTTTTCACCGGATTTTTTTTATGTCTTCAAATTGCATCTGGCTTTTTTCACAATTTCAATGGGAAACAATGAACCAACTGGTGGTGCTCGTTGAACATTGCTCTGAACATTGATGAATGGCACATTTTTGTAATTGCACTATTCTTGTATTTCTTCAAGTACATCCGCGTTGAGTGTACATCTTATTGGACAACTTTCACAAGTRAAATGTAAACAAGTAGCTATACTATGAGAGGCTGTATTTGTACATGAATAAAAATGTAGAGTAGGAGCAACAAAGAAAGAAGAGCGTCTCTCTTTTCAATTTTAACTCTGCTTTTATTATAGTAGCTTGATTTTCAAGTAAGGTATTGTTCAAACTTCCTTGAGGGAACTTCAATCAATGCAAAGCTTCTTCCCATTCGTCCTTGAGCATGGATTTTTTTTTCATTTACCGTACACATAGGTCAGTTCTGGTAGGTTGGTGCTAAAATATCTTACTTTTCACATTCAATAATTCAACACGTAGATAAGAATTTTTAATTTCTGACATTGTTTTCTAATTTTGGATTGATTCTTTCTATTTATGCATAAGTGTGTTCTTTTTCCTAATTTTTCTCAAGAACAATTTTTTCAGACTTTTAGAAATAGATGTTAACCCCTAAGCGCTCAAACGACCATTTTTTGGTCGCTGCCCGACTTCGGGCAAAATTTTCGGGCAGAAAAAAACTTTTTTTTGAATTTTTTTTTTTTTTTCCTTGAAAATATTGGGTTGTCTTTCAGTATTTATATTCAAAACTTAGATCGCTATGGTCAAAAAATAATCATAAGAGAAATAGCACAATGTGTTTAGAATTTTCTAGTGTTGAAAAACTTACTATTTGAGGAACAAATTGAAATTTTTATGACCAGATCTTATGCATTTTTTTACAATTCAATAGAAACCACTATTTTGACCAATCAAAAAAAAATTCAAGTATTAAGGATAGAAATTGTATTTTTGGTGAATTTTTGAAGTTATATCTTCAAAATTCATTTGAAGAGAATCTGAAAATAATTTTATAATTTTGACCGTATAGATATCTTCTACTTTTTGTGCTTCACATAAACTTCTTTGATGCAAACTTCAAAAAAGTTATAGAATTTATATTTTATAACACATTTGTGTTTTGTCCAAACCCCTCGGGCTTTTAGGGGTTAATGTTGGCTAGTTGCATTGAAGAATTAAAGTATTAGAGTTTTTTTTTTGAAATATGAGAGTTCCATTATCCTATCAAAATTGTCATATAAGTTGGTGCTTTGGTAAGATAATGTATTGTCATGGTGATATACTTTCAGCTCACAATTTCCAAAAGATATTCAAAATTGAAATTTATGATGTATTGATTGAATGTAATTAAAATTTATACAAAATGATTTGAGATTATGAATTAATTTCATTACTCCGGGAAATCACTCCTTGTAATTTAAGGTATACACCTGAGTTAAAAGGTTATTTGATGTAGGGCTATTTACCTTGATTGTTGTATTTAAGTTGACCCTACTTTTACATTAAAAACTATTACTAGCATATTTCTAATACCTTAAATTTTTTTATACATGGGTGATTGCAAGAAACACTTGTACTATTTTGTATCACACGTTGCGTATGCAAGTTGTTTTTGTCTCTAACTTTTGTAAAAATGCTCAAAAGATCAAGAAATTTGGAAATAAGCTTTCTGATGGTATGGAAAATAAACATGAATTTTTTCAATTTTAATAAAATTACTTAAGTGACCGAAATTGAATTTTGATAATATGTCACACTTGTAGTTTTGGTGGTTTTTAGTACTATCGAGTACCTTTTTTGAAGAGTTAGGTTATGAAACTTTGCGGGGTGCTTTATAATATGGAAATACAACTTTCGAGGAGAGGGATTTTTGATTGCCTATTGCAAGTGAGTTCTAGATTGGCCTAAAGTCAGCACCATTTGCAATGAATTTTTGAATAATGAAAAATGATTTTGGTGAATTTCTTTTATGACTAGACATCTAAATAAAGTTTTTTCAAATGGCCAATTTTTATTTGATTTTTGAAAATTTTATCCTATTTTTTACTAATTAAAATATCAAAGTATGTATTTTCTTGAGGCTTGGCACTTTTCAAGTTCTCCTACTTAGAGAATTTTCTTGCACTTTTCCTTCCTACGGTATGTTCTTCTTAAAGGTATATACATTGGTCATATTTTTTTTAAAAATTTAAAATTAATTTTCTAATTTTAAAATACTCCCAAAAAAATCAGCCAAACGCAACAAAACCGACAGGTGTTTCTTGCAATCACCCACATACACAATACACACTATAAGATCAATGTCTTACATTTAGACTTAATTTTTTTGATATATGAAGTGCTAGTTTCATAATACAATTTCACATAATAATAAATAAGAACGTGCAATTCAACCCTAGTTTTGGATATTTCTAAATTCTAAGCCATGTATTTTAATCAATTTATTATAGAAAGGAACATGCAACATTGCATGAGCATCAAACAATCATGACATTCAAACCAAGTATGAAGACCTGCCATTGTTTTAAGTTGATTGTTCTTTGAATGTTTGTCATTGTTTTAACCCCTCACCGCCGAGCTCATGTTCACTAAAATTGAGACCTTTTCAATTCATTCCCACCAAACCATCATCTAAAAAGAGATCCACACAAATTGGCCATACCGATTGGTAGTGGAGATAAATCTAAAGCTAGAGTGAAAATGACATGTCCTTTGACCATACCATTGAAAAGATTATAATAGTGAAACAATAAGATCTTTCAATTTGGAGGGGCCATATTTGAGGAGTTGGGGCACTTAGGGATTAAGACTCCATACAATATCAAAGACGTTAGAAAAGCAATAACATGAATCCCGCAAAAGCAACATCATCAATCTAACAACCAAAGCAAGTCCTATTCACCTTGTACTGAAACACAACACCAATAAAACAGTGAGATAGCTAGTCCAAAGTCCTCACTAACCCTATGCCCCATAGGAGTGAAGGTACCTCCAAACCTAAAACATTTATTTAATGGATCTTTATAGGAAGACAATCCTTTGTCATACATCCTTTAATCATTGTAGATTTACAAATCAACGTTTTTTTCTTAGAACAATAGATTCTTAGATGCCCTTACATTGTTGGAATATTGACACTTTCATAGACAAGCTGAAATTACCAAACAATAGTGACAAATTGATAGAAGAAATCCCTAACATTTATTGGATTGTGCACATTTTATCCTCCGCACAAAATTGTTTGTCTACACTTATACTCACTATACTATAAAGAATTTGTACAACTCCTATCTATCAAGGCTAACTTATTACTGAAAATTCCTACTATATGATATTTTTACATACCCTATTTTATATATAATAGAGGATGTAGCATTTCATAGACCCTATAGTAGCTCTAAAATTATATAAAAATTTTCCCCTTTGAATTAAATGGACCCTATCTTTTAACTCACGTAGTTTTCTAAAAATCTCGAGTGATGTCCCCGGGTTTCATTAAAATATTAATCGTCATACAAACCAAAATTTAGTTTCAAAAATAAAAAACCTAAGTCTTTTCAAGCCATGTGTGAAATGATTGAGCTTGTATGGAGTAATTATCTTATAGTTCAAATAAAGTATTTTGCTAGTAGTTTTTGTAGTGCTCACCGTGTTGGACAAGAGTATTCATCAAATATGAAAGTCAATTTGGCACCTTTTTAATGAATATACATAAATTTTTAAACCCATAAAGTCTTAATACCTTATTTCCATCAAATAACCACTTATAATAGATATTGCAAAATGCAAAAAAATTTGTTATTTGTTATTTTTCTTATCTAACCGTAGGATCTTGCTTTTAGACTAGTGTATGAATATGTAAAAGATGTTTTCAAAAATTTAGACTGTGTAGATTGCAAGATATATTTGCATTTAAAGTGAAGGAAAAAATTTTGCATCTTGCTCGAGTAGATTTCTTGTTTTTGAGTCATCTTAATTTAAAAAATTTGCACTATTATTTTTGAATTTCCAATTTTTCATGTTAAAGAATTAAGTTAAGAGTTTATTGAAAAAATTTAAAAACACATGCTTAATTTTTGAAAAAATTTAAAAACACATGCTTAATTTTCATTCATTATAAAATTATTAGGTAGAAGTAGGTGAAGATTGAAGGAAAAACTAAATTATTTAATTACAGCTTTAAGATGGAATTGAAACATAATAATCTCAAAAGTGAGATTGTTCTAGCAAGAGATTTAAACATTGTGAAACTCTTTTTCTCATTCTCTTTTTGAAAATTTCTGAAATATGAGTTTAGAAATGAATCCTACAAGTCATTTGACATTTTCTGAGGCCCAAAGAAGGCTATGAGTTCTCAACTATATTCTTGCGTTTTTGCAGCACTGTAGTAGCAGTCTGACGTGGCAAAGCGATTGCCATGTCAGATTTTTTTTTTTTGGTAAAAAAAAAATTACCTGTTTTTTTTCATTTTGGGTACTAATTTTAAAATTTTTTTTGGTAATTATTTTTTTAACAGCAACCACCCGTTCCATCACTGCATTGCGAAGAACAAGAGGAACATACCTGAAACGGCCCTTTAGGCTTGAGAGGCCTCATTTCTCATTGAATATATTTTTCCAAGAAGATGCTTTGATTGCCTAATAAACAAGATTGTCCACAACTTTCAAATAATAAATCCAAGTGGCATGCATCAATTGATAAATGAAATAAAAATATCATTTATCAATTCCACCATTCTATAGTCATTGTAAGGTAATTCTTTATCTTGGAATGAAAAAGAAGGATTTTGTCACCTTTCTTTACCAATGCACAACAAATGTTACTTTGTTGATGAGTTTTTGGACATTTTCAACTAATAAACATTTCAAATGTTAAAATCTAGGTACAAAAAATGAGTGTAATTACATGAAAACTTTGCAATATTTTGACAATGTTGTATTGTATACAGAAGTGCCAATAATAAAGTGCCAATAATA
Organism: Pleurozium schreberi; assembly: GCA_006891605.1. NCBI lineage: Eukaryota > Viridiplantae > Streptophyta > Bryopsida > Hypnales > Hylocomiaceae > Pleurozium > Pleurozium schreberi. The sequence continues at coordinate 87,641 of VACF01001034.1, read as the reverse complement.
AAGTTTGAGCATCAAAAATCCAAATTCAAAAAAAATTGATTATGATTTTTCTATTCAAGATTTTGTGCAAGGGTGTCCATTCCAATCTTGACTTTCTATAGTGTTGAGGGCTCTTTGAGATGAGCCTCAAATACACAAGATCTTGGAAAAAAAACATTAAAAATTCATTTAAAAAAATTGTAGATTAGATTTTTAAAAGCCATATATTGATTGAGGTTATGCATGTTATGCCCTTTACCACATATTTTTGGTGACCAACTTTTTATATTTGACATATGAAAAGAAGATTGAAAGATTTGCAGTTTCACACCCTCATGATTAAACATTACAATCTTTCAATCCCATCGGTGATATTGTTGTGTTTCCTTTTCTTCTGTCATTTCTAACATGTCTAATTTGAGTTTGTATGGTTAAAATTAAATAAAATTGATATAATTTATTAAAAAATTGTCTTTTTGTCCAATTTGGAGGAAATTCCAAGAAGCTCAAATCAAGCCTTGAGCATTTAGGGGTAAATTGCTAAAAGACCAAATGACCATCAAACATATGTAGGTAATCTTGGGTAGGTGTGTATAAAGTCATATTTTAACGGAAGTTCTTTAAATTTTGTTACAAGGTGTGAACATGTACCCCTTTAGAGGAAATATTTGTTTTCTTCCGATTGGATGCGTGGATCAATAGTTATGCTGCCTTGAACTATTTATGCAACTTGGGCAACATGTGCAAATTCCTCCTTTACTTTTGAAATTTGGCACGTATATAACATTATGTGATATGAGATGCAAATTTAAAAAAAAATAAAAATAAAAATAAAAATGTAACAATCTTTCAATCCATGTGGTCAAAGTTTCTGAAATTTTTTCCACAAATTTCCATTGTAGTCTAGTACAATTTATACGTTAGAATTTTGAAAAAAAAAAAAAAAAATTCTCCTATGCCCTGAAAAGTGTAATTTTTTTACGATTAGTATTCAAAATGAGCCTCAGCTCTTTTAGGGTTAAAGAGGTGTATTCATTTTACATTACTTAGGTTCTTGGTGTAGTTCCCAAAACAATATTTGGGGAGAAGCACCGGTTAGTTCAGTGTTAGATGGTAGAATTGGGAAAAAAAACAATTGCAACTTAAAAACATAGGATGAACAACAGTAAAAAAATCTATAAAATTTCTATACCAGTAAAAAATAGAGAAAAAACAGGACTGGGTACATGGAAACAAGGTTTCAGTATGGGAATTGAAGGAAAATAGCAGGTAAAACTCAACGAACGCTCTTATCTGCTCAGTTCAAATTTCAGCCATTMGATGAACACTCTCTCGATCTCTGCCGTCTGTTTCCACAAACAGTGGGCCAACGATGAAGCTGCTCCTAGCTAYGGCAATGCTGCTGCGAATTCTCGCWGGAGTTATTTCAACTTTTACGAATTCGATTTGCCTTCWGTCAAGATGCTTCTCTCACCGACTTGTTGTAATCATGGATCGATAGCTTCTTTACGAACTGACCTCGGAATTCTGACTTTCTTGCCGAATTCGGTCAAGGTTTGTGGGCATACTTGTCTTCACGGTGTTCTCATTGCTTGCGTACACAGACATTCGATTCAATTTTCTTTGAAATAGCTAGTGAAATATTGGATTAGGAATTTTTTCCGCTGGCTCGCAGTCGTGCCGATTGCAATTTCTCGCAAGGTTGCGTTTCTTGTAATTAGGGTTTTGAAATTTGAAGTCTCGCGGTCTTCTCATTCTTCGCTCTGCTTGAGTATTCAGGACTTGGATTAATCYTTTGTGAACTATGTAGTGGCTTTATGGAGTAGGAATTCATTTCTGGAATTCTAGCTCGTAGTTTTTCGTATTGCGATTTTATGTATGGACTGTGGTTCTTGTAAATAGGATTTTGACTTGAAGTGTTATGGGGTTCTCATTCTTAGAATTGCTCGAGTATGCAGGAATTGGATTCAGTTTTTATCATGTGAATTAGTTCTTGGTTTCATGGATTAGGACTCTACTCCTTGAGTTCTTGCTCGTGGTAGTGCATATTGCAAGTTTATGTTGGACTGTGTCTTCTTGTTATTWGGCTTCTGAATTGAAGTGTCATGGTGTTCTCATTCCGTGTATTTCTTGAGTATGCAGMAACTRGATTCWACCTTTTTGTGAACTAGTTAGTGGCTTCATGGAGTTGGGAATTTGTACTGGAATTCTTGATCATAGTTGTGCACATTGTAATAARGGATTTGAAATAATTGGTTTCTTGATTTCTTTGTATCTCAGAGCAAGAAACTCCAAGTATCAAGCCTAATTTACCCTCATGGTGGGGTTTTGGGTAAGCAATTCAAGAACTTGAGMTTAAAAAATCTGGTTGTGCGAAGTCAAGCTGGTTCGGACCCAGAGTCCAAGGTTAAGAGCAAGAGCATCAATTTTCCTAAAGATTACGTTGAACTTATTGAGCAGGTATCATTTTCCATCTCTTTTCAAACCTAAGGAACCATTTGATTCCGAGGGAGCACATCGATTTGCTAAAGCTTGAAATATTCATTTTTGAATTCTTATTGATGAAATCTTTGAATCTCACCTCAAMTGTCCATAATAAATGTATGTGGTTCACTTTGAGAGCTTATTGGAATTATGAAACATATTGTTCAAATATATAGGGTATAATTTCCTGTTTCTTAGTGGTTTGTTGCTATGTTCTTTGAAGATTCTTAAAGAATTATGTTCAACTCCTAAAGATTTGGAAGCTACAACTTTTGACACTTTTGACACTTTTGACTCGATGTCCTTTTGGATGGCTTATCTTGATTTTTTAATTTGCAGGCTAGAGCATCTGCTCAACTTGCTTTGAAAGATGGTAAAACCTTGTTGGTACGCTGCTTTTCAACTCTGGGGCGTTTTCTCTTGAATTTGTAATTCGCAAAACCAGCTTGTAATTGGGATAAACTAGGTGATGACAAGGTGCGTTCATTAATGCACCTCATGCACCCTGGCTAGTTCCCTAACCGTATTTGTGAAAACCAGTGGGAGATATCCGTGATATATCTTTGGATATTTGYCAGACATCAACATCAGTGCTTGCAGTCGTCCAATTCATGTAATTATTTGTTTTATGTTTGTTCTGAAATATCCAAATAGTGTGGGATAATTCCACCTCACCACCCTTCACAACCCTTGCACGATACYAAAAACTGATTTGATAGCATTGTACCTGCTCCCATTGCTGCCACGTACCCCAAGGTGCCGCAGATAGCTAACGTCCCAAATTTATGGTTCATGCTTTCCTTTGTATTTCAAGGATAGTAGTATACCTGGTTGATCTATATATTTTTGAGACTTCAAATTTTTTCTCCTTTTTGATAAATTACCAATCTCATGAGCATTTCGTGGAATGTGCTTGAAACAGGAAGTGGAATTTCCTACGGCCGGACTGGATACTGTCCCAGGTGAATGACTTGTTCGCTACTCTCTCATCTTGGTAAGTAGTTAGTACTAGATCTACTAGATCTTCTCAGAATTTTTCTTGTGATTATGAGAATTCTATGTCCGGGTAGATAACATGGTTGAGCAACCTTGAAAGGAYCCCTTGTGAAGCGAAAATATAGAACCTTTGGCCCAACCTTCGTCGTCGTTAAATCTTGAATCAAGTAGTTTTGCAAGTATTTATGAAGATTATAATTCGTTCAATGAGCGAGGTGACCAAGGGACAAATGCTTTCAAAAAAGTTATGCGTAATTCACTGACAAATTCGAGGCTTCATTGTAATCTTGGTTAATGAGACATACTTTACCCGGTGGCCAAGTCAGTATTCCCTGGCTAATAATTAATTCAAGTTGGMMTATGTAATTCGGGAGATACTTTRAAGTAGARWGATCATTTTTTCCCATTCATTTTTATTTGATAAGAAAATATCCCAAAAATTCCAGAATGTATTTTTACATATATTTTTTGCCAACCCCAACCACTGGACTTGATTCACATTGCCTGTGCCACTCGTAACTCCCTGTGTGATTACACCTTTGCAGCAGACAGTCGTCATGTTCGTTCAAGTGCATTTAAAATAGGCTAGTCGTTTACAAAGTACTGACTTGCATGATGAATACAGGTGATGAAGAGGGAGGCATCGAGATGAATACGAGCATTGTTCTGATGAAAGAGTTTTGTTCGATATTTAAAGATGAAGCTCCCACAACTCGGATAGTACGTTTTCACAGTTTCTCACAGTTTCTCGCAGTAACAATAAATAAGCTGATGTTTTCTTGTTCTTTAACTATTATACTCACCCCTATTATCATTAGATTATTGTCAGGCATCAGTGAAATTCGTGCWTACTTACTTGAATGTCCAATGCGGAGCATCTGAGCTCCTTGAATCATGAAGTTTTGGCTATTTCAACTTGAAGCTTATAAGCAAGTGACTTTTGTTGACCAGTTCTTCCCAGACATGAAAGACATGGAATCAGCAAAGACCAGCTTCTTTGATGGATCTTCCTTTAAGCTCGACTATTTGACAAAGCCATCAGGACTGGAGGACTTCGGGTTTGGAAGGAAGGTGAAGATGGCTGATCGCGCTCAGCCTTCAGACAAAGTTTTTGTTGTAGCCTATCCCTACTTCAATGTCAACGGTACACCCTCACTTTGAAAGTTCATTTTGGCAGCTAAGGTTTGCTTCTGGTACATTGCAGAACATATTTGTATCATTACAAAATGTTGGGCTTTGTTTCTGATTTCTATTGGTCCGTTTTGTTATCACCCTTGAAGCTCCCTCAATGATTTCTTTTAGCTCCCATAGATATGGAAGCGATCACTCTTAGCCATTTGGGCACTAAGAAGGTGAATTTGTTGGGCAGTATACTAACGCAAATATAATCATGTCTTATGTAACTATTGCAAGTTTTTTCATAAGCTCATTGTACGTCATCGTGAGCAGAGATGATAGCTGTTGAGGAGCTWTACAAGGATGTAGCAGCGGACTCAAATCGTCCCATCATTGTATTCAAYGGAGAGCTTGATCGAATCAGAAGCGGATGTATCCTTTTATGAAATCCTTTTGGAATTGGCTATTATTCTTGTCTCAATCTTTTCTGGTGCATGATCTTGATCTTGTTGCAAGCACTTGACATAGATGGCAAGATTATCCTGCCTTCTTCTATCCCAAGCTTGGGTCAATAGCCAAGGAATTTCTTCCCAAGTTTGAGACTGTCTACTACATCCATAACTTTAAAGGAAGATCYRGYGGAGTATTGTTTAGGTATGAMCTTGCCAACAATCTCTATAACAATYTTYTTTTGTTTGTYRTTGAGGGCTTTGCATGGAACCATTATCAGTACATTATCATCTTTCCAATTCTAGTGCCATTGATGCAATTCTCTTTGAGGCCTAGTTTAAAAATCTCTTCCTCAACTAGGTCACCATTTTTTTAACATAACACCAAAATAGGGTGCCATAGAGTAAATGATTCTTCTTGTCAAATTAGTAAGTTATTGTTATCTCATGTACCTTGGTTCAATCAAAGAAGCTTCAAGTGAATAGTCACTCATGCAACAAGTAATTTAAGCCAACAAGTGACTGTCATGAGATTCAAATTTCAATATATGGTGTACATCAATAGGTATACGTGCTTGAATTAGAATTAGAGCTACAATATATTTGTTGCACCGTATACTAAATATAGTGCATAACATAGGCAATTCAACACTTTTCTAATATGATTGTTTTTTTGTGTAGGATGTATCCAGGCCCWTGGCAAGTACTACGAAAAGTGAAARRTGACAAGTATGAGCTTCTCCATGAGCAAGGGGACATGCCATCACTTAAAGAAGTGGCCTTGAACATCCTTCCCTCTACTTGAGGATTCACAATGTATTATGACTTTCATTGGTTATGGATTGATGGGGAGGAGACTTTCATTGCCAAAAGCTTCATTTGATCTAGTTCATGATCTTGCACAATTGCAAGCTTTTGACATTCTCTATCCAAATCGAAACCTTTTTCAAGCATCACATCATTAACCTTTATATCCAATTTTGTCCATGAGCATCTTTGGACCAAATTTAGTGTATGTTGTAAGTTTTCTCTATGACCAAATGCTTTTGAGAGTTAGCATTCTTGCAAAATTCATCCATGGTTGTATACCATTCCTCACCCAAGGTTGTTGCCAACTTCAAGTCAAGTTGCTTTGCTTTGCTTCTTTGATTTCTCAAAACCAAATAACAAACTCCTTGTTGGGATTAGGACATCACAAAATTATTTGGCAAAAACATAGATGACAATATACAAATTATACATTCAAATTCATCTTAAGTTGTTGAAACACATCAATACACAAATTGACTAAAGACCCTTCAATAGTATATTAGTTACTAATTTTGAGCTACAAATATAGACAAATGTGGAAACCTAAAGAAATGTATATAAATGGAACTTTGAGAACATAAATGGATAGAACAATTTGAACAAAAAGAACATTGGTATAGGTTTCAAATTCACAAACAATTTTACCTTAAAAAACATATAGTGAAGCACAACCTCATCAAGTGCATGATTAAGGCTATTAAGGTGGCATATGATGACCAAACTCCAATGAGAAATGCCATCCCAAAAGGATTGTTACAATATGAAAGCTACAACACGTGGACAAAGTTCTCTTGGTCAATGTCAACACATAATATCATACTGAACTAGAAAATGACAACTTAGCATAGAAACTATACCTCAAGCAATAGCCTAATATTTTTGAAAACCCTAAAGAATTGCAACCATGATTCTAAATATGACGTAACCAGCTCTCATTGTGTGCATCGGCCTGGTCGAACGTATTTCATCCACGAGCAGGATAATTTGATTGTAATCATACAATATTCATCCATAAAGGCTACAATTACAAGACTTTTAATCCACGGATAGAGCTGGTTACGTTGTGTAACTTTCTCGCCGCCTCCCGGCGGCTCAAAGGTTACCTAGTCCATAGCAGAATTACCACCTTTCAAACACATAGTCTTTACCAAAAACATTCATTTCCTTCGTCCACTTCAGAGGTGCTTAGAGTCCCATCTTACATGTATCAGTGGATGTAGGTGTAGTGCTCTACAAAACTTTCGCAAAGAAAAAGTTGTTGAAGAGGGAAATGAGCTTTCCTTGCTCAAGGAAAAGTCTCTATTTAGGAAACTTTCTGATGCCACCAGAGCACAACACAGGTACTAGTGCTTTGGGTACCAAAGGCATTGCTGTTAATCAACCCAGTCAACAAAAGGTTATCCAGGAACTAGAAAGAACAAAGATCCAAATCATCTATGAAGCCCAAAGTATATAACTATTGAAAACACATAACAACAACACTACCACTCACCTGCTACAGAAATCAACAATTTTGTATAGGGCAATGTCCGAGAAGGAGGGCATTGCGTGCAAAAAGGGCCGACGAGGAGGGCGGAGCCTGACGAGGAGGCACTCTTTTGCACGCAATGTCCAACGACAAGGGCCATTGACCCAGCGTAAACCACTGCCGCGAAATGCAAAACTTTGGATGGCTGAAAAAAATTTGGATGAAAAATCCGTAATGCCCAATTACCCAATTTTGCCAGTGTAATTGGGCATTACTGGCAGGAAACCAGCTCAGGGCAGACATGTCTTCCGTCGAGCAGCAATGGTCCCTTGAAACGAGAAACCAATTTACCTGCTTGGTGGCTTGTTTAGATTTGAACGTACTTTTATTCTACAGTAGTAAGATGAGCCTCTGCCCATCCAGGTTGCAGGAAATTTACAAAAAAATGAACAAAAAGAACCTTCATCACCCAAGTGGATTACATTCCATCCACAGGTGATGAAATGCCCAGCAACCCATCAGATGACAGCCTATCCAACGACGCAAAAGCCAATTGTTTTGAGAAAATCACGATCCTAAGAAACATCAAACTCGGCACACGCAGTCCTGAGCCCTTCTACGCGTACACGGTTAAGAGAGGCTACGCCACAGGTTTGAAGAAAAAACTCGAAATCTCCATAGGAATGCAAGCCGTGATGAATCAAAACTTCATCCGGGACTTGAGGACCTTTACCTACAAACTGTTATGGCATCAGACGCGGCCGAGGAAACCTGCGATGCTCCTATGGCAACTTCTCAATAAAGGCGTTGTCGGCATAGGAGAATGGTTGACAAAAAGAATACCTTCAGCTGCTGCTGGATGCCCGTTATGTGGCCACCCCCTTGAAACAGCGAAGCATCTATTCTGGGACTGTAAATTCTCCCGTCAGATCTGGATTAGATTTAATCTTTTTAGTGGCTCCTTTGGTGTCCCGAGAATTAGGCATTTTAGAGATGTCAATATTGGTAGAATTAGTATGCAGGAAATGGTTAGACTGGACAAATACACTTACGCTTGTCAACCTTGGGACATTCTCAAGTCATTCATTGTCTGGCATACTTGGACTGAACGTTGTCAAGTTCGTTATAGCATCCTGGACTTCAGCACGGCCCGGGTGATGAAGGCTGCTTGGTCTTCCACGATCCATACGGGTATGGCTATCAGGCAAGATTTTAGATCTAGAATTAAGAATGTTGAGAAACTTGCAGTTACTCAGAACGTTTTCAAGTCTCTGTGGGCCCCGGTGTTCTATCACCCGGGTCTTCGTCTCTGACAATTTAAGGTAGAACCACCCATTACCAAACAGTGCCCCATAGCCAACCATAGATTGACTTATTTCCAACCAAGGCTAGAATGGTTTTTTTTCATCTTTCCAAAGTTGGGACTAAAAGTTCATGATACATGTTCCAAAGTAGTGCAAAAAAAGTAGGAAGCAGTGAGTGGAAAAGTAGTTTTTTGAATGATTGGAATTGGAAGAGTCTAGAGATCGGCTATGGGTCCGGAGCACTTTTTGCCTTTCAAAATTCATAGTAAATTCAATTCATGTGATAAAATTACCAAAGTTTTTGCAATCCGCATCATTTTTATCAACACACCTCTTAAAATGTTTACCTTGCATTCCATTGCTTCAGATTCGTCCAAATTCCTTATTTGGTTAGTTATAGGTGGTTCTACCTTACTCTCCCTCTAGAACTCTCATTGTGATTCTTTTGCTTTTACGTGAAGGGGCTCAGTGCCCCCCGCCCAGCCCCTCGGGCTTTCACAGCTATGAAACATCAACAAGTGAAGAAACTTCGGTGACATTTCTATCTAAATCAAATCTTCCAAGGACTACAAGGAGACCGCATTGATACTGAAAAGGCCAAGCCAGGGAGGGAGCAAAACGTCGCTCACCTGGGCTCCTAAGTTCGCTGGTTCTCCTCGACGGTAAACCACTCCCAGGAATTTCCCCGTACATTTGCGGGGAGGGTTCTGAGGCGTAATGCCTAATTGCGCGGGTTTTCTTGTGTAATCGGGCATTACGCATTACTCATCCAACTTTGATTTTTCATCCTTCTGTTCGTGATTTACGTCGGGCAATGGCTCCTCGTCGGGCTCCGCCCTCCTCGTCGGCCTGTTATTTCCCAAAATGCCCTCCTTCTCGGGCATTGCCCTATACATAACTACTTGTACGTCTGCTTGGATGAAATGAAACATAGCGCAGTTCCAGCCATTCAGTTGCATCACAGAGAACCCCACCTATCAATACCTACGGAAGTGCACACATTATCTACACTAAATAGTGAAATTAGGTTGCCTTTCCAATTAGGTTGCCCTACCCCAAGAAAGTTACTCTACAAGTCCTCAAAGTCAGTAAAGATTTCTACAAATACTTCCATTTGTACACATGGAGGTTCATGAGTTCCAACTACACCAATAACTAATTCAAAAGTAGTGCATTGATTCTTGTACAGTAATCATCATTCATCATACTATATTCTACTAAAACATACTATACTATTACTATCATACTACTAAAATCATAACTCCCTCTGTAATATCACAAATGCTACCATTAATATTTGGGTCTTGGGCTTGCTATGCGACGCATTCATTGTATCACATATTAGTAAAATTTTGATATATTTGAATAGAATGCATGATAATGATTTCAATAAGTCTTTCAAATAATTATTTTAAATATTTTGTAAGAATAATTTCAATCATGCATACATAGAAATTGTATTTTCACACAATGTGATATTACAGAAATAGAGTGGCAATTTGCAATCTTTTTTGTAATATCATTTTTTACAAAAGGTGATATTATAGAAATAATGTAGTTGTTGCAATTAAGGTGATACTAAAGGTGATCCACAAGATGATATTATAGAGGTAGCAAATCCATTGCTTCTCTTAGCTTTACACTTTTCTGCACTTTTATGATTTTGTGATGTTGTGTGAGCTTTGAGCTTGCATGATTTTTATTTTCTATTGCTACTACCAAATGATTTTGAGAGATTTATTTAATTGAAGCAATTTTGGATTCTACAAAAATTAAGTTGTTCACAAAGTTTTTGAGATTTAGAAGTTTTTCTTTTCAATTCTTTAATTTGGGTTGTTATTTTTTGAAACAATGGAGTCAAATTTCTAATGCATTCTAATGTATGTTTATCTTTTATAGTATTCAGCATTGCATATGTTTCATTCATCATTCAGTAAATTTCTATTGTACATTCCCATATATGCTTGCTTATAAAAAAAGATTATACAAAGATTTTAGTCATTTTTATTTGAAGATTTATTGAGATTTTTGTCCTCCATTCTATCTAATACATAGAAATTCTTATAAAATTCTAATGATGAATGCATAGCATAGCAAGCGCCAACCGCTAGTAATAAATATTTATATACTGTGGAATGTCGAGAAATTAGTGAGGGGCAACCTAATTTCACTATGTAGTGTAGAAAAGGAYCTCGTTTAGAACCCTGATAATTAGTCACAGCGATTGGCAACCCAAGGTCGAATTCATTCATTGATAGTCTTCAGAACAGCTTCCAGCTGCTGCACATGCTCTCTTTCTTTCTGTTGTCGGTAGGATCAACAACAAGGAAACATTCTCTGACCAACAAATTAAAACACAATTTAGCTGCAAATTAAATCGCCACACCAAATCAATAGAACATGACATCTTGTCGATAAGACATTCCAAGAGTGTGTATACAGTATTTATACCTGACCTGCTCAATTGATGCGTGTGAGTTTGGAGATTGAAGCCTGACGGTTGAAGAGCTTCCACCGGGGCTACCAACAACTTGCAACCTAGATGAACATTTTCTTTGCTTCCACAGCTTCCGAATAATCAGTGTATGATGAATTTCATTAAAATGACGATATTCCATTATTTTGGCACTTTTTACAGTTCAGATCGCGCGGTCTTAAATCAAAATTTGTCATAGATTTTTGTAATCTATATATGTCTTAGATTTATGAAATCTATACCCGTCCTATGTGTTTCAGACTGCGCGGTCTGAAATCTATATACGTCATAGATTTTTGACATCTCCAAATGTCGTAGATGACACAAAATCTATACTTGACCTACATTGCACTTAAGCAATTCAAACTATAGGGTTGAAAATGGCACGTGGAATACCGCCACTTTAATGAAATTCGCCATGTGTTTGTTGTTCCGGATAGAGAAGGTCGTCTTGGCAACACAACCAAGTCAGGATGGAACTTCAGAAGTACACGCCCACGGCAGCTGAAGAAGGTCGTCAAGATCGACAATTCAAGTGGAAATTTTAGTTTGGAGCAACATGGGTCTTCAAGTCCTTCAAGTCGAGCGGAAGTGATGGCAAGCTCACGAAGGGCACGAGGCCGCATTCTGACACCAGCAAATCCGCTGTGGTGAGGTCCATTACGAGAACTTGTTAGAGCAGCTTCAGCTAAGGGAGAGGCACCCAATGGCAACATTGTACCCAATGCCATCCGATTCTATACAGCATAATCATTTCAGACAATAAATGTAGGTAGGTAGTACATGTCTTATGTCTTTGACCTAAAATAATAAGCAATGTACAGTCCAACTACATTTACCTTCTAGAATGAATGCAGGACCTAAAAAGGGACGGCATTGGGTACACGGACGCCATTGAGTGCCTCTCCCTTAGCAGGATTTCGTATTAATGTGCACATCCTAGTGATTTGGGGATGGAAAGTGTGTAGTAAATGATTTTGATCTTGCCAAAATATTCTCTTTGGAAAAGCCTATTGGTCCAAAAAAATCAAACAAAAAATCTCTTTGGCATAAGCCAAATTAGCAGTTTCTTGTGGGACAAAAACCCTACCAAAATTACTTTTTTCTTTCACAAATTGTTCATTGGATGAGCAATGATGAAGATTGTTTTTGCTTTGGGCCACTAGAAACATTGTGGTTGGTTGAAAGGCCAAATATTGAGTGGCACAGGTGAGACAAACAAGAAATTTTGCCAACAAAGCTTGTGACACTCAATTTTGCAAAGAGGAGCTTTTTCATCATCCTATTTACGTTTTTGGAAATTTGCTTCCAAAATTTGTCCCGGTTTAGGCATTTGGAACTCAAGCATAGAACTTCCAATTGTTTTATGGGAGGCATTTTGCCAATTTCATCCAAACCAAGATTTTCTTATATCATGATAAAATATAGTAACCCACATATTTTAAAATAAGTAAGTAATACTTCAACATATCATAAACAAGCATCTTKCACTAGATTGCCACATGACCGATTTGTAAAAATCCAAGAAATTTATACTATTTCCCAATACAACAATGGTGATTATTGACACCTACACTTGTCTTGGTAACTTCCATTTCATCTCTATTAATGAGTGAAATTTTTTGGTCTTATTTTCACATATGAAACATATGTCTAGCAATTGCTAAAAAATAAAAAGTTTCTTGTAAATTACCATGATTAACAAACCAATACCCAACACCAATACATGGGACATCCAACTCAAGTAAATGTAGCTTAAGTAGCTCTTTAATTCATACCCCAATATAAGGTCTTCAAACTAATCAACTCCTCTTTGCCTGGGATCTCCTTCACACCAGTATCTCTCAAATCCAAATAAACCAATGCTTTCAAGTGACCTAAAAATGGAAGCCATTTTAGTGATTCACAAGCATTAAGGTCTAACGAAGTCAACAAATGCAATTTCTCTACACCTACAACATCTTCTACACTACTATAACACATATTTAAGGAGGTCAACCCCTTCAAGCAACCTAACTCCGGTATTTGTCTCAAATGAAAGCATTCTTTAAGCTCAAGTGTCCTCAAAGCTTGGAGCCCACTCAAGCCTTGGATGCTAGAAAAGTCACAACCTCGAAGTGATAAGAATTCCAAGGACTTCAATTCCTTGAGTGCCTCGAAATCCGCTATATTTGGCAAGCTCCCATCACACCCTATCATCAATCTTCGCAATTTAGAGCAATGCTTGAACTCAGATAATTGCCAAGGGGTCGCAAACTCATTGGGTTCCACATAAACTACCGTAAATTCCCTCAAAGAAAAAAGGTATTGTATATTTGGAAAATCATCATAAGCATTGCACATATATATATCCAATGAACCAAGACCTGTTCCAACTTCCCAACCTGTCACCAAGTTAAAATTTCGACAACCATCAATGACAAGGTCCCGTAGGCTAGGAAGTTCCCTCAAATCCAGATGCTCCAATTCTCCACAGTTAATGAGTTCCAACACTCTAATATATTGAAGAAAAGACTGTTCAATGGGAAAACTACGACAATAAGTCTTCAAGTGGGGATTCTTGCACAACACTTCCTTGGAGACCTTCTCATACAACTGGTACTCTAAGATCCATGTTTTGTCCTTCCAAAGATCTACACCTATAAGATCCTTTCCTTCTTCAAAAACCATATCCACCACACTCACAAGTCCCAACTCCCAAAGCTTAAAAACCTGCGCAGAAATATACTTTGGCACATGAGAGTAGAATAATTGTCATAAGAACTAAGTACCAGGACAAAATCCAAAATGAAATAAAGACTATAAAGTGAATTCCATAATAATTCAAATATCACAACTTCTCCGAATCATTTCAACAAATGAAAATCAAACATTCATAGCATCTAGTAGCAAAAAATATGAATCAAACAAAGATAATGATCTCAACATTTGGGCAAACATAACCTACATAGTTCAAAATTTCCTTTGGTTCACGATCTTGAAGAACGGCTAGCCTTCGACATATTGATTCCAAACAGAAAAATTTTCCATTCCCCTCTTTCAAGAGCTTATCACTCCATGAGCACTCTTGAACCAGATTGAGTACTGTAGATTGCAAATCCTCATTGAAAGAACTCAACACGCTTTCTGGGATAACATTCCCAAGTGCAACATCAACTGTTCCACACACTTTATCCAATATAGCCTCCACCACACGCATGCTCCAATCAGACTGAGAAAGCAAACATAAATTGAGAGAATGTTATCACCTTCCTCAATTTCATGGAGGGACAATCAACCTCAAGAAACATCTCGTTCTCAAACATGAATCGATATAGGCACTCTCAAAATCACATAATCTTTGGTAAACTAAATCCAAGAAAACTAGATGCATCATTTGAACACACAACAGTATCAAAACACAAAAGAAAACAATTATCCAATCACTAATTCAAGGAGGAGCATACCAAAATATGAGTTTGGAGTGAATGCAAACTTACAGCTTCATTCTCACATGACAATCCTTGTGATGTTGGTAGTGGATTGAGAGCAAGTGAGTCATGTGAGCTCAATGGATGCAAGTCACTACATGCATTAGAACTCAGCTTCATATGCTTCTCAGATATATTGGCTTTGTTGCAAATTTCATCCATGGCTATATACCATTTCTTGCTCAACGTCGTCGCCAATTTCATGTCAAGACGCTCTTCTTCCGTGATCTCGGAGAAAGTCTTACCAGTCTTCACGCAATACTTCTTGTATGTCTTATAAGCCTTCAACAAAGTGTCATATCGATGCTGACATTGGATTGCTGATGGTAGGCTTTCAAGTTTCTTTTCAATTTCTTCAGAGATGAGGTTCCAATGTGTACCACCTCTACTCCCCTTGCAAAAGCGACCTCCTTCCAACTTACATGAAAGCAAGACCCAAGTCTCCTCTTCTGTCATATTCTTGCCTCTCTTATTTTTTCCCTTTTGAACTTCTGACAAATCCATACATGGCACTTCTTCAAGCTCAAGATGATGATGCTGGTCTAATAAACTTTTAGATGGTTCATCATCCACCTTGGATATTGTGCTTGATTGTTGATGTCGGACATCAACTGTATTCTCTTGAGTTGACACATGGTTGTTCTCAAAAATTGAATAGCTGAAATTGGTCAAGCTAGTAGTTTGCACCTCAAGCTTGGCATGTTCTTGCTTGGGTGATAAACTTTCACATCTATTCTCATACTCCACGGGTCCAATCTGGTGGCCAATCGATGGTTCAATAATCCCCTTTAATACCCCACCAGACTGATGGTATTGAGCATCCATTGCATCTTCAACAATAGAAGCATGGTTGATCTCACAACCTTGACCATAGAAACTGGTTGGGTGAGCAATCAACACATCTTTGATGCATCCATTGGAAATATCTACAAAAAACACCCAATACAACCAATAAGACAAAGATGAACACATAAAAAAAAACACTAGTGACTAAGGCACTAAACTCCACTATGATTTTGAAGTACTATATCCCCAAAAGATCCAAATTCCAAAAAAATACATGAACCTTGTGTCAATCTCAATTGTAGGTTTCAAAAATTCTATTTTGATATGTCCACCATGTGCTTAAAACAAACAAGAGCTCATCCAAGAAATCAATTTGCACAAATATATGTTTTTAGATTAGAAATTATATTTTAGGCAAATGGAGCTTGGGAGGGAAAATAGGACTAAAAGATCCGAGCAAAGGTGACTTCGGCATACAAAATAAAAGAACTAATTTGAGAACTCTTCACACCACTCTTTGATGTTGCTTGTATCTCAAGAAAACTATTGAGATAACAAACTCTCAACCACAAAAAATTATAGCTTATTGAGATTTTTCACATTAATAAAAATGTTATACAAATATAAAATTAAAACTCCCAAACTAATCAAAAGGATTGGAAATGCCATTAACATGGACTTGCTTCTCACAAGGTATTATAAAATAGTCCATATAGTAGGAAAGTACATTGATTTCTCCTATTACTAGGGCTAAAAAGTGAGTGTCACCAACAAACTTAGAGTCCCTAAAAAGAAATATAAAATGGAATTCAATACAACACAATTAAAGTTCAGCCAACACAAATCATGTGAACAATCACAAATAGTGTGAGTTTAGTAAATTAGTGTCACATGCGTAAATAGAAAAAATCCAAGTAATTCATTAGGCTGCACTAGACATGATGCATGCATCGAACACAAGCATCTCTAAATTGAGACCACTTGTGGACTTCATCATTGGGTGCAACAACAAAAGGTATGTATAGACAATCACAAACTCATCTCTTACAATGAAAGAAACATCACCTTCATCCTCCAAGTATGCCCGAAGCTTTTGAGAGGTTTGCATGAGCTCTTGGACAAGATGCTCAATTGCCTTGCGCTTTCTAGTACGCTCTTGGAATATACAACGAAGCTGAAGGATGAGGTTTTGGATATGCATACGTTTGGATAAAACCTCTGTTGCAAAATGTGGACAAGAAAAACGCGGACCCCTTTCACTTAAAGCAAAGCTAAAGCCAAGTGAAGTGGACTCCATGAGAAATGCTTCAATATAGTGTAAAACATATAAACCACAATCGTGCAAATTGCCTTGTTGGGGAACCTACAATAAAAAGTGACACAATCAAACTTTCATATAATATACAACATAAAAACATGTTCATGTAGCTTTTTCATAATTCAATATTTAAAAACAAAAAAACAAGAAGTACTCAACGGTACCAAACAATACCTCCGCTTGAATATACTTCATTTGATAGAGTGCTCGTAACTGATGTCGTAACTGATCCTTATCAATTGAAGGCTGGAACCTGTCCATCCATGCTTCCAAGACATAACTGCACAAAAGACATAATCACCATTCTCACAAAAATGTATGGGCAACAAGGCATTTGCAAAGGTCCTATACCCATCTCTCAAACATGGCAATTACCCACTACTAACTCTCAATGTCGACTAACAAATTGTTGTCAAAAGATACTAGATAACACACAAATTATATTCTCAAGTTTATCCTTGACAAAAGATACACAAAAAAGTTGCTAAAATTGGTCACTAAACAAATGAACAATTGACATCCTTCAAACCTATAATTCTATTTCCAACCTACAAACCTTGAGAAATGTTCAAAACTTGTACCATATAAATGAAAATTCAAAAATGAATGGATAAAACAATCGGAACAAAGGGATACGATTTCAACCCATGATGCTATTCAAAGACTCACCTCCGTATCAAGCCTTCAAAGCTCTCATGTTGCCCTTTAATTGGATCTAGATGAACTATGCAAGGGAATCTCGTCATTTCATCTACAAAGAAATAAACATAGGTTAGTTTCAACAAGGGTCTATAACTGAATAACCCTTCAAATGCATGCAGCAAAATATAGACTCACCAGATGAACAAGTTAGACAACTGAGGTTGCATATGATGACCAAGCTCCAATGTGATCTGCCATATCAAAATGATCACCACAATTTGAGAGCTACAACACATGCACAAATGTTCTCTTCCTCAATGTCAACACATGATAGCTTACTGTATGAAAACAAGCAACGCCTAGAAACTATACATCAAGCAATGGATTGAAATCTTTGAAAACTCTCACAACTTGCAACCGTGTTTAAATCTATAGCACAGTAGGACTACCACCTTTCGATGATAGGAATGAAAACGTAGTCCTTTTCAAAGAGGTTCACTTGCTCGGTCCAGTTCCTGATTTGCTCATAGTCCACCTTAAACGGATCGATGCGTGTAGGTGCAGTGCTCTGCAAAAGTTTGGTAAAGAAAAAGCTATTGAAGAAATAAAAGAGATTTTTAGGCTCAGGGGAAAGTCTGCTTTCAAGATACCTGCAATCAGAGCACAACACGGGTAGAGCTTCTACGTTAGAAAAAGCACTGACACTAAACAACTCAGTCAACAAGTGATTATCCAACAACAACAAAAACAAACAACCAAATAATCTATGGAGCCCAAAAGATGTAACTCTCAGAAAGATACGAGCATCAGGAGTACTCACTTGATGTAGAAATCCACAATGTGATTGCCTAGACACTTTCCCGGCTGTAGTTCCTCCAGATTTCTCTCAGTGATGGCCCCTGCATCACGAAGCTATTCCTGGGACACCTCAACTTCTTGGGGGATTTGCTGGATCGCTAATTGACACGTTGTCTCTGCTTCCCTTAAAGCAGCCTCGGTCTTCGAAATGTCAACAGGCTTGAAATCCAGATGGTGCTCTCCAGAACTATCTCCAGTCATCTGGCCCAGTATGGGCCTACTCAAGGCAGACATGTTTCCAGTCTAGCAAGAGCGATCCCCGGAACCAGTTCTAGAGCCTGCTGAATTGATTAGAAAGGTGCTCACTGCTATCCTCCTTGAGCCTCTGCACATACAACTTCCAGGACATTGTCACTGGAAATGAACAACGACAGAGTTTACCGCCGACTTTGAAACGTTCTATCGACGGGCGATGACACTCCCAGCATCACATCATAGGAGGGCCTATCCATCTACGCAAAGATAAATTTCTGGAGGAAAACACGATACTATGAAACATAAAGAAGTGAATCAAATTTGGGGACGTTTCTGTCTAGTAAGGAAAGATTAGAATCACTAGGACGGTACCGCATTGAAGAGACCAACGCGGGGATCGAAGCGTCGTGGGCTCCATTGCTGGTTCACCTACACCACAAATGCCTGTCTGCCTGGATAAAATGAAACATATCAGTTCCATAGCATCAAAAAAAACATCAGCTGTCAACACAAACGTGCACCTCAGCTGTCGCTCGACTCCAACGTGAGAAATGATCTCGCTTAGAACCCTAATCACATCCAAATGGGGAAGCTATGGCCATTTAAACAACTTGCACTTGCTGTTCTCTGTCTCTGTTGACTAAGCAAGAATCACCGGCGGAGTTTCTAATCACCGAAATACAAAGCTACGAAGCGCTACACAAAATATTGACAGGTGGTCAAGAAAATTCACGGTCCTGCATACCTTACACGCACCAGCGCTGTCTGTGAGGTTGGAGAATCCATACGGTTGCAGCGCTCCCGCCGCTAATGCAGCTACCACCAATTGGGCAACCAAAGGTGAAGGGCTTCTTAGCTGCCAGGGCTTCCTGTGTTTGAATGTTCGGCTAAGGAAAGTCGACACTGCGGCAAGATCAAAAACACGACGAAATCTCAAATTGCACGCACAACTGAAGATTGCTATGCCAGAGACGAGTTACAGTTCACAGCACGAGCTGCTCCCGAGTGACTCCCAAGTGACCAAACATCGGAGGAAGCGCGAGAGACGAGATCAAGCAGTCAGGTGATTCAGCAACGGAATTCAACTACCGTATTTTATACGGAAGCGGAGTTGATGGCAGACACAGATCGCAGAATTGGTAAACTTAATATAAACGAGCCTGGTTTCCGCCTCTCGCAATGGTCCGATACCGGAGCTCAGGGTTCTAGGAAACAACAGTGAACGACAGAGTGGTGCGAAAGTCAAGCTCTCGTGGCACAGGGTAGGCAGGGCTGCAGGAGCCGAGGGTCCGATACCCGGAACCATGTGTTTGGGCCGGTGTTCAGTCGGCATATCGGTGGAGGTTTCGGGTGGGTTGCGGAGTCTACACGTATCGTTCTGCACAGATCCTTGGACGGTATCGGAGGTCGGTAAGAGCAAGCCCAATCCAGAAATCCAGACACTGTTACAAGCACAGCATCCAGGTTTTGAAGTGGAGATAGGCGGACCTCATTCCGTTCCGGCAATTTAAAAAAATAAAAGTGCCCCAATGCAAACCCGGCAATCCATACCGCAAGTGAACCTATACCTCATTATAAAAAGAAAGAAAAGAAAGATTCTACATTAAAAATAGACCTTTCATGCAAAGAGGGAGAGCTTGAATTTATTAGCACGGAAAACAAGGTTGAAAAGGTATGACAGTTGTTGACTTTCGCTATTGTGTGCCACCTCCCGGGCTCTTGATATTGCCACAAAATGCCAAGCCGGGGAGGAAAGTGACGGGCCCCAAAATAAAAAGTGACCAATGCCAGGTTGCATTGGGGTGTGATTTCTTGGTATCCACTTTATAATACAGTACCCGTGTGGGTTTCAGTGCAGCATTGGAACTGCTCTAACTTAGGGCCTCTTGCCATGTACATTGAATAGGGGGTATTAAGGGGACCCACACTATATAAATATCTATCTTTGTTGTACTATACATCAATACTTACGGAAGTGTCTTAACCTTGAAGGACGGACTGGTGGCCATGGAAATCATGCATTTTGATACCGTGTGACATCATCTCCTTTGTAAAAGCTACATATATTCATTGGAAGTCAAAGTACTAGAAAAAATCTCCCCTTTCCACCCCTAATACCGAGAATGAATGATTGCATTTCTGTCCTACAAAGAAAGATTCTTTGCCATTCATCGGACGCAAAACGTCCTCAGCGTCGTTTAAGGGTTAAAGTTGTACATCACGTCTCAAATTTCGATAGTTTTCAAAAATAAGTCCCTTCAATTGATTGGTCCCCTTAATCCCTAAAATCCCATTGCCCCTCAAGAAACAAAATGGATTTTGGGCAAGCCTGTACGGTCTCAATATTTATCCTGATTTCTAAAAAAATTTGTGGAGATAGGAAAACACAATAGGTTTGTAGGAAATAATTTTTAGATAAGGCAAGCAGAACCACCTTACACAAAAAAAACTGAAAAAAAATTGAAAAATTTCTTGTAGGTTGTAATTTTGCACACACGGGGAGATTGGATTTATTCCATTTGAATATGTCATGTGAAAGTTATGGACAATCTTATTTTTTGGGCAATTAGTGCATCTTCTTGAAAAAATAACCTATAGATCTCAATTTTGAATGTCTTTTTTACAATTTTTCCAAACAAATTGATTGACAAGGTTAAGTTTGCTTGTTGGAACAATCTTACTATTGGGATTATTGTGTTTCAATCCCATCTTAGAGCTATTAATGAATTTGCTTTTTGTTCAATTTTAAACCTACATCTACTTAATAACTTTGTAAAGAATGAAAATTAGTGTCTTTTTTCTTAAATTTTCATCCTAGACTCTCGACTCAATTCTTCAACACACAAAAATCTAAATTCAAAGTCTTTTGTGCAACGTTCTTCAAAGGGCAATAGAAGTCATTTGAAATTGCAAGCCAACATTTTAAAAACTTCTTTTTTCCAATTTTAAATGCTCATATCTTTCAATCCGTACGGTCAAACTTCATAAGATTTTTACCACGTGATTTTAGGCAAGTGAAATATAAGATCTTACAATTAGATTTTGAGATTTTTTTTTCTTGGTTSAAATGGAAATATTGGATAGTTTTTAACAGAAAAATGGCCTCAAGACCACAAGGGATAAATACCGCTATTCAGTGTACATTGGGCCGGTGGGAAAAATACTAGAAGACAAGAAGTGAATACCAATTGTCTTGCCAGCCTTGGTGAGCGGAGAAGTCAGGTTGCAAACTTCACCGATATCGGTGGACAAGCCTATTGGTGGAAATTGGTCAACTTGAAGGGAATCACTACCTGTAGCATTTTTACTCGATCTCTCTCCACCCACCCGTATTCATAGCAGTACAATTCCTTGTTTAACCCCTAAAGGACCAAACTGCGTTTTTTGGCAACATAGCGATTTGGGGCAGCTCACTACAAATGGAGTTTATAGTTTTTTTCCTTGAAATTTTCATATAACATGTGTCCGAGGAGTAGCTTTAAGGCTCAACAATTTTCATGACTTTTGACTACATGGTTAAAAAGTTGTTGCAATATATGTACTTTTCTTTGATCTCCATGCAGTTCGGGCATGTCTGAAAAAATGACTTTTTTCAGAATTAAAAATTTGAAAATGATTATCTACAACTATAAGTACATAAGAAGCTTTGAATTACTCCATTTTGATCAACRAGTCAAAAGTTATGAAGAGTTTTTGTTTGCGGGCAATCATGGAATCTCTAYRCTAAAATAAWCTTTGAAGTCCTTTATTTAACTCATTTTTCAATAATTTTGAAAAAAAATCAAAATATTGGGTGTGGATTGTTTATTACAACATTTCAACCATTGGGATTGGCAATTTTCAATTTCATAAATAAATTGTTAACAATTTAGTATTTTGAATCATTCTCTATTTTTTTCTACTTATTATTTTTTTCTACTTATTATTTTTTTCTACTTATTATTTTTTTCCTACATGTTGTACAATTCCAAATAAATTGAAATTTTTTGAGAGTGTTGACAACTTGACCTAAAGAATTATTCCAAAGAGCAACAACCATTTTGGACATTTTTTCATACAAATGTGGGCTTTGAAGTGCAGCTGCCCGGATTTTTGCAGGGCTTAAAAAAGGATTTTTATCACTTTAAACGCAGATATCTTGCAATCCACATGGTGAAAAAATATGAAATTTTTTCCACATCTTTCCAAAGTATTTTGATACAAGATTCTATGGTTATATTTGTCCAAAATTTTTTTTTTCTAAAATTTGGTACTTGCACTAGAAATGGCAGTTTTGGAGCGTTTTTGGTGAAAGCATAGTTTAAGACCTTTAGGGGTTAACACTACAACTCCCCCGAGGAACTTTGCCCGCCAAACTCACATGGTAGGAAGCCCTTAATTCGGTGGTGGTTCTTTGAACTTAACCCTGTAGGAATGTTGCGGACCAGAGTAGTCCGCTGGATGACTTTAGCTGAGACTGGAGGATGGAAAAAAAAATTTTGTCATCCAATTTATTTTTTTGGAGGGTACTTGAGTACATTTTGAGTGAATAGTATTCTAAAGTCCTTCATTATGATCTTATGGACTTTTCTAAATGAGAAGATGCTTAATCCACGGATCACCCTTAACTTGTAGTTTATTTGAGTCATTTCTTGTTATTTACTCTTCATGTGAATTTAAGCCATAAAAGTGGCTTTTTTTGATTTTGAGTCCAACCTAATGAAGTGAATCTTATCCATTTCACTCTTTATTCCAATTGGAAATTTGGAGAAAATCTTAAATTTCAATGTTTTATAGCAATATGAATTTTGGGCCAATAACCATGGTTTGTTGATTTTCTAATTACAGAATGACACAATCAATTTGGTTTAAACCATGATTTTCCACACTATATTATACATCTATGGTGAAAATTTCAATTTATTTGAGTACATTTTGTATTTGATGTGAATTTTCTTCATTTTTTCATCAAGAAATTCACAACAATTTCAATTTTTTTCAAAAATGGTTAAAAATTTTACAACTTGTAGCAAACATGTGATTTCAGCTCTAAAAAATAAATGCAAAATTTTTCATACATATGTAGTTGGAAAATGGCAACAAACAAAGTAATGGATAATAAGGCTAGAACTTAGTGGTCATAGGCTCGTCCTTACAAGGTTAAGATAGAATTGCCCATTTGCAAAAAGAATGAAGACAAGCTGACAAGAAGTGAATATTTTGTGATTTTTCAAAGGTGAAATATTAAAGCATGCATAGACCCATATTAACCTCTAAATGGTTTTGGCTATGCTTTCACCAAAAATGCTCCAAAACTGCCATTTCTAATACAAGTACCAAAGTTTAGAAAAAAAAAAAATTTCACACTTGTAATCTTAGGATCTTTTAGTATGCTGGTTCAAAAGATGTGGAAAAAATTTCTGAATTTTTCCCCATGTAGATTGCAAGATATTAGCGTTTAAATTGACAAAAATCATTTTCTTAGCCCTGCAAAAAAATGGGCAACTACACTTCACAAGGTCCACAATGGTGATTACTTTGTGGATTCATTCTTCAAGGCAAGTTGGTTACATGCTCGAAAGATTTCAAATCATTTGGATTTGTATAACATATAGGAAAAAAATAGTGAGTAGAAAAAAGTAGAAAATGAATCAAAACACTAAATTGTAAACAATATATTTATGGAATTGAAAAATGCCAATCCCAATGGTTAAAATGTCATAATAAACAATTTACACCTAGTGTTTTTACTTTTTCCGAAAATACTAAAAATTGAATTAAATAATGGATTTCAAACTTTTTGT
Organism: Pleurozium schreberi; assembly: GCA_006891605.1. Classification (NCBI taxonomy): domain Eukaryota; kingdom Viridiplantae; phylum Streptophyta; class Bryopsida; order Hypnales; family Hylocomiaceae; genus Pleurozium; species Pleurozium schreberi. Next base: position 63,507 of record VACF01001034.1, on the reverse strand, counting down.
AGAATACAGATTCTATAACTACCCGCAAACTACCCCAAACTAAAACTCCTCATATCTTTTGACTCAATGATCAAAATAGAATGATTCAAAGCTTTCCACTTAGATATAAATCTAAAGAATCAATGTCAAATTTTAAAGAAAATTAAATTATAAAGAAGTTTTTTGTTGTTGCCTAGGCTGCCTGCCGAGCAATGAAAATTACATATCATACAACAACTTTTTCACTATGTAGTCAAAAGTTATGAAAATTGTTGGGCAGTAAAAGCAATCCTTGGAAAAATGTTGTGTGAAAATTTCAAAGAAAGAAAATAAAAACTCTATTCGTAGTGAGCTGGCCGAAATCGCTATGTTGCCAAAAAAATACAGTTTGAGCATTAGGGGTTAACGCATGGGTTGACCTTTGTTAAAATGTGGGCTGACAGGTCCGCTTCCAAAGTGCACTGCCATCATATTAATGGGCTGCTAAGATTGCGGTAATGGGTGGGCCAATGACGCAAATGAGGGGATCTTGTAGGTGGCAGAATTGGGTGGATGGCTGTAATGGACAATTCCACCTTACTAGAGAGTATGATCCTATTGGTTGGGGTGAACTGGCCCCCTTGCTTGGCCCATGCCTCCAAGTCATTCTAGGGATGCAAGTAAAAAAATGCCCCCTATTTTATACCCACTTCGAGCTTATTGATGGAGGTAGTTTGTATTACTTGATTTCTTAATTTACCTTGTGCATTCCTAGGAGCTATTTCGGGGTCTCTGATTGCAAATATGAATTTCAAAATTTCAAAATTTTATCATGCACAAAAAATATAGAAATTCAACATTTTCCCCAAGGGACCAAGGGACGGGGGTCGGTTATCCCGGCCATCTAGCATTCTAGCTATCATACTAATTTATTTATTGTGGACAAATGCTCTCGTTTGTAGCATTCCATGAGAAATAACATAAACTGAGAAGTGAAACTTAATGCAACACTTTCCTAGTCCTACAACCTCAAATGGGAAAATGACTCAAACAAAATTGATGTGATTATTAGCAAACTCAAGAAAAAATGCACTCCATGTAGTTTGATAATATTCCAAAGCTCTGATAATAGTATTTTGCAACTTTAGACTTGAGAGCAAACATAGAGGTCCTAATTTACAAGATGCAAGATTTATCTTGAATGAATACTTTGGAACTTCAAAAATTCTTTATTAGTATTGGAGAACAAAAAGTGTCACAATTAAGTCTATTTGTCTTTTTTGTTCTTGGTCACCTCTTCAATGTTGTAAAACATGGGGCTCTTGAAGTGTTTCAAGTATGTCCTTTAACCAACTTTTTTTAGTTTCCAATGAGACCTAACAAAAACAAAGAAGTTAAATGATAGAAACCATGATCATATGCTTGTTCAAAAATCTTGGTGTGGGGTTATTTTTAATATTGTATATGAGTGCGCTATGAGTATTAGATTAAGAAAAAACATGATTTTAAACTCTAGAGCTGCTCAAATGGCAAAATGTGATTTAATTCTATAGTTGTAAAATAATTAATTTCCAAAGATTCCAAATAGAAAGTCAAATGTAGTCTGTAATAGAAAGAAAACATCAAGCCCTATGCCTTTGATATTATACTTGGCCCATGTATATGAATGATAAAAAAATGTTATAAAAGTCACGTTAATGTTGTCTTTTTCTACCTTTGTCAATAGTATTAGGTTATCAAGCATATTTAAGTCCAAATTTGAATTTTTTAATTTCAGACTTTGATCATCTAATGGTAATCTATGAGTTCCGTTCATTTTTCTCCAAGTGAAAGAATGGAAAGATTTTGGAGTTGTGCTGGCATTCCAAGATCTCATTCAGTTGAAGCAAATTCAATTGGTCTAGGGATGATTGGCCCATGTATCCTGTAAAGTGAAAGTGTCCTCTTAGAAGACAAAGTGGTCTAGGGCAGGTTCTTACAATCTCAATATTCATTGTAATTCTTGGGAATATAATTTATGTTTCAATTGGTGCACAAGATCAAATGTTGTGACACAATAAATCAAAATTTTAGTTCAATAGGTAGAAAAACATCTCAAAACAATTTTAAATAAATTTTATTGTTTTTTATAGATTACTCATGGGAAGCTTTCATTCAATCCATTTGAATTTATTATGAGAAAGGTATAGACAATCTTGTTTTTCAAGCAATCAATGCATCTTTTTGAAAATAAAATAATTTTTAAGATTCATTAATGAATGCAATTTTCATGATTCTTAAGAAAAAGAAGTTTCTTATGGTTAATTTGTAAATATTTTTTACTATATTTTCAGTTTTCACCAAAAATGCTCCAAAACTACCATTTTTAATACAATTACCAAATTTTAGGGGAAAAAGAACTTTTTTAGACACTTATAACTGTAGGATCTTGTATCAAGCTAGTTTGAGAAGATATAGATAAAATTTCAAAAATTTCCACTATGTAGATTGGAATATATTAGCATTTAAATTGACATAAATCCGTTTTTTGGTCCTGCCAAAAATGGGCAGCAATACTTTACAAGATCACATTTGTATGGAAAAATGTCCAAAATGGTGGTAACTCTTTGGACTCATTCCTTAAGACAAATTGCCCACTTGCTTGAAAATTTTCAGATCATTTGGAATTGTACAACAAATTAGAAAAAAAAACTGTAAGTAGAAAAGAGTAGAAAATGATTCAAAACACTAAATTATTAAAAAAAATTGCTATGGAATTGAAAAATAGCAGTCCCAATAGGTGTAATGTTGTAATAAACAATCTACATCCAAAGGTTTTACTTTTTTTCAAAAATAATGAAATTGTGTTAAATAAAAGACTTCAAAGTTTATTTTACCATAGGGATTCCATAATACCAGCAAACTAAAACTCCTTAATACTTTCATCTCATTAATCAAAATGAAATAATCCAAAGCTTTCCATATATTTATAAATCTAAAAAAACAATTTCAAATTTGTAATTTGCAAAAGAATGATGTTTTCAAAAAAAATTTACTTGCCTAAGTTGCCCAGAGATCAAAGAAAACTTCTTAACCATGTAATCAAAAGTTATGAAAATTATTGGGCCTTGAAGCTACTCCTTGGGCACATGTTGTGTGAAGATTTCAAAGACAAAAAATAAAACCTCCATTTGCAGTGACCTGCCAAAAAACGCTATGTTGCCAAAAGACGCAATTTGGTCCTCCATGGATTAAGATATCTTACTAGAACAATCTCACAATTGAGATTAGTATGTTTCAACTCCACCTCAAAGCTATTAATGGTTCAATTTTTCCTTCAATCTTGAACCTACTTGTAACTAATAATTCTTTAATGAATCAAATTAAATGTGTGTTCAAGGTGTTTGAAAGATTGTTTTCCTCACTTTAAATGCAATTAATATCTTACAATCTATGTGGTTAAAAATTCTGAAATTTCTTCCACTTGTGTTTACAATAGAACAATATAAGATCCTATGGTTTGATGTGATAAAAAATTCATTTTCTACTCTTTGCAATAGGATTGACAATTTTGAATGTATTTTGATGAAGAAAAGACCTTGGAACTTTAGGTTTATTGACCCTACCAAGGGTAAACTAAAGAAATACCACCACCACTCCCAATTCGTGCCAGGTTATTTTTTTATTTCGTCACTTGCCCTACCTAATTTTTGGCCTCTAGTTGCAAGTATGGATTTAAAATTTCCAAATTCAATTGCGGGTGGCATATTAAAAAATTCCACTTTTCCCAGGTATAAACCGCAGGGGGCAATAAGGGGGCTCCGTCACAATTGTATGGGGCGAGGGGATTGACCCCAGTGCAATTCATCAGTCGTTTTCGAGAACGTTCCGTCCATCTGGCATGAAACTTGCAACCCAAGGCTTCAAGTTCCCCAGTTCTCCCTGACGTGGAGGGGTCCTACCCCGAGAGTCCAATCACAATCCTACACACCATCTCAACCAATCGGCAATGAGCTGAAGAGGCAACGCAAGAACACATCCAGTGGAGTCTGGGAGCTTCCCGAAGTTTCGYGAGCAATCTCTCACATTGGTATAAACCCGCCGCACGCCGACCGTCTCAACCTACAGTTACTTGTGAAAATCTGCAGTACTGTTGGTCTTGCATTTGAGCTGAATTGTGCACGATCGTTGTGTGCAGTTGGAGAGGTATATGCGCTCCCCTTTCGATGTCTTGATGCAATTTTCTTTTGATTTTTAAATGAGGTCGATCAGTGGGGAATGCGGACAGCTTGCTTGTTGCATTGGCAATGGTGGCTTTTTGTCTTGGATTGAAAGTAGTGACTGCGGTGGTGCTATCGATGGAGGTGGAGGATTCAGTTTCTTGAGCTCTTTCTTTGTGCATATTGATTTGGTAGGGAGCTTGATTTAACGTGCTGGCTTGGTGCTTGAGAGCTAGAGGATTGCAAGGTTTCTGTGATGTGGATTGTTGCATTGGCAATGGTGGCTTGTTGTGTGTGGATTGAACATAGTGATAGAGGTGGTGATGAAGGTGGAGGATTCTATTTCTTGAGCTCTTTCTTTGTGCATATTGATCTGGTAGGGAGCTTGTTTTTAACGTGCTGACTTAGTGCTTGAGAGCTACTGGATTGCAAGGTTTCTGTGATTTGGATGCGCACAAGAGTCTTTCGTTGAGGTTCACTTGCGGTTGTCCCTGTCTTTAATTTTGGAGTTTAAATGAGGAGCCGATTATTTATGGACTACTTGCGTGCTTTGTTGAGGAGGAGGTTAGTTTTAAATAAATCGCCTTTGTTCGTCTTCACGATAGACAACCCCCTCTAGTTCTGGGAAATCACTTGATTGTACATCCTTTTGCAGGTGAAGGTTACAGTGGAAGGTGATCAGCTTGTGATCAAAGGCGAACAAAACGCGGAGAAATCTGATGATGGCTGGTCTTCTCACAGTTACGAGAATTACAACACCCGGTTGACGWTGCCTGAACACGTGAAGTTAGATGAGGTGAAGGCCGAGCTGAAGAATGGAATGCTGCGAATTGTGATTCCGAAGTTTAAGGAAGACCCTAAGATGAATGCCATCCCTATTGAGGTTCATTAATGGTATAAGCATTGTATCTTAACAGTTCACCATCGCCGGTATGGAGAGATATTGTGAAATTACCAGAGTGGCATTCAATCAGCAGAACTTTGGTTTACAGTATGCCGAGCATTGAGCCTCGATGCACAATGATCATGAGGATAGGTTGAGCTTTAAGGAAGCGAATGTTTTCACTCCGAATATATATAACCACATTCAGAGATAGCGCAGGTCAATTTTGAAACAGGTCACATCCCCTGGTATACATTCTGAGGTTGCGAGAAGCTTAGAACCTTCCAGATCTTTCCTGGACACACGAATCGAATGACACTGGAAGATAGTTCTTTATTTAGCTTTTAACTGATCATCTCAGCAGCGTCACTATCTGCTATTTTCTTTCAGTTAAGTAGACTTGAAGTCTTGGAGGATACAGTAGCAAGCCTGGAGAAATGTATTGTTGTTGATATTTATCTAATGATATAAAATACCAAATGTTTTTAGTTTGTGGCATGTCCTGGATACCAGCATGAGGCCTCATTAAGCAGACAGTATAATGAACTGCACCTCCGTTACTTGCCATCAACATAATCCATGTACTTTGCCAATTGCAGAGAAATAGTTGCTTGTGATTATCCTGCAGGCATCGAAGAGGAAGTGACATTTCCCCTTTCGCTTCGGATGATGAGTGCCTCATTGCAAAAGGTTCACCCACTGCATACTCCACAAACAAAATTTCCGAAAGCAAGTAAGCTTAGTCTCTTTCAATTGCTTATCTTATTGAGATGGCATCCGTTCGTGACCTAGTATGATGAAATCGAGTTTACAGCGAACATGCTTGAGATACCGTCTCAGTGGTCCTGCTTGGTACTGCAACTGATAAGTTCCGAAATTTCGACAAGCGTCAGAGTATGATGGGAGGGAGGTTAGTGGGTTGTTGTGAATAAATAATTGATAGTTAACCTTCTTTTTGTTTTTCAGTCTTCCAATCAATAGTTCAACTTGGAAGATAAAAAAGTGTGTCTTCATTGCCACACCTTCTGTCATAGGTCAAATAGCCCCTAAGATGAAACTACAGTAGATGAATACCAATGAAAGTTGGGTGGAATTTCAGTTTGTAAGATGAAATGCTGGGCTTATTTTCTCTTCCTTCCTACTACTCTAAATTTACCTTATCTGCAAGGTAAAAGAAATTAGTGTCCTTTGCAAAATTAGAGTGTAATTTCTTTTTCTGGGAAATTAGTGCATTTCCGTGATATTTCATCCTACACTAATTTAAATATACTGCATGTAAGTTAGGTGAACCTTGCTAAATCTTTGGGTACACAAACTAAAAGGATGAAAAAAAAATCATTGCTTTGTGATGTGGTGTCCTCATCAAGATTTGAAACGAAACAAATCAGGTGTTTGCGGGGGATTTCATTGGTTCCTCTCTTTCAATCTCCCCAGCAGTGGCTCGCTTATGCTTGCGCCTTTCCGCCACTCCAATTGATGTCGCCCGAGCTAACATTGCAAAGATGCTCACTGTCTTGGATCTTCGGCGTCGTCTCCTCTCTACAGCATCAATGTCTGCTTCTTCACGAGCTTCGAACAGGATTTAGCTCGTAAATATCGAATTAGAGCAGCACAGACCATTAATAGCTCCTGTGCTAAGAATTTTGCAGGACGTCATTCCCACGCTTGCTTATATATGAGACTTGTAACTCCAGTAACTGCGCAGGACAGTGTCTGTTGGAGTTTGACGGCTTTGTAACGCTTGCGATCACTGATGCCTTTTAGGGAATAGCAGCCCGGGATTGAGGATGTTTAGGGTTTTTGTAACTTGTGGCGTCCTCTGTTTCTGACGGTTTCAGTCTCGATGATTCATTGGATTGAAAGATGTGATAAATTAACTTTTGAAGTTTCGGAAAAATGTGTACGAGTCGACTTTCCATTTTTCATGGTCCGTGTTTCTAATGCGCTACTGTTTGGAAAGCTAGAAGTCGGCCGGCGAAGATGCTTGATATAGAAGGCTTTGTAATATTGAATGCTCGGAAGTACAGATTCAACTCAAGCATTCGTGAGGAACACAATTTTTAGCTTGAAGATGCTTTACTTTGAAGAGTCGACGGGCTGGCCTGCTTGAATAACACGATATCTTATCTTAAATTTCAGCTGAATCGATCTTGGCTTACCTCTGGTTGTGTCGTCTTGTTAGTTTATGTCGTGCGCCGAGTGCTGCAATAGTTTGAGGTCACCATGCCTAAGGAGGAGTGGGAAGCAGCCGCAGCACGAACTGCTGCGAATAGTACTCGGGCAACTCCAGTGCCGAGAAGCCCAAAGCAAGTGCCGAAACAAGGCTCGGTGCCGGCCAGCTCCGCTAACACACCGCCAAGCAGCTTGCCTCCAGTTAAAAAGCCGAAACCTGAAGTGCGAGCGCCGTCGAGAAGTTCAGCGCCTATTCAGCCGGCTACTCTCTCTAAGAAAAAATATTTCGAAGTACAGCTTTGAACATTGAATTGAAAGTTTCTGAATTGCTGTATGATGATTGATGCATTGTCTGATTTGCTTGTTCAGAATTTCGAACTCTAAAAATTACTCAGTTTTTCACCTGAGAGTCAGATCCACAAATGCTCTTTGCTAAGTTGTGAACCCGGCCAGGTCCAACTATTTGCACATGATATCGATCTTACTGACGTCTGGYCTCAGTCGGTGGTGAATTGGGTTCCAAGAACTTGAATCTGGCATTGATGAACGCTGAGCATTTCTGACACGCAGGAGAAAGTGATGAAAGACAGGCTCACCAAACGAAATTTTAGTCACATTCGGCACGACCCTTACTACAAGGACTTGACGAAGCCAGAGAAGCAGGAGTCACTCTCATATGCCAGCCACCATCGAAAAGAGTTTTGGCGAACTGACATTGCCAGCGTTTTAAAGCGAGATGAAGAGCAACGGAGAGCTCGACAGAAGGTAATTAATTTCATACATTTCATAGAACYCTCAGACCCAACAAACCAGTGCCTTCAATTCGAAGACGATACTTCGAACTATTCATACTCGATAATTTCATTCACGGTATTTTGTTGTGATGAGATTTGGTCTTCAGAATCTGAAGCTCTTGAATAATATGCAAAATGGTCATCAGTTTCTTGAGTTTTTGCAATTTTCAGGCGTTGATTGCAATTTGGGCCAACGAAGAAGCATGGAGACGACACAAAGCAACGACGATGAGGGAGATGAGGTACAACGCCTACGTCGACATGAACGAAAAGATGCGAAAGGTCGGCTGCCGCGGCAACAGAAGTGGTGCCCCTCATATCAATATAATCACTCGGCAGGCTCTTGGAGAAGACGGGACTCCAATTGACGAAGGCCCTATCCACGAATACCTCGACAAAGTTTCCAAGTACGGATACCGACTACTCTGTTCTGCGACAAAGCCTGGAAGCTCCTCCAGGACTTATTTGTTGCACTGTGATGCGATTGTTTACTATGAATCCATTATTCGCTGCCCGTTAGGTCAATGAGATAGATCTGGAAGTTGGATGTTTGCAGATACAAATCAATCCAACGGAAACTGATGTTGCGGGAAAAGATGAGCGGAGCAAGGAACTTCAACATCCTAAACTGGACAGAGAATCCTCCTGGTCCGGAATCACCGTCATGGCCAGAGAAACCTCCAACTCCGCCCCCACTCCCTCCACCTCCTCCGAAGTCGGATTCGCAAATCAACACCTCGAAAGGAGCGCTCTCGTATGGTCGTCTCTTCGGCCCGTTCGGCGTGATCGACTCTCAGTAAATTATCAGGCACAGGTACCACGAGCTAGGACGGCACTCTTCAGGTCAGATTGCCGTCACCTGATGTCGTCCTTTACCACCAATTGTGAATTTCGATGTGCAGACTTTGAGTGTACTGTACTTGGGATTGAATTACTTTACAGTAAAGTGGCAAGTGACACTTTCACATCTTTTCATTTSTTCTTCGAAATTGATGTGGTTAACCCCTCGTCGCCCGAGGTGTTAGTATCCTCCATCCTCCATTTGCAAGTGTTAAAAGTCTCAGATTCAGTGAGTTATGAAGATCTCAACCGTATAATATTGTAGTGTGCATGTTGTAGATGGTGTGGAAAAAATTTGGGGTCATTTGACCGTAAAGATTAAAAGATTATAATGTTTTAGTGTTGAAAAAAGATGCTGAAATTTTCTTAAAAACATATTTGGAGGTGAAATTTGATTTCTCAACAGACTCAAATGAAAAAACTTTAAACTACAAAGTGATTCAAAATTAGAATATAAACACTTTGGTGGAAAAAAAATTTATAAATATGACTCATTGTGTCTGCAAAATGGATTTGAAATGTCAAAAAGCAGTGGTAAAAGTAGCAAAAAAGTCACATGTCTGATTGAACTTCCATCTATTAAAATGCTTCTCAGTCACTCATAAAGTCTTGGATGGATTTGAAATTTAACCACACAAACTAGATTAATAATCAAAACTTTTCCAACAAATATTTTTGAAAAAGGATCATATATGAAGAAGTTATGAGCCGCCGCAGTTCACTGAAGCCCAAACAATTCTAGACTTTGAACTTTGGAATGCTCCGTAACATTCAAAATACCTTGGATTGGCATGAAACTTTTACCACAATAACTAGACCTTTGTGGGAACGAAACCCCAACAAATTTTATTGAAAACAAACATTTGATGAAAAAGATACAATCCTCCAAAGTTACAGCCATCACAATGCAATGTGCTGAACCTAAATTAAACCTGAGAACTTAGAATAACTTTAACAAACTCAATACGATTTTGATTGATCTAAAAATTTACTCTAAAAACTAGACTAGTATGTGCAACTTTTCCGACAAGTTTTATTGAATTCAAACATTGGATGCAAAAATTAGAGCGCTTCAAAGTGGACTGTGAGGACACTTTTTGTCTCCTTGGGCGATGAGGGGTTAACTTAATTCCAAAGAAATTTGGATGTAACTTAACCAATAGATAATTGAAAAGAACCTTTTACAAATCAGTAAGTTAGAGATACTGAGATTATGATCTTGAACCCCTACAGTTCCATGACTATGTTTTCACCAAAATGGCAAAATTGCTCCCAAATTGCCATTTTTAGCACAAGTATCAAATATTTTCAATAAATCTTTTTTTGACTATTGTGACCGTAGGATCCGACTTGTAGTATGCTGACTTGGTAACATGTGGTAAAAATTTCATAAATTTTCACCGCATGGATTATAAGATATAAGCATTCAAATTCACTAAAATTGTTTTTTGGCCCTACAAAAGCAGGGCAACAGCACTTCAAAAGCTCACTTTTCTATGAAAAAATGTTCAAAATGGTGGTGCTTCTTTGGATTCTTTTTCCTCGACAAGTTGGCCACATGCTTGAAAACTTTCAGATCATTTGGAATTGTACAACATATAGGAAAAAAATAGTAAGTAGACAATGGTAGAGGATGTTTCAAAATACTAAATTGTGAAGAATTTAATCAAGGAATTGAAAAATGCCAATCCCAATGGTTGGAATGTTGTAATAAACAATTTACATCCTAAATTTTTTTCTTTTTCCAAAAATATTGAAAATTGAGTAAGATGAAGGACTTCAAAGTTGATTTTAGAGTAGAAAATCTATAACTCCCCGCACACAAATAATCCTCATAACTTTTGACTCATTAATCAAAATGGAATGATTCAAAGCTTTCCAGGTATATGTACCTCTAGAAAATCAATATCAGATTTTTTTCTGAAAAAAGTGATTTTTGTAATATGCCTGGACTGGCCATTTACAAAAAAAAATAACATATTAGGTCATAACTTTTGACTCGTATTTTCAAATGTCATGAAATTTAGTGCATACGAAAGATATTCCTTGCCCCCACCTTCTATTAAATTTTGGGCCAATTTTGGGTCAATATTATAGTGTACATCATTGCACAAATTCTCAAGTAGAAAAATGATAATCAATCATTTTTTTTTAATTGAAATTTTGATGTGAAAAGTAGAACTGGAAAAGAAATTTTAAAAATGTAACTATTTGGAAGAGCAACTTTGTTAGATTTTGTTTACTTGTTTGCTTAACAAGGTAAATAAGAAAAAATTAGAGCCGATTACATTCGCAAGGTTAAGGAAATTTTCTAAATGAAAATTGACAATGACTGTTGGCAATGCCATTGAGAGATAAATAAAGTTTTAGGAAATAACCAAGAATTTTTCCCACCTTTTGGCACACTTCCAGACAAATTTCAAGAAAACCAAGGCAGGTGAAAAAATGATGTAAATCCACTGATTTTCGTACATAAGTTTTCGAACTATGTCAGCATTTTTGGATTCTTCACTTACTAACCTAGGAGTTCTTGGACGCTTGGGATTGGGATTCAAGCTTTATGTGTGGATTGCCAATGCTTTTAGAAAGTTTAAATATGTTTCCGTTTTTGTAATGGTACTCTTTYGGCTTGCAAACAAATTTTTTTATTAATGTTCATTATTGTGGATACTTTGTTGAATGACAGTTAAGATGTTTAGGATTCACTTTTCTTTCCTGTTGTGAATATACATGATTCATTTTTCTTTTCCCCAAAACTTGCTCCTCAACTCCTTCGTGCCTCTAGTGTTGACTAAAGGAACATGATATTAAGTATTTCATATTATACACAACAAATGTTTTGTCTTAAGTTCATATCCAATAACTTAGTCATTCATATTTTTTCTTTTTTCTTTTTTACTTTATTTTTTTCATTGTAAGAAAATAAGGGAGTTGGAAAATTCCTCTCTTTTAGAATTCCAAGTAAGTACAAGGAGGCATGAAATACCAAAAATGAGGCAATCAGATAATAATAGGGAGCATTTAATTGTGCATGGAGAGTTAATTACCCCCCAAAATTAAAATCCCAACCGCACGTGATGTACAAACCTACAGAAGGAGTGCCCCCCTAAATGATGCTCATGACTCCTAAATCAAATTTCATTGAAAAAAAATATACATATATATTTGCATATGTATTATAATAATTTATAAACTAGGTATTTGCAACTTGCATCCATTTTTTGGTCCATGCTTTCATTAATTTTTTCCATGACTAGTGGGAATCAATTATGCAAAATAATGTTAAAGTACAGCACGCAAGTCTGTTCTTCCGAGGGTTTCATATTTGACCTTTTGTCATTGATGGAAAAAAAAATTACGATGGATTGGCCTAGGGATGCATAAATAATTGGGCATAATTTGCAACTTGCACCTATTTTTTGGTCCATGCTTTATTAATTTTTTCCATGACTATGGTAGAAGGACCCATTACTAACCAACGCCCCATCACCAATCAATAGGGTGTTGTACTTCCGACCAAAGCTGGAATAGATTTCCATTTTCTCCTTGGAATGCTTGTTTTTGATTTTTCCATGATGGTTTGGACCAACAAGTTCATGACACATAAGTGAACAAGAAAGTAATAAGCAATGAGCGGGATAGTAGTTCTTGAATGATCGGAATTGGATGACTCTAGATGTTGATGATGGGTCAAGCTCAACTTCGGCCTTTCAAAATTCATAGTAATTTCATTGCAAGAGATAAAATTACCGAATGTTTTGTAGTTTCCATCATTTCTATCAATGCACCTTTGGAAATATTTGCTTAGACTAATTGTATCCTAGATTATGTCCAGAATTGCTTATTTGATCAGTTACGGGTCCTTCTACCATAGTGGGAATATTCGGTTTAATGCAAAATAATGTTAAAGTACAATTTGCAAGTTTATTTTTCTGAGAGTTTCATACTTGACTATTGTGGACTGAGAAAGAATTATGATGGGTTGGCCTAAAAATACATTGGGTAAGTGTTTGCAACTTGCTCCTAATTAAATATGTTTGGGTCAAGCTTAAAATATTAATTGTCATTCTATTTTWATTAAGTTTCATCCTTCAAATTGCTTATGTTCGATGAAAGCTCTTCTAATTTGTAGTACGAGATACTAGATGAAGTTGTTGTTCTATCTAAAGGTTGCATTGGGTGGTATTAGGGTACATTTTTTCTAAAATTATCAATGTGCGCGTATGTCTATTGTTTGACCATGCCAAAATTGCATTGACACTAGTTCAAACTTCAAAATTGGATTTGCCAAAATGAAGTCAAAGATTGTATGAACACAAAAAATTCAGAAAATCACAATAATGTCAAGAGAAATCAATCTCAATTGAAGTCCCTTCTAACAAATTGTACTCCAAGAATGGTAATATTTTGCTTGATATTGAATTTTGGAGGAATTTAGATATTTTCCTTTGAAAATATATTAAAAAATATTGGTGACAGCATTGGTGAATTTAACCGTATAGATGGAATCCAATACTCTTGGTCTACAACTTTATTTTGTACTACAATATATATATATATATATATATATATATATATAATTTGAAGATAAGGAAAAAAATCAAGAATTTCACACCCACTTGTGTTTTTTCCCAAAAGAGTGGGTGTGAAAAAGAAAAAGAAATTTCAAAGAACCTCATTTCAAATCCATTCCAACACATTTTACTCCAAAAATGGTGATGTTTTTCTTATTATCAAATTTTGGAGGAATTTTGAAATTTCCCTTTCCAAATTTATAAAAATGTATTGGTGACAGCATTGGTGAATTTAACTGTACGGATGCAATCTACAACTCGTAGTCTACAACTTTTATTTGTATATTAATTCCAAAATATGTTTCCAAATAGCACTTTGTAATGATTTTTCTCAAATTGTCAATTTAGGAGATGAATCATGACGTTCATGGGTTAACTTACTGTAAGTTAGTAAGCTTCGACCAGCCCAGCAGAATGGGAGCCATCCGACACGCTGAAGTGGCAAAGCCACGTGTTGGAGCGGTGGACGTCGCCCTCCCTTGGCTGGTCTGGCGCTTCGACAGGGGTGAAGTTCAACGTCGCAATTGAATAGGAAAATACATGTTTTTAAAAACTAAAAATTTTCCATTTGGGAAGAGTTGATGGTAAGGAGATTTAACCAAAAAAATGATCTAAAAACCATCTTCAATGTTCAAAAATGGCGCGCAATCAGAGTGTTGTTTGTACTCATTTGGAGGACATAAAATAGCATATTTTCAAATTTCCTTTGGTAGGTACACGATTTCCTACTATCTTAATATACCATGAAAGTTTCAATTCCAGATCATTAAATTTGGGGACTCGTAACGTAGTGAAAACCCCAAAACCTCAAAGTGTGACAAATTAGCAAAATTAATTTTTAAATATAAAGAGATTTTTTTTAATTTCTGAAAAATAAGGGATCTGATTACCATAAAGTTAGACACGTTCAATAAAAATTTCATATTCATTGGACTTGTGCTTCAAAAGTTACCCCAAATTAACAAAGTCACTTCAATTGTGACGGGAAATAGTACCACCCTTTCTTGCAATCACCCTAATTTGAATTACCAAAGGTTGACATGCTGCCATTTTCAAGGATTTAAGGTTCTCGTGAGTGGAAGTGCAAGGACTTGAGGAGGGGCACCTCTATGTGAATACATCAACGGATTTCATTTGTTCACTCTTGTCTTTCTGAGAAGAATGGTAACATGAGATATGTTCAGTCTTCTATAGTTCTATTACTAGTAGTAAAAGACAAAGAAGTATCAATGTATGTATTTCAAGTTGACTTGACTAAAACTGAGGCTTGAATCATTCTAGTCTTGAAACATGAACTGCTTGATATCCAAAACGAACTGAAGTTCATGGATATGGTCCAAGTTTTCTGGCGGTGTTTGCGACTAGACCTTCAAGTTGACTCGACTTGAAGTTTGCAAGAATGTGGTCTCTGAATAGAAAGAATCATTAGACAAGCTAAGAACCTATGTCAATTTCTTCTGAGTTCATTTTAAGGGGTGCAATTAGTGCTATGATAATCCATAGTCACTACCACTCTGAGCTTGTTATTGTTACTATAAGAAACCCGTGTTTTAGTTGATGTGGACAAATTTTATCAGACGGATTTTTGTGGACATTGAAGGTGATGTATCGTGTTTTTATGTCACCATTGATATTACATTAAATGTTTTTGATGACATAAAAACACGATACATCCCCTTCGATGTCCACAAAAATCCGTTTGATAAAATTTGTCCACATCAACTAAAACGCGGGTTTCTTATAGTGTGTATATGGACTCCCTCACTATTTAGTGGATTTAGTGTGCCAGTAGCAGTGTGTGAGCTGCTTTGGATTCAAGTGTTGAAGTCCACAGTCGCGTATTTCAATATTGTTTGATTTACCAATCAAGTCGAATCAATTTGACCCAGCCCTTTACATATTTCTTAAGCATGATGGTCTGTATGGGGTCGGACCTAATCCACGTTAACAATGTTTGCTCGGGTTTCAGATAATTGAGATTTATGTGTTATTAGAGATCTGAATATTTTAGAACATTCCCGAAATCCTATTTTGACTGAAAGCATGATTCTTTTGATTTACAACTTTATTACTATCAAAGGAAATTGCTATATGGTTTGTAATGGTCATGTGCCTTACCATCAACAATCCACCGTCATTTGGAATTTACATTTAAGTAGGCTCAACTTGATTTGCAAGCCAAATTTGATTCCCAATACCACAATAAATTAATTCATACTATCTGAACTCTATGTTTATATTGTTTCTTGTTTGTGCAAACATCATGGAGTCAGCAAGCATACCCATTACAGAGTACTTGTCCAGTGATGGAGAGACCGAGAACGTACTAGAGGAGGTTGTGGACATTCCTAATTGCAAAGGTATGCCTAACTAGTGGACTTCGGTGAACAAGAGTTATTATCCTTCATAGTGTTGCTGGTCTTCTTGTTGAAAAGGGGATTTGTCACAACGTCAATTCCGATCTCGTCCTTGGCTGCAACGACCCACTTGGAGATTCTCTAATCGCAATGTACATCTCTAAATATCTTGATTTTTCTTAGGTCCCAGCGGATTGAAGATACTCTCTCCGTGCTTGGCCCATTCAACATGTGTACTTGAATGGGACAAGCTTTCGTGATTACAAGGTACAATCCGAGTACAATAAGCGACTAGCCTCTCTCGGACGGCCATCTCCTTCACTTGGAAGGCCCTACACTAGTTTGGTCCGACTTCCTCCTCGAGAAACATGTGTGAAGGCGAAGAACCTACTCACTCAAGATTCTATCAATTTCATATTGAGCAAAACTTGTTGCTCAAACAATTATGTTCAATCATTTTCATGAGAGAAGATTCGAGCATTCCAAGAACGTATGTACCAGAAGACAACATTCAAATTCCGATACCACGTGAAATTAAACGTACATCGACAAGTTCATCAAGACGCCCAAGGGAAAAGGGTGGTCACTCTTGAAGGCATTGATGTTTGCATGGCGGCATGGCGGCATATTTTGGGGTATCAGAGTCCACCTTCCACCGCTTCCAAAGGTACGCTAAAAAATGAGAACAAACTCAATCACATGGTAATTTGGACATGCTAAAACCTCGGAAGCATACCTCGCAAGCCACGGCGACGTTGAAGTCTGGGCTTGAGAAGCAAGCAGGGCATATGCCACTAAAACCACACACTCTTCCCTCTAGAGAGAAAGTGGTGTCTATGGTTCTAGCGACCACCTTCACATGGAATGACACCCTTCCTGAAGTCAATGCATCAAACGCTGTCTTTGGGTTGAAAAAAGTGTTTGCTTCTAATATCAGCAAGATTAGGGAAACCAAATTTCCTCAGAATAGTGCTAAAAAGCCTAGAGATAATTTTGCGGGTTGTGCTAAATGTGATAGATTGCAGACCCTAAAAAGGGGAACATRTACTAGCTTGCAACGCAAGTGGACGCATCTCTTAGAGAAGCATTTAGCTATAGCTAAGGCTTATCGAGACCAATATTATGCAAATTGCTATAGGTCAAACGCATACCCTCATGAATGCTTGACAATCATGCACGACAAAATGAATCATGCTAGAACAGCCTCTCCAGTCCTTTTCCACAAGAACAAGCAACTTGACGGGCTCATGAGGCTCCCCGTCTCTGTGATGGGTATGATTGCTCATGGACATGGTGATGTTTGTTACGCGCATTATAGGCTTGATATTTTCCAGCATGACTCGAAGTACATGGTGGGGTCGTTTGCAAAGCTCTTGCATGACCTTGAACTACTTCCGAAGTACTCCTTTTGAGAATTATTTGCTGGATCAGGGTCCGCTCTGTTATTCCGTACGGTTCTGAAAGGAGCGGAAATGTGCAAATCATTGTTTGGCTTGCACTGGAAGTGCCTATTGCAGCGACTCAACTTCCTCTAGTCCTGAATGTTGAAATGGACAATGCCACAAGAAACAACAAGAATAGATTTGTGTTTGCGTTCTGGTCCCTTCTCGTTGCCAAGAAGATATTTTATGAAGTGTATGTCAGTTTTATGTTGGTTGGCCACACACATGACAACATCGATGCTTTGTTTGGAAGATGAAATATGCAACTCAAAAAAAAAAATTTCCTACCATCCCATCTCTCACGAAGTTTTTCATGGACGTTAATTCGGTCTCTATATTTTCTCATCTAATTGAGAAGGTTCCTGATTTCAAGGCCTTCGTAGAAGGCTTAATTTGTAAAAAGGAGGATGCACTAATTGGCCACACAAAGGCACAACAATTCAAGTTTAATTTGAATTACACGAGTGTTCCAATCAGGGCTTTTTTTTTGGCTTTTTGGTGCTAGATTGCACTAGAAAAAATAATTTGGCTAAAAAATGCCTAAAATAATGTAAAAAAACTTGAATGAAATCACCAAACAACTTTGAATTTTTTTTAAAACTTAGATGAAATTGCTAGATTGTGGATGAAAAACATGCTATACAACCAATATTTAGATGAATGTTGTAATTTGGAGCACCACTATAACATTTAATATTGCCACTATGGAACTTTGTAAAAAATGAAAAAAAGACTGGTTCCAATCATGAAATACATACACTACTGCACAGACAGTGATTGGCTTCCAGAAAAAGGGATCAAATTATGGCGAGAGGATTTGGAAGGACTAAGTCTTTGGCCTCGTGGAGAGCCGTTGCCAGTAGCATACCTTTCACTGAGGAGCATGGATGACATTTACAAAGGGTTGTCTGGGTTCATCATGTATTGGGATATGTTTTGCAATGAAGACGGAAGTGAAGAACTCGTATAGGAGATGTTTCGAGCATTTGATGTTATACTGGTGAGCGGTGAATGCAACCTTGAAGGAGCCAATTGAACTTTCTACGAAGTTGAAAGACGGCTTTTGGGCTTTTACCTAAGTTCAATGCATAGAGGGGGGTGAACTTTATGACGATGGAGAGGTTTGTGAAGAGTTTGCTGAAGATAATGTCTTTGTGGAGAACCTTCACAATTGCCCATTGCACTCTTTTCGGGTGGTGCGTGATGTTTACGAAGTATATTTTGTCGTTGTTCGACCTGTTAATGAGGATCAAAAGCCAATATGGATTGCTTAAGCCTTGACTGATACCTTTTCTAACTCAGATTATCCTAATTATGTGTTGATTTAATACTTTCAACTCATGTTACGAGAGCGAAATGTCCAAGAGTTCTATTATGGATAAGACTCTGCCAAAGGCTCGCGTTGGAAAGTGAATGAGCTCCAAATTCCAATTTGGGAGAACACAAATTCTCTTGTGACGGCTTGGAAGTCTAGGGTGAAAAATGACATTGTGGAGTGTGTCCTTAAAATCCCATCCGCTCAAGTTGAAGTCATCAATGGTACCTTGTCTTCGTATATTTTGATTGAATATTTATGGAATAATATATAGACAACTTATGATATTCGGAAATATGTTTTGTAATATTTATTTCATGTTTTTTTCTATGCTTTTCTTTTTGGATAACCACATGATCTATATACTTTTACGTTGCGTGTCATAAAGTAGGTGGTTTTGTATTGTTTGCAGTATTGAGATTTTAATTTTATATACTCGTATTGGGACTATTTTGTTATATTGTATGAAGTGCCTTGCGTGAAACAAGTGCACTTACACTTTATTTTTAATATATTTACTATTGTGTTATACATGTTTTTGTATGTACGTTGACAACTTTGTCCTTCGTTTTTCACTTTGTAATTTTGATTCGAAAACATGGTAGGATTGAAAAAAAATAGTGGGTAAGATCACTTTTTTATTTTGTTACCTTGTTAAGCACTTGTCACATTTTTGGATAGGGGGCAAGTTGGTTGTTACATCTTTCCTACCTACAAAGCTCACTTAGCAGCACCAAGTCATGTGTTTTCTCTTAGTTAGTCAAACGAATTCAATGAAAATCGAACTCGGACCACCTGAATGAGAAAACTAGCTTCATACAACCAACTGTTCAGCTCATGACTTGGTGCTCACACTAAAATGCAGTTTGCACTTATATGAAAAATAGTCATTATCACCATCATCTATCATTCAAAGGACACCCTCACTATACACAAACAGATTCACTCAAGATACAAAAAAATAATAATACTTATGTGTGTGAAATCAAAAGTACAAACTGTAGCTCAATATCACGATAACGCCTACGGCTTAACAAGATAGAAGTCAATAGGATTTGAATCCGGTTCTCCAATCACACAATCAACTATCAGTCTTGCAAGTGTACACCTCTCGCAGTATACCCTAACTCAATAGGCTGATCAAGT
Organism: Pleurozium schreberi; assembly: GCA_006891605.1. Classification (NCBI taxonomy): domain Eukaryota; kingdom Viridiplantae; phylum Streptophyta; class Bryopsida; order Hypnales; family Hylocomiaceae; genus Pleurozium; species Pleurozium schreberi. The sequence goes on along the minus strand of VACF01001034.1, from coordinate 43,827 downwards.
ATCCAAGAAATATACATATTATTTAATAGGTATGGGCCACTATTTAATTAATGGATACAAATTCAAATTATACATCCTAAAACGTTTGCAAGGAGGCACCAAGGCGAGAACTATCTACCAGGCGTACATGATTTCCACAGTCAAACTATCTCCAACAAATTCTTCATACACATTGATTAATTATGAAAGGGAACTCTTCTTTTTCTTGAAGCTATAATTTTAATGGAAATTCCAATTCCCACCTAAAAAAATGAGATCCTTTCATCTTAAATTTTAGTCAACTACATTTGATTTTTTGGGCCTATAAATGGGTCCAATTATTTTGGGAGGTTCCACGCCTCCCAAATTAATGAATATGATGTTATGCCGGTCATTTGGCTCGGGTTAATTTGCAATTTTATTGTACAATGGCCTTCTATAAGTCTTGCAACTCCATCTTAGATTTGAGATAAATACTCTAATTACAAAACATAATTGTTGTAGGTAAATTTAGATATTTGATTGAGATTTTTGGCCTTAGACAAAGTGAGTCATGTACCTTGTTGTCACTCATTCCACTTTTTAGAAATATCTCTCTTATGACATGCAGTTTATTTTGGAAACACTAAGTTAAGTTTAAAGATACAATGCTACACTTGAAAAAACTTGTTCTATGAGATCATAGGTAGTGGATTTCAACTAGCTTTGGAGTTGAGAAGAGCAACATTGCTATAGACATGCTTCTAGTGATTGTTACTTGTAGATATAGCCTAGAAGCGTTTTTTGTGAGCAAAAATTGATGATTGCCTATAATATTGTATATGTGATATTGCTAGGAGTTTTGTAAGCAAACTTTATGAAATTTTAAGTAGTGTTAGTTAACTTTGTACCATGGCAAAGAGTAAATCTCATTGTTCAAAAGGTTAACAAATTCTTTTGACCTCAATCACATAGAAAACGCATTGAAGCAAGTCAAAGATCAAGTGCAAAAAAGATGTAGATCCATAACAAAGACCAAATGTGGACACTAGTGAAATTGGCATGGGGGGATTTATCTCAAGAAAGTATCTAAAGATAATTTGTACAATGCCAAACCAAATGAAGCTGTAATAGCAGCTCAAAGTGGGAATATCCAATGGTAGTGAATGTACCACGCTAATGCAAAATATTTTCTAGTCAGCAAGACAATGTAAATTCATGTTATAGTGGGCTTCTATAATACTATTAATAGCTTTCTAATGATACAATATTTGACATTGTTTGTTGAATTTTTTTAATTCATAACCTTTGCTTTAAATGTGTATGAAAGAAAATTGCAAAACACGATGAAGTCACATAGGGGAAAATTTTGCCTACATAGTGTGAGTTTTTATAACATGAAAGATGTGGACAAGGATGCTTCCTAAATACATGAGCAATCAAATCATTAAAAAATCACCAATAAATTATTATGTAAATCCGTAATAAACAAATAAAAGAATTCACCAAAAATGAAATTCCTAGTTTTTGACATTGAAATTTCATATGTTGGTTTAGATTCCATAAAGCAATAGATTTAATAGGATAGCTTTGATTGGATATTTTTAAATTGAATTAAGGAGGAGAAGTTTGAAGTAMTTCATAAAGGTGTTGCAAGACTTACTAGATGGTATTGTACATAAGTTAACCCCTTTAGGAGGTTGGCCAGCAAAATACAATGTGGATACGATACAAGTTCTCTGTACAATCTAGATATTGGGTATGAAAAATGGTTTGCTAGGGCCAAAAAATTAGATGGGATTGAGGTTTGTGCATAGCTTGCTCTGTGAATTTTTTAAGATATTTACACCTAAGTCAAGTATAGAGAAAAAATCGGTGTATTCATTGAGAATATGTAGAATATGTTCTTTGTAGAGGCATAGTTTTTACCCCTTCATTCTTTTATTTTATTTTTTTAATCTCATAATTTTTCCCACAACTTTGCCAAGGTGTCTATAGTCTCATGTTTTGCCCAATACGTAAGGGAACCATCACGCAAATGTGAAATACTGGAAACCGAGGCCCATGCATGGTTGCCACATCCTATAGGGGTTAAGACATCTTTCTAGAATCGATCATCCAATTGACGGAGAAGGCAATTTTGCAAATAACTATTGCATTAGGACATGAGAACTGCAGCAAACTGTACTCTAACTTAACCCTGGAGCGCATCGACATCCAGAAACTGGACGATGAACAAATTGAAACTTCAAATTCATCCTCCTAACTGCTTGGATGAGAGTTATTATAATTTATAGAGATACTCTATCAAGTTGTTGTTCTATCTAAGGGTTAGATTTGGTGTTACTAGAGCACATATTTTTCTAAAATTACCAATGTGCAAGTGTGTCGAGTGGTTGACCAAGCCAAAATTGCATTGACTGTAGTTCAAAACCAGATTTGCCAAAATGAGGTCATAGATTTTAAGAACACAAAAATTTCAAAAATCACCATGTCAAAAGAACCTCATTTCAAATCCATTCCAACAAAATTTACTCCAAAGATGATAATATTTTTGCTTGTTATCAAATTTTGAAAGAATTTTGAAATTTTCCTTTCAAAATTCATAAAAAAATATTGGTGATAGCATTAGTGAATCTAGTCGTACGGATGGAATCTACAATTCTTATTCTACAACTCTTATTTGTACGTCAATCCAAATTATGCTTCCAAATGAGCACTTTGTAATGATTTTTCTCAAAACGTCAATTTTGGAGTTGAATCAAGACGCTATAGGGTTAATCAAAAGGCTAGATGCGAATTATGGTGGCATCCATGGTGCAATTATGTGAATAATTTCTGCATTAGAAATAATGAGAATCTTCAAAAATTGCCGGATTGGAGGAGTGAGAATCAACTATCAACTGAATGGTCGTTGCTCAAATTCTCTTCCATTTTCTTCAGAATTTCCTCTTCAGTCTTCTTCTTCTTTTCTTCTCTTCACGTAAGTATTCTAGAATGAATAAGATGATATTCATCGTCGTAGCTTGAGTCTACCTTCTGTTTCCTCCATTGCCATCGGTTGTTGAATCTTCAGAAGCGGCAAGAGTAGAGCTAACCGACAATTCACCTTTGCTAAGGTAACTCACCCTATGATAGGCACAACTCTGGACATGCCTATTGCAGTCCCAAATATTCTTGTGGTGTACATGTGTCTTGTAAAATGTATTGCATCAAGTAGAAGTGGGGTTGCATTAGGCTTGTCTAGAGTTGTGCTTGTCATAGGCTAAGTTACCTTAACTCTTGTAACTATCCCTCCAAAAGAGAGGTATAGGGTCATTGCAAGAAACACCGGCCCCTTTCTCTATCACAATGAGAGTCGCTCTCTTGTCTTCTGCTATAACTTTTGAATAATGAATCCAATGCAAAAAAAAAACATGTTTCTAGATGTTGTGATTGTTACTGTATCCCTTATTTTTCAAAAAATTTAAAAATTCATTTGTGAATGAATGATTTTTATTTTTTTTAGTTTCACCACTGTTGATTTAGTATAAATTAAAACCTCAACCTACCCCTTTTCCATCCAAAATTCTTTGTCCAAGAATATGTCACAAATGCATACTTTGACATTTTTATTTGTAAAAAATAAGAAAATGAATTTTCAAAGAAAATAAAAATTGACCATTTGTGAGGACTAGATGGTGATGAGATTTGACCAATCATTCATTCACAAATGAATTTTTAAAATTTTTGAAAAATAAAAGATACAGTAACAATCATAACATCTAGAAACATGTTTTTTGTTTTTTGCATTGGATTCATTATTCAAAAGTTATAGTAGAAGACATGAGAGCGTGTTACAAAGGTGTCCACAAAACGCACAGTGTTTCTTGCAATGACCCTACACCCTAGTTTGCATTAGTTGCCCCCCTCCCTCTCTCAAAAAACGTTCAAGTGGTTGATTGTTTTAAAAAAATGCTTACCTTCGAAATCACCGTTAATTTCTCAAAAAATCATAAACCATTGATTTTGTGAGATTTAATCTGAGCCGTCCAAATATAAATATGGATACGGATACAAAATAAATACTAGAAATGGATACATTATCGTATACAAATACATAGTGAATACTAGATATGAATGTGGTATAGATATGGGTATAATATTAAATATAGATGCTAAATATGGATATTGAATACGGATATTGAATACGGATACGGGATAAGGTGTCGTGATGTGGGCTGTCTAGTGGTTGAATTTAGGCATCTCATTCTCTTTTAAGTTGAATCTAAGCTATGAGGGAGGATTAGGTGGTTAGGTGGGTAGCTTCTTTGTGAATTTAGTTCCTTTTAGGATTTAGCCTTGTTAGGAGGTTAGGTCTTGAAGGTGGCTAGTCTTGTAGGGAGGTTAGGGTTTTGAGAGTTGCTAGGATTTTAAAGGCAAGCTAGGGTTTGTAGGAGGGTATTTAAAGGCTGGGTTCCCACCTTTGGAGCTCTCTCTCTTTTCCTGAGCTTTCTTTGGCTCTCTCTTGTACTCTTTGGAGGGTTTTTCAACTTGGAACTTGAGATTACCTTTGCATGGATATGGTTATATTTTGGTTCTGTTGATGGTTTGGAGTGTTCATTTTGCAAGGGTTGGGTTTCTTTTTCCTTTCAACTATTGAGAGGGATATTCTTTTGAGTTGACAGGATGCAATAGGCAAACCTGAGTGGGTTTTGGGTGCTACTGTAACTAACACGATTTGATGTTGAGGGTTGATTTGTGGTTAGATTATTGAAACCGTCTTCTTTTGGATTTGTTGTTGGTTTAGGTGTGAGGATAGATTTCTTTTAGAGACTTTCTTTTCTCCTTTCATTCTCAAACACTTAAGACAGCTAGGAACCTCGTGTTTTTTCCGGATAGACCGCGACTCTTATGACAACAGGATGAATTGTCCCATATTGATTGTCAATTCAAGTGGTTTCTCAAAATTATAAGATGGGAGGAAATAGGAGGGGACAAGGGTATAAAAAACTTAAAATTAAAAACTTAAAATTATTTTAAATGCAAAGTGAGGCCTCATGGTACATCTGCCTCACTATGTGTTCAGAAGACATGAACTATTATAGGTTCAAAAGACAAGAACAACCTTGAAAGGTTGAACTAGCATCTAGTCCGGCGTTCCACGGTAAACAAATTCATCAATTTAGGGTATTGAACCAAAAAAGTGATGTTGATCGTTGTAAATTACGAAGAGAAGTGTCAGGTAATTCATGTTTTGTAGGATGTAGAAATCTAATTTCAAAATGCTAAATTTGGGCTAAAATCTTGWATTCTTATTACCAAAAGAAAATCAACTACTTGCAATGATTGATTTTTCATCCATTGCAAGTGATATTTCATCCCATTCAAAGTGTACCTCCACATGCAGAAATGGGTCTATGATTGCAAATATGAATTCAGAATTTGAAAAAAAATTTATGTGGAAAATAAAAAATTCCAGCATTTTTACCCAAGGTAATTCTAGCCAACTGGGCCCACTTCGAAAGGAGAATTTAACGTCTTGCGCTCAGACCACCCAACATGGACTCATACAAAAACCTAAGAAACAAAAAGTTTGATGTGAGTAAGTTGCACAAGCATGTTGCAAAATTACCACGTTTAGCAAAACCGATTTAATCCTCAAACGTTGAGGCGGACATTTTGTGTCTAATGGATGATACATAATCTTTCTATGTAGTACAAAAGTGCAACTATTCATCTTCAGAATTTTGAGCAAAAAGGGGAGATCCTCTTGGTATAGTATCTTGACTTCAAATGAGTGTTTTTGGATTTTTAAACCGGTAATTCCCACGATATCAAAATGGAGAATTTCCACTGTCACCAAGTTGTCCTATCCTTAAATAAGGGTCAACCAGATTAGTTCTGTAGTTTGTCAAGGGCTACATAGACAACAATTCATCTGAAAGGCCTGCTCCAAAAACCCATGTTTAAGCAACACGAGCAAGCTTGCAGGTGCAGGTGCAGGTGCAGATGTTGATTTTTTGTTTAACTTCCAACAAAATTGTCTTCAAATTGAAAATGTCAAAGAAACTGTCCCTTCCACCCCCTCTCTAAAATTTGTCCATAACTTTTGATTGGACGTTTGAAATCTCAATTGGGTTTTGGAGATGCAACTTAACTTAATTTACCAACTTTTTTAGTTCTAAGCTTTCTAAAAAATGTTATTGTATTGTGCCTAAATGAGGTTTGAAATTCTTCTTCAAATACAATTTCTGCTTTAATTTGATTTAACTATGTTCCTACTAAGTCTAATTTACATATCCCACAATGTTTGTTCTACCTCCTACCACCTCAAATGTTTATAAAGAGTTGTCTTCTCATTGCTGAACATTAGTCATGGATGGCTTCCTAATCAAAGTGAAGAAAATTAGATGATGAAAACATTGATCTCATTGAACTACATCCCACTTTGTTTACAATTGCTATTTTGTTCACAATTTTAATTGAAAATACTTAATTGACCATTCACCCCAGTGTGGAGTTGCCATCCCAAGCACTTGGCTGAATTCTGACAATTTTTGACAAGTGTCCCCGTAGCTAGTGATTGGATGTGGAATATTCCACATCATTCCGTTCATGGCAAGGCAGAAGCTCTAACTGCTACTGAATGTTATGACAACACTAGTATGTGCATCTTTTCCAATTTTTTTTAYGTAAACTAAAACTACAGGAAGAAAAATTAAGCCGTCCCAAAGTACAGCTTTGAACGTTGAATTCAAAGTTTCTGAATTCATGTATGATGATTGATGCATTGCATAGCCAGCAGTTCTGATTTGCTTGTTCAGAATTTCTAACTCTAAAAATTACTCAGATTTTCACCCGAGAGTCAGACCCTCATTTCGTTCCACAAATGTAAATGCTCTTTGCTAAGTTGTCAACCCAGGTCCAACTATTTGCACATGATATCCATCTTACTGACGTCTGGCCTCAGCTGGTGATGAATTGAGTTCCAAGAACTTGAATCTGGCATTGATGAACGCTGAACATTTCTGACACGCAGGAGAAACTGATCAAAGACAGGCTCACCAAACGAAATTTCAGTCACATTCGGCACGACCCTTATTACAAGGACTTGACGAAGCCAGAGAAGCAGGAGTCACTCTCATATGCCAACCACCATCGAAAAGAGTTTTGTCGAAATGACATTGCCAGCGTTTTAAAGCGAGATGAAGAGCAACGGAGAGCTCGACAGAAGGTAACTTAATTAATTCCCTACACTTCATAGAACCCTCGGACCCAACAAACCAGAGCCTTGTCGAAGACGACACTTCCGTAACTATTCATATTCGATAATTTCATTTGAGGTACTTTGTTGTGATGAGATTTGGTCTTCAGAATCTGAAATTCTTGAATAATGTATACAAAACGTTACGCAGTTTCTTGAGTTTTCGCAAATTTCAGGCGTTGATTGCAATTTGGGCCAACGAAGAAGCATGGAGACGACACAAAGCAACGACGATGAGGGAGATGAGGTACAACGCCTACGCCGACATGAACGAAAAGATGCGAAAGGTCGACTGCCGCAGCAACAGAAGTGGTGCCCCTCATATCAATATAATCACTCGGCAGGCTCTTGGAGAAGACGGGACTCCAATTGACGAAGGCCCTATCCACGAATACCTCGACAAAGTTTCCAAGTACGGATACCGACTACTCTGTTCTGCGACAAAGCCTGGAAGCTCCTCCAGGACTTACTAGTTGCTCTGCCATGCGTTTGTTTACAATGAATCCATTATTCGCTGAGTGCCCGTTAAGTCAATGAGATCTGGAAGTTTGGATGTTTGCAGATACAAAGCAAGCCAACGGAAACTGATGTTGCGGGAAAAGATGAGCGGAGCAAGGAACTTCAACATCCTAAACTGGACAGAGAATCCTCCTGGTCCGGAATCACCGTCATGGCCAGAGAAACCTCCAACTCCGCCCSCACTCCCTCCACCTCCTCCGAAGTCAGATTTGCACATCAACACCTCGAAAGGAGCGCTCTCRTATGGTCGTCTCTTCGGCCCGTTCGGCGTGATCGACTCTCAGTAAATTATCAGGCACGGGTACCACGACCTAGGACGGCACTCTTCAGATTAGATTGGACACAGGCAAGCACAATGACTTCACGTTTTCACTCGGTTTCGGTCAAGAGCAAAGCGAAGGTCGGCAGTTCAAGAACTATCAGAGGCACTGCTCAGCACTTTGCAATTCGAGGGAACCACCGGACTTCATGGAGGTGATGACATGTATACAACATTCAATGAACTCTAGAAGAAAGAGCTTTCAACTGGAAAGGAATAGCGTAGCATATATTTATTAGAGTTGTACCAATCGGGTCAGACCGACAAGCTCCTTGACAAACAACCATAATCAAGGTAGCAAACAAACACTCAGATGATTGCCTAGCGATTCAGCTGTGGCAAGGTATTTCTAGGAAACTTCTCTGATTCTTTTCCTGAAGTCCTACTCTCGAACTATCTCAGATTCGATCTGCACACTTGAAAATGTTCTTTTCTTCTGTTGAAGGAAAACAAAGAGTCTCCTTGAAGAGAAGAAAACAACAGTTTCTTGTGTGCAAATTCGGTTTGACTTGCTCTCTTGCAGATAAACCAGGGGTGATTTACAAGCAACATAGCATGTGAGACTAATTCTACCGCCGAAATCGACCAAGGTAATCTACAGTACCTTCCTACTCTAAAACACACTTAGGGCCGGCTTCAATATAGCTGGCAATGATCAAGCACATAGAGGCTCAAAAGATCTTATTTATGTATGACACCGATGCGACAACCTTTTGGAAGCTACAAACAAGCTTTCAAAACAACAGCTCCCGCTCCCGCGACAGCTCCTACGGCCAGCACAGTTGGCGCTCCAAGAAGTACACCGCCAGTCATAGCAGTAGCTTGGACTGCACTGTATAGCGAGCCAGCCGCTACGGCTCCGCCATTGGCAATGGCGGTGCTACTCATCCACGCAGCGGCGTAAGAACCAGCCGCCGGTCCAATTGCTGTAAATCCGGCCAGCTTCAAGGCCACTGTGCCGACAGTCGACGCCGCCGCAGCACCGGCTGCCGCACCGCCTGTAGCGCCGACCACTCCTTTTGCAGCAGTGCCGGCGTAATTCAAAGCATGCCCACTTTGGGACACTGCTCCGGCAACAACGTTCCCCGCTGCACCAGCAACAGCGGCGGTGCCCGTAAGAATCACAGGCACTGCACCGACAACAGCGTTCCCTGCTGCGCCAGCAACAGCGGCGGTGCCCGTGAGAATCACAGGCACTGCACCAATAGTGTAAGTGGCAGCAGTTGCCACTCCGCTCGCGACGGAACCCAACAAAGACGCCATCGCTTGATAGACGAAGTCCTTCAACACCGTCACAGCAGCTAGCGAATGCAAAGAAAGTCGATGATCACAACGCTCGTTGTCACAAATAGGTTCGGAGCGGAGCCTGGGGCTGTTATATATGCATCCTTCGTTACCAATTTGCCTCTGCTACGCTATCACTGGGTGCAACTGAAGCAACACAGCTACGTACTGTAGTGATGAAATTCTAATCAGTTTCTGATGAATGCACACAGAATTCTGTTTCTAGTCTGACATTTATCTCCCACCAAACAAATAGAATCATTGATGTAACGGGGGTTTGCAGGCCGGATTTCACTTATAAGTTGGTGGTAAAGGACGGCATTGATTCGGTGACGGTGTACATATTCTTTGTGCATGAAATGTCTGTAAGCGTACGTACAAGCAAAGACTCGATGACTGCAGTCGTCAGTAGGTGTCTGCAATTCAGATCCCTTCGACCAATTCGTGTCTTGCGTGAAATCTGACCATCCGTGACTGGTTGGGATTCGAGTCACCGTCACCAAATGCCGTCCTTTACCACCAATTGTGAATTTCGATGTGACATATTATATTGTTGGCAAGTGAAAGGAGGCTCCAATGCACCAAAAAACAGGCCATTTGGATACAATATGCAAAAGTTATTAAGGATTAACCCTAGTGTGTCTTGATTCATCTTCAAAATTGACGTATTGAGAAAAATCATTATAAAGTGCTATCTGGAGGCATAATTTGAAATTGACATACAATTAAAAGTTGTAGAATGAGAATTGTAGATTCCATTTGTATGGTTAGATTCACCAATGCTATCACCAATATTTTATTATAAATTTTGAAAGGAAAATTTCAAAATTCCTTCAAAATTCAAGAACAAACAAAATATAAGCATATTTGGAGTAAAATTTGTTGGAATGRATTTGAAATGAGGTTCTTTTGACATGGTGATTTTTTGAAATTTTTGTGTTCTTACAATCTATGACCTCATTTTGGCAAATCCGGTTTTGAACTAAAGTCAATGCAATTTTGGCTTGGTCAACCACTTGTCACACGTGCACATTGGTAATTTTAGAAAAATATGTGCTCTAATAACACCAACTCTAACCCTTAAATAGAACAGCAACTCGATTGAGTATCTCTAAAAATTATAATAACTTTCATCCAAGCAGTTGGGAAGATGAATTTGAAGTTTCAATTTGTTCATCATCCAGAAACTAGACGTCCGCGCGCTCTAGGGTTAAAGTTTGTTTCTTAAAGCGCCATCTATAGTCTGTGTACATTTTCAAAATTAGTCATGTACACATACTGTAGATGGCGCTTTAACCCCAAAATGACCCTGAGGACAGAATGTGTCCTTGACCAATTTTTTAAGTTAAACCAAACCTTACCAAATTACTATTTTTAGTAGTTTATATTTTTGAAAAATTCTTTTTGAAGTTTAGTTTTAGCTTCAAAAATCTGATTTTGAAAATGATTGATTATGATTTTTCTATTCAAGATTTTGTGCATGGGTGTCCATCGCAATCTTGACTTTTTGTAGTGTTGAGGGCTCTTGGGAATGAGCCTCAAATACACTAGATCTTTGAGAAAAAATCACATGAGAAATTCATTTAAAAAAATTATAGAGTAGATTTTGAGAAGCCAWAAATTGATTGGGGTTATGCATGTTACTACTTTTAACCTCATATTTTTTTGGTGACCAAMTTTTTAGATTTGACATGTGAAAAGAGGATTGAAATACTTCAAATCACTTTCGCAGCTTTAACACCCGCATGATCAAACATTATAATCTTTCAATCCGTAAGAGATATTGTTGTGTATTCTTTTCTAATGTGAAATCTAACATGTCTAGTTTGATTTTATACGACTACAATTCAGAAAGAATTGATACAACGTATCAAAATGTTGTTTTTTTGTTCAATTTAGAGCAAATTCTAGAAGCTCAAGAAATTCCAAGGTCATTTTGGGGTTAAGGTCAGCTGTGATTTGGGGTGTACCCACCTTACTTGGGGATTGAATTACTTCACAATGAAGTCTGGACTTTGCTGGGTGGTTTTGTTTTGTTTTTTCGACACAAATGAAACAGGATTTCCTTGCCAGGGAAAAAACAAATCAAACCTGCTAGGTACAGTTGGATTTTTTTTTGAAGGAGCGTGTGGTAGAAGGCTCCTAAATAGCCCATCTAAGGATAAATACTATTCTGTAGGAAAATCTGTCCATTGGAATCTTTATTACAAACTTTTGATAGAGAGAGAAATGAAAAGCATTAAAGTGGCAATTTTTATCAAAAATTTCAAAGTCGAATTGAAGTATTTATGATTTTCAAGGTGAAAGGTGCATAGGGGTGATTGCAAGAAAGACTGGTCCTATTTTGCGTCACACTTGCAATGACAAAGTTGTCATGTGCTATAACTTTTGGAGCATGAACCCAATCAACTTGAAATTTTTATTGAAGATGTCTAACTTGATAGTAATCAAATCCCTTATTTTTCAGAAATTTAAAAAAATCATTTTATATTTAAATTTTGAGTTAGCTAATTTGTCACACTTTGCAATTTAGGGGTTTTTAGTACTGGGGAGTATCCAAAATTAATGATCTAGAGACAAAATTTCTATGGTCTATTTCCACACTAGGCATGCATATATCTACCAAAGGAAATTTTAAAAACATTATTTTATTTCTTCTACATAGGTGCGAACAAGGCTACCTTGCGCGCACACTTTTGAACAAACAAGATGGTTTTAAGATCATTCTTTTAGTGAAATCTCTTCAACATAAAGGCTTCCCAAATTGACAATTTTTTTTTTTTTTTAAAACTATTTTCCCTATTTTTTAAAATTAAAACACCAAAGTACCTATTTTCATGAGATTTTTCACTTTTCTAGTTCTCCTACTTAGAGAATTTTTTATACTTTTCCTTCCTAGGGTATTTTTACTTGAAGGAATATGCATTAAAAAAAAATTTAATTTTTTTCTAATATTTTTTCTAATTTTACAGTACTCCCGAAAAATCATGAGTACTGTGCAAAACACTACAAAAACCGGTTGGTCTTTCTTGCAATGACCCATAAGTAGTTTATAGATTTGAGTAGTAATGAATTCTGAAATGCATTTGAAGAGAGCAAGTTAGTCCAATAATTGATCACTACAAAGCTCAAGATGCTCATAAAGGTCCTTAATGCGTGCAATGCATATCAAAAATCTGAATCACGTTTTCAACATCTCTAACTCAAATTTCAACTTGCACAAGTTCATGAATGTATATTTTACCTTAAACAAAATTCAAAACACAATTATTAGCAAGAATCAAACATAATACTCCTCCATCATTTGCACTTAATCTTGAAACCACTCACATGTGATGATACTCTCTGACTTCAATAACTTTTGAGCACTTTTGAAACCATCATGCACTCTTTTTGTGAAATCCACATGGGCAATTGAAAATGCCCAAGCGATTTATGAGCCTTTGCTATAAGTAAAAAGACTACTTTGTAAATGATTATGCGCTACTTAAACAGTTCTCTGTCATCCATCAAACTCAAACACAAAACATCCGCTTGACATTTAAAGGTAAAATTAGGTAGCAAGTGACATTTTCACATCTTTTATGTCTTCTTCGAATTTGATGTAAATAGCTTAATTATAACGAAGTTGGGAAGCAACCAAAAGATGATTGAAAAGAGACTTCTATGAATCATTTATAGATACTGAGATTGGGATCTTTAATTTGCAATTGTACTATACATAAGTTGATTATACATAAGTTAACCCCTCATCGCCTAAGGTTCAAACATTTGTAAAAGCATCCTTGTTTTTCAAGTGCTATAAGTCTAAATTTCAATGAAGTATGAAAATCTCAACCATACAATCCTGTAGTGTGCATGTTGTAGATGATTTGAAACAAATTTGGGGTCATTTGAGTGTATAGATTGAAAGATTATAATGTTTTAGTGTTGAAAAAAGATGCTGAAATTTTCTTAGAAACACATTTGGAGGTGAAATTCAATTTTTAATCCTACTCAAATGAAAAAACTTTAAGCTACAAAGTGATTCAAAACCAAAAGACAAAAACTTTGGTTAAGAAAACCCATCATTCAATTGACTCATTGTATTTGCAAAATTGTTTTGAAATGTCAAAAAAGAGTGAAAATTCCTACTAAAATGCTTCTCAGTCAGTCATTACCTCAGGCAAGTTCGGTTAAAAAATTTCTTCTGACTTCAAACATTAAATATTTTTTCAATCCATGCGGTCAAAGTTACTAATATTTTTCATATACATTTCTATTGTAGTCTAGTACGAATTTTTATGGTTGAATTTTGAAAGAAAAAAAATTCATCATTTTTTTCTTAGTGCCCTAGAAAGTGCCAATTCTTCACAATTTGTTCCCAAAATGTGCCTCACTCTTTTAACCCCTAAATGCCCAAGGCACCCAAATGTAGTGTCAACAAAACATTGAAGTTGAAGAAAACCTAACTAAATTTCTATTTTTAGTAGTTTGTATTTTTGGTAGATGCCTATAAAGGTCTAGCTTTAGCATCAAAAACCCGATCTGAAAAATAACTGACTATGATTTTTCTACTCAAGATTTTGTGCAAGGGTGTCCTGTGTAATCTTGACTTTTCCTAGTGCTGAGGTCTCTTGAAAATGAACCTCAAATACACTAGATCTTGGAGACAAAATTGCATAAAAATTTCATTTAAAAAAAATGTGGAGTAGATTTTGAGAAGCTATAAATTGATTAGGGTTGTACATGTTGGGCCCTATAACCTCACATATTTTGATTGGTGAACTTTTTAGATTCACCATGCAAAAAGTGGATTGAAATTTTTTTTAGTTTTGACTCCCTCTTGATTAAACATTATAATTTTTCAACTCATAAGTGGTATTGTTATGTTTTCTTTTCCAATGTAATCTCTAATATGTCTAGTTAAAATTTGTACGGTTACAATTCAAAAAAATTGATACAATTTATCAAAATGTTGTTTTTTTGTTCAACTTGGAGCAAATTTCTAGAAGCTAAAATCAAGCTTTAAACATTTAGAGGTTAAGGGTGAAGGTAGACAGGACCATTACCATCTTGATTAGCAATTTGGATATCTTGGGGCCAACTTTAAGAGGGGCAAATATTACCCAAAGGAGTGCACTTGTTTCACAAATCAAACCCACGTGGAATTATAATTGACCAACTAATTCCTAAAGAACCAAATGACCATTGAACGTATGCAAATAATCTTAGGTAGGTACTTATGAAGTCATTTTTTAATAGATGTTCTTTAAATATGGATGCACAAGGTGTAAACATGTACCTTTTTAGAAGAAATAATCTTTTTTTACAATTGTGTGCTGAATCAAAAGTTATGTTGCCTTAAACTTTTCAAGCAATCCAGACAACTGCAAGCAACATGTGCAAAACTCCTCTTCTACTTTTGAAATTCAGGCGATATGAAACTTACACTATACAAGATGAAAATGAAAAAAATAATCATGGGCAATAAAAAAATCTCACTCTAGGAGGAGTTAAAGTCTGTTGACCTTGTCGGGCAAGCTTGAAAAAAAACTTTTTCTTCTAATTTCAAACGTTATAATCTTTCATTTTGTGCAAAGTCTTTGAATTTTTTTCTCACATTCCTATAGTAATATAATGCAAATTTTTATGTTTGAATTTTGAAAAAAAAATTCATTTTTTTCTTACTGCTTTAACAAGCGGCAATTTTTCACAATTTGTGTCCAAAATGAGCATGAGTCTTTTATAGGTTAGAATGCAATTTTTGTAAACATTTGAAGTGGTACGCCCTCAAATTACAAACCGCCCATAGAGTGGAGTCATAAATGTTCTATTAACCCTTGAAGGGCATGAAAGCCCTTTGTAGCCTTATAATATATTATGAATACGGTGATATTTGATCAAAAAAACAGTGACCAAATACTTTTCAATACAAAGTAAATTAATGACCATGATAGTATGTAAATGACAATGTATCACTTCCATATTTTAACCCCTAAAGTTCCATGACTATGTTTTCACCGAAAATTCTCCAAAACTGCCATTTTGAGTACAAGTACCAATTTTTTGGAGAAAAACTATTTCTGAAAAATGCAATGACGAGAGCTTTTAGTATGATGAATTGAGAATATGTGGTAAAAATTTCAAAAATTTCCACTGCATGAATTGCAAGATATAAGCTATCAAATTCACCAAAATCGTTCTTTTGGACTTGCAAAAAACAGGGCAATTGCACTTCACAAGCTCACTTTTCTATGAAAAAATGTCCAAAATGGTGGTGCTTCTTTGGATTTTTTTTCCAAGACAAGTTGGCCACATGCTTAAAAAATTTCAGATCATTTGGAATTGTACAACATATAGGAAAAAATAGTAAGTAGTAAGTAGTAGAGAATGGTTCAAAATACTAATTGTAAAGAATTTAATTATGGAATTAAAAAATGCCAGTACCAATGTTTATGTCAATGTAGTAAACAATCTACATCTTATGATTCAATTTTTTTCCAAAAATAATGAAAATTGAGTAAGATAAAGGACTTTAAAGTTTATTTTACAGTAGGAAATACACAATTGCCCGCAAACAAAAAATCCTCATAATTTTTGACTCATTGATCAAAATAGAATGTTTCAAAGCTTTTCACGTACATATAACTTGGAAAGACAATTTCAAATTTTCTTTTTTGAAAAAAGTGATATTTTTTAATCTACCCGGACTGACCATTTACAAAAAAAATAACATATTAGGCCATAACTTTTGACTCATATTTCCAAATGTCATGAAATTACTGCATATGAAAGATATTCCTTGCCCCCACCTTCTATTAAAATTTGGGCTAAAAATGTGGAAATCTCTAGTCACACGTACCTACCCAAAATATTTATGTAGCCAAAAAATGCATGCTAGTACTTTGGTGTTAAATCACAATTGAAGAATTATAAGAGCAAGCCCGGAGCAACACAAGGAATCAACACTGTAAATGCTCTATACCATTGATCTTTTTTGTCAGAGGGAGATCAATGGTACATCAATGGTACAAAATGTTTATACTGTTGCTTCTCCTAAGTTGCTCTGGGATTGCTAAAAGGCTAAAAACGGGTCATGTATAGGGACCGCAAGGGACTTTCAAGGGTTAACAACCCATAATTGTCTTTTCATGTATCTACTAGCACTTAAGTATTCTCCAACAAGATTGACAACTTACTTCTTATTTTCATTAAAGCATTGGATTTGTCATAAAAAGAATGGAGTTGGGTGAATTTTGTGGTAGAATTGGGGCCAAAAGTAGGACGACCAAAAAAGGTAAGGTAGACGTACTTAAAAGTAATAGGTTTTATTTAGTGACATCTAAAAAATGATCTAAATTCCATGTTTACTTGAACGCAAAGCAGACAAGTGGTGAAGGGGGTTGCAAAAAATTGTCACGGTCATGTGGGCAGATTTTGCATTGGCCAATCTCTTGCACGTGATGCAAACTTCCGGTTTGCTATYTTTGGGTGCTTTTGTAAACTTGTGTGTTAGTCTACAGTCCACAACATGTGCATCTACACTATTGTTTCCATGAATTTGTATTAACCCTTAAAGGACATTTCATGCCCGAGCTTGGTTTGTTAGATTTCTACATCACAACATACATTTCAAAATTTTGATATTTTCCATATGTATTTGAAACTTAAAATAATTTTTTCGTAATTTAAAACATCAAATTGAAGTTCATATAATTTTTTGAAGAAATTTCAGTATAAAAATAATAGTAGTTACAAAAATGCTCAAAAGAATATGAAAATTTTATGAAAAATGGAAATAGTGGTGTCAAACATCATGGCGTAATTGGTGTATACTGGGAGTTTACACAAGAAGAAATTCAAGAGAAAAAGTTAAAAATAGTTGTATTTTGAGCTTTCAAGATACAATCTTCAATATGTCACAAAATTTTCAATTTTAAACATTTTGAAAAAAATAAAATTGGAATAAAAAGTAGATTATTGGAGCTTCATTTTCTTAGTTAAGCTTAAAAGCAATTAAAATTAAAAACTATATGAAAAGCTCAAGTTTGACTTTCAAAATGCCCCTCGGGTATGGAATGTCCTTTAAGGGTTAATATATTTGTACAGGCTCAAAATACTACAATACCAATTTGGATGATTTCCTAAACTATTTCTTAACAAGTGTACATTATTTTATTACGTAACTACCTTACAAATCTGCAAATCTTGAACGAGTGCTACTTTAAGGTACGTCTAGTTTAGTAGGTGGAAATGGGATTGGTCTACCTTAACTACTAATGGATGTGAAATATTCCTCACCATCTAAGTTATTGTGGTTGAGGTGGATTCGCCCCCTCGCTCGGCCATTCCAAGCAATTACAGGGGTGCAAGTAAAATAAAAAGCCCCTTATTTTGGGCCCGATTAATTCACCACGTACGTCCCACTTGATTAATTTGGGGCCTCTGATTGCAAGTATGAATTCTAAACTTGCAAATTCGATCATGCGTAGAAAATATAAAATTTTAGGGCTTTACCGAGTGGCCGAGCAAGGGGGTAAGTTCACCCCGTCCATTACTGTAGGGCCAAGACAATGACAGTGCATGCTACTAAATATTACTCGTACCAAGTATGAAATTTTACGTCCATAACATCATTCCTCAATTTACATTGGTCCGGTCAAGTTGTATAACATTCAATAGCGTGCTTTGGCACTGCCTTGGCTTAGAGTAGATGGTGTGGAATATACCAACCCAACAACCTTCACTAGTATCAAATTAGACATGTGGAGTATGCAAAGGATGTTGGATGTCGAATGTTCCACACCATCACTATGCAAACCATGCTTGCTAGTGAATGTTATGTGTGAGTTTGATGGACATCCAAAACAAATGCAACAAATAAAAAAGAACTGAATTTGCTTCCCTATGACACCCTAGAATATGCTTCCCATGTGTGAGCTTCAAAGTGCTCTAGCATTGAGGAGGTTTTTTGAGTTTTACCAGCTGTTTTCCTTCAATTTCCGAATTAAACCAGTTTTTCAAGCATTGAGTCCGGTTATTTTCTCTATTTTTAACTCAAAATAGAAATTTTATTGATTTTTCACCGGTTTTTAACTTGCAAGCGATTTTTTTCCCAATCCCACGGGCTAACTTTGAACTAGCCACCGGTTCTTTCAGTACATTGAAGTGTTCTATTGAATGCGCATGCTTTGCAGCGTGCGTAGCAAGGCCAACACAAGATTSCAGAGTATAAAAGTCTAAAACCAATCAATGAAAATTGTCCTTGTGTTTGAAAAGAAAAAAAGAAAAAATTAAATAATTTAAAACCAAATGAGAAACCTTGGTCATGGCTGATAGGATAACTTGGGTGTCTAAAGAAATGGAAGGATTAATTTAAAAAAATTTATGAGGTACTTAGTGCTTTGTAGGTGCTTTAAACATTTCCGCCGAGAACTGGTTCCTTTGGTTGTGTGTACTTTTTCCCTTTTTAATGGAAAGTGTCCATGTGTTTCAAGGGTAAAAAAAATGGAAGGAAGAGCATGGTGGACCATTTTGATACTGCACATAAGGTGCAACAGCTCATCATGCACAGAAGTAGGATTCATTTTCTTTTTGACATAACGACACATGTGAGAAACAGTGAGAGCAATTGAAATTAAGTTTTTTTTGACAAAACATAAATTTTTTAAATGAGCCTCCCATCATGGCCTATAAAAGTCTTTAGACTACTCAAAACCAAAAAAAAACTTATCTATAACCCTCGAGTGCGTCGACGTCTAGAAATTGGACGATGAACATATTGAAATTGTAGTTTCATCCTCCTAACTGCTTGGATGAAAGATCTTGTAATTTCTGGAGATACTATATCAAGTTGTTGTTCTATCTAAGGGTTGGATTTGGAGTTACAAGGGTACACATTTTTCTAAAATTACCAGTTTGCAAGTATGTCAAGTGGTTGACCAAGCTAAAATTGCATTGATTTTAGTTCAAAATTGGGTTGGCCAAAATGAGGTCATAGATTTTAAGAACACAAAAATTTCAAAAAATCACCATGTCGAAAGAACCTCATTTCAAATTAATTCAGACAAATTTTACTCCAAAAATGATAATATTTTGTTTGTTATCAAATTTTGAAGGAATTTGGAAATTTCCCTTTGAAAATTTATAAAAAGATATTGGTGATAGCATTGGTGAATCTAACTGTACGGATGGAATCTACAACTCTTAGTCTACAACTTTTATTTATATATCAATTCCAAATTATACTTTCAAATAACACTTTATATTGATTTTTCTCAAATGTCAATTTTGGAGATGAATCACAACACTCCAAGGATAATGGTCATTTTTCTCAGTCACCTAAAACAATCAAAATATGAAGGCTTAAAAATTACTTCTTATAATGAGTTTACATTCAAAAGGTAGAATTGTTCCTATTGCGTTCATTATTAACTTGGTCCAGTATCATCACTTCAAACATTGATAATGGATATTAAGGTAGAAAGCTCAAGAACAATTCGGGCATTAACCCCTAAAGCACTAAATTGCATTTTTGGCAACATAGCAACTTTGGGTAGCTCACTACAAGTGGAGTTTTTGATTTTTTTCTCTGAAATTTTCACACAACATGTGCCCAAGGAGTAGCTTTAAGGCCCAACAATTTTCATAGCTTTTGACAACATGGTTCAAAAGTTATGGTATGATATGTTGTTTTCATTGCTTGGCGGGAAGACCGGGCAGCAAAAAAATTCTTGTAAAATCACTCTTTTCTTAAAATTAAAATTTGAAATTGGTTCTCGAGATCTATATAAACATGGAAAGCTTTTAATCATTCCATTTGGATTAATGAGATGAAAGTTATGGGAGTTTTAGTTTGCGGGTAGTTTGTGGGTAGTTATGGAATCTCTACTCTAAAATAAACTCTGAAGTCCTTCATCTTACTCAATTTTCGATATTTTTGGAAAAACAAAAAAATTAGAGGATGTAGATTGTTTATTAAAACATTTCAACCACTCGGATTGGCATTTTCAATTCCATGAATAAATTGTTAACAATTTAGTGTTTTGAACCATTTTCTACTTCTTGCTACTTACTATTTTTTTCCTATATGTTGTACAATTCCAAATGATCTGAAAATACTCAAGCATGTGTCCAACTTGCCTTGAAAAATGAATCCAAAGAGTAACCACCATTTTGGTCATTTTTTCAAACGCATATGACCATCTCAAGTGCAGCCGCCTGGTTTTCGCAAGGTCAAAAAAAGTTTTTTTTTCCAATTCAAATGCTAATATCTTGCAATCTACACTATGGAAATTCCTGAAATTTTTTCCGCATGTTTTCAAACTAGTGTACTATGAACCTATGGACACATGTGTTCAAAAAAGTTTAAAATTTTGTTTTGCGTACATGTCCTAGAAAAGGCAGTTTTTGAGCGATTTGGTGAAAACATGGTCGAAAACCTTTAGGGGTTAAAACCACCCACCTCCTTAAATGTACATTGCTAGTACAATCATGATTTCTTTTCATCTTTATAGGAATGTACAAATAGTGTACATTTGAGGAGGTGAGCAGTTTTAGAGCCTCATGCCATTTGACTTCAGAAATTCATAAGTAACTCCACAAAGTTCCAAAAAATATGAAACGACTTGGGTTAGATGCCAATTCCACTTGTCTTTCAAGGAAATTTTTTTGAAAATTATTTCAAGTAGTTTCACCTTGCCAAAATTCAGATTCAGCCCTTATATGGGCGCTTTATGGATCTCCTACATTAGCACAATCCAATGTAGCCCAAATCTCATTCATTGAAAAAAAGATTAGAATGGGTCATTTCCTAAGTGTCTAGAATGAGTCTTTTGTTCATAATGAATTGTCCTACCTTGGTTCCAATGATTAGGTTTTACAAGAAAACTTTGTCATAGAACGGAAAATTTGGAAATATTGTACAAGTATTTTTGGTCAATTCATTTTTGGAAAACAAAAGCAATATTGGAGGGGGTCAAAACAAAATCAAATAGCTTTTCAATGTGAACCTCAAGGCAGGACTTTCCTTGCTCTTTTAATCTTAATGTGGCTTGCTTAACCCCTAATGACCAAGGTGACCATTTTTTTGGTTGTTGTCCCTCTATTCCAAGCTGCCCATTCTCAAATTTTGAGTTTTTTCCTTAAAAACTCATTCATAATTAAATAGATTGTGTTATGAATCCAATGGTGGTGGTTTAATCAAATGAATCTAAGTTGAACTCCACCTTGTAGAAATTTTTGATGTTCAATGGTCTTGTATAGTTTATGGCTCATTTTTGGGATTCAATTTGGGTATGGATTGAACAGCTAGCCAACCAATCCAATTGTTGTTCTCCTCAAAAAATTCATATCCAAGGAGCTCAAGGAGGCAACAAGTGTATCCATTCTTGTTTTTTCTTACAAACACTAATCTCATTTTAGTGACCAATGTGCAGTGTAAGCTCCACTAGCATTTGTGAAATGACCATAATGTTGTGAAATTCTAGATGAGTACATTCGACCCTTTTGTCTTTCCAAAGCACAAAAAGTCATCATTTCACAATATTCTTACAAAGATATGCTCTTTCAAAGAACACTACCTTGTTTTTCTAATGACTCAAGTAAAATTTCAAAAATAAATATATATATATATATATTAAAGCGTGTGGTTTATTAATTTGAACTCTTTCGAGGTGCTTACTTTCAATGGAAACTATATGATCTTAGGTTTACATTCTATTTGATCTCAAGAAAAAATGAGAAAACAAATTATTGAAGTTCTCAGTAATTTTGGCCCATTTTGAAAGTCCCCCCCCTCCTTGGGTCATTAGGTTGGAATAGAAAAAAGAGATCCATGTTCTGTAAAATTGTGCTCAATTTGTACAAGAGAGAGCTAAGGTGGGTACACCCAAAAGTGCAGCTGACCTTAAAGCACCAGCTACAATCTGTGTACATTTCCAAAATCAGTCATGCACAAGCAAACTTTGACCCTTAATAACTTTTGCATATGGTATCCAAATGGCGTGTTCTTTGGTGCATTGGAACCTCCTCTCACTTGCCAACAAGACAATATGAAATTCTAAATAGCCTAATAATAGTAACTATATGCAACAGGTAGTGGAAGTTATGTCTTGTTCTGAACATCGATCATGGAGTCCACATGTCAAAGCTTTAGTGTATTGCTTGATTAACTCCAAATTTGACATGTCTTTGTTCTACTTAAATTATCTCTCAGGGACACTTCAGACTAAGGCCAAAGTTTGAGAGTCCGTCGATTTTCACCAATGAGGTTGCTCAATTATAGGTTTCTTGTAATGTGATTGGTGAAAATCGACGGCCTCTCGACCTTTGGTCATAGTGTGAAGTGTCCCTTAGTTGGCATTGTTCTCATTCAACAGGTTCCATGCCACTGCTACTGAAGAATGTTTCAAATTCTGGGAATTGTCTGCTTAGGATTTTCCCCACATTCAAGCTTTCTCAACTATAAATTTGTATGTCATGTGTGCTGGATTGGGGATGAAGATCAAACAAGACAGGCAAATATCCTCTGTTTTCCTTGTGAGTTTCTGTAACCCTTTGAGTACTTTAATTCAAGATACTTAAGTCGAACTGCAGATGATTATGGCTGTGATTATCAGATGAGAATACTGAAGAATTTTCCAGTTTCCTGTGACACAAAAGCTCCCACAAAATTTGCATTCACAGTACCTGAGAGCATGAACTTGTGATTTGCCACCAATGACAAACTCCATGTGGCTGTCTGGAACAGGAAAAGATTTCCACTACTAACACTACTTCATCGCATGAACTTGTGAGGTTGCAAAATTAGTACAATACATTAATATTCAGTTGAATTTCACTCTTTGACGGTCCTTTGGGTTAATTCCTCAGTAGAAGTCCAATGTTCTCATACTTCAAAGTCCTAGTCTGACGCCTACTGTTCCTCACGGACCGTGGCTCGAATTAGGGTTCGTGCAGGTGCTCGCACTCGTCGGACAACGGCGGACAGAGCTTGATGTTTGATTCAGGGCGAGCAAGAACGTGAGCGATCGCGGTGTTTTTTCCACGGCCATGGCCAAACTGCCTATGGTGCAGCGCCTTGCTGTTCTGGCTGCCTTTCAGGCCACTGTCGCCATCGCCTACTTCTCCGTCATCGAGGTTTTCTTTAGCTCCCTTTCGTCTTAAATTTGGCAAGCAATTTTGTGGCAGCTGAATTTTCCAGGGTTCAAGCCTTCTTCCTCGGTTGAGAGCGACAGTTCCGATGCTGTGCTGTGTACGTGATACGGTGTTGACTTTAGTGAAGGTGTAGGGTTACCCGGAGTGGAAGAATCGCAAACAATTTAACTTCCCGTTTTCGGACTTTGCAGAGATCAAGAGCGCGTGAGGGTAGTTTTGAGAAAGATGGATACAGTTTCTGGGATATGTTCGGCAAGCCCAAGCATAAGCGTGATCAGGAAAGTGATGCTGAAGAGAGCAAGTCGTGAGAGAATTCGACGTTGGTGAAAGGAGGCGTACTACTCCTTACGAATTCGCACCCGGATTTCAGCTCATGGTGCGCAAGGAATCACAAGGTGCGTGAGGTTTCTAGTGTTTTTTTTCTGGTAGAGAAGATTCTCCTTGTCACAACACACAAGGGTTTATAGGTTGTCCAAGAATTTTCTGAGAATGAGGAATTGTTGCCATGGATCACACAAAATTAGTTCTATTGTATTTTGGAAACTGCTATTTCCTTTGGTTGATTTGAATTTGATTGATGTAAATCATCTTTTGGAAATTTGACCGCAACTAACTAAATAAAGCTTAATGAGTTAAGTTTCCACTCCAATTTGAAATTTTCAAAAATTCTTAGAATTGAACATTGGACCTATTACCATGGTCTATTGGTTTTCTATTCATAGTTGGACATAGAAATTTAGGCTATAATATTATTTACTATAATATACACCCAGGTAGAAATTTTCAGATTTTTTGAGGTAATTTCGAATTAGATATGAAATTTCTTCACTTTTTCTTCAAAAAATCAAATCATGGTAATTTGAAATCATCGCCAATAAATCTGAAAATTTGTAGGGTATCTATTCATACCTATGCTCAAGGTTGTCCAGCTTGCATTTCTATGCTCACATGCTAACATTTCTACCGAATGTTGGACAAAGATTCATTGAAAGAATTTGCCAATTGATGATAATTCTTCATTAAAGTAGTCCTTCATTAATTATTGACTAGTGTGCCTTGTGCTGTTTCCACAGCCAAAATTAAAGTAAAAGTAATTTTCTAATTTTTGGATGCATTGATAACTTTGAAATTCAATAACTTTCACCCCATAGGTCAGAACAGCACGAAACGAAGCCCGTGCACCTTTTCTTGCCGAGAGCTTTCCGACGATACCAAGCACGCTATCGGTGGACGCACGGTCTGGGAGATCTCAACGTAACAAACAAACAAAACAAACAAACAGCTTGATTTAAAGGATACTAGTGTGCCCTGTGCCTTTGC
The DNA here is from genome assembly GCA_006891605.1 of Pleurozium schreberi. Classification (NCBI taxonomy): domain Eukaryota; kingdom Viridiplantae; phylum Streptophyta; class Bryopsida; order Hypnales; family Hylocomiaceae; genus Pleurozium; species Pleurozium schreberi. The sequence continues at coordinate 19,042 of VACF01001034.1, read as the reverse complement.
CACAGGCAAAATTAAAGTAAAAGTAATTTTCTAATTTTTGGATGCATTAAAAAATTCGAAATTCAATAACATTTAGCCCGTAGGTTGGAATGCCATGAAACCAAGCTAGTGCACCCCTCCTCGCTGAGAGTTTTCCGATGCTACCAAGCACGCCACCTGGAGACCCACGGTTCAGGAGATCTCAACATAACAAACAAAACAAACAAACAAACAGCCTGATTTAAAGGATAGATATTAGTATATACTAGGAAAGGATAGCTTGATTTTGCCACACGTAAAATCAAAGTAAAAGTGATTTTCTATATTTTTTTATTCATAATAACTTTGAAATTCAATAACTTTCAGCCCATAGGTCGGAACGCCACAAAACCAAGCCCGTACACCACTCCTCACCAAGAGCTTTTTGACGGTACCAAGCACACCATTGAGGGACGCACGGTCCAAGAGATCTCAATGTAACAAACAAACAAACAAAACTAATAAACAACCTGATTTAAATGATAGATATAGTGAATTTTATTCATTATTGGAAGGGGAAAAAAAAAAAGGGAAACCACAAAAATTAACGAGTATTGTACAAATGTGGAGATGAAAGTAGACTTCTTTCCAAATGACTACACGGTGGATTCCGTTGTCCACGTGAGTGAAATTTCAAAATAATTACAAAAAAACACTGGAGCCAATCATCAAGGGTTCTTCTACAGACAGAATTATTGGACAGAAACTCACTGGCAAGCCTGCTATTTGTCAGGAAAGTAGTCGGCACCGAACACCCAGACAACGAATGATGAGAGAATCAGCGCACACATTCATCTCAACCACATTCATCCACTGGCGTTAACGGACTTAATTAGTTTGTTGTTAACAAGTGTTTAGTAGCATTCACACAGTCCTTCGCCGCAGTGTTAGTAACTTCGGGGGTTTGTTGGAGCAGTTCAGTTCGGCTTCGCTTTCTCTTTTACTTCGGTCGGATTAGCAGACGGAGCTTCAAAGCGATGTCGGTACCCTCGATCGCTGCTCGATTGCATTCAATTGTCTCGCGGTTTAGTCGGTTTTGATCGTTGAGCGCAAGATGTCTGAGACTCCCGGCATGAAATACGAGGCGTTCGTCGCCTTCAGGACGCGAAGCTTGGAAGTCGACCAGAGCTTGCAAATCAAGCTTTACTACCGCTTAGCTAACAATCTTCTCAAGCAGGTAAGTGTCGCCTCTTCAGTTAATTCTGTATGCCTGGCCGCTGTTCGCTCCTCTCGTTGATGTACAATTTCAATCCGTTGAAGGCAATTCACCGTTTATTGATCCTCTGTCTTGCTCTTTGGTTGTACTTCGTTTTTTTGTTTTCAAATCCGCTCTCATCTCGTTTAGATTTAGTAGATTCCGTGTGGTGAGCAACCTACACTAGGACATCTTCAATGTTTGGTGGTCAAGGACTAGAAAATTCAAGTGCTAGTGACGCATCTGCGACACACAGGGAGAGGTTGCGCATTTTCAATCTGAGATAATTGGTTGAGAGGAATTCACATCATTGATCCTCTGCCTTGCGCTATTTGCGATTTGTATGAACCTGAAGTTTCTCGTGTTTTTGTTAACTTTGCTCAGAACTCTTTTGAGATATTGTTAGATACGGAATGATGAGTAATCTTCACTAGGTCTTCTTCAAAGTTAATTGAAGGACTACGATATTCAAGTGCGTTGACATGTTTTTTGAGTCAAGTTGTCTGAGCTGTTAAAGCTTCTGTTCAGACGCTACCTTTGGTTGGGCATTCAAATACTCAACTGCGACCTTCTGAAGTTGCAGACCCGAGACCTGGGCCACTACGAGGCTCCTCATTCCATTTCTATGACTCCAAGAGGCGCAAAAATCTATACATAGTATGATTTCCATCTTCAACCTTATCATATATGATGGAGAATGATTTCTTTTTCAGAGATTGAATCAATTCAAGCGCGCTAGGTGTGGATATTTATTTGCTGAACTGACATGGCGTAATACTTAAAATGGTTCGGTCAGCTTTATCATCAAGGCGATCAATCACAACTATTTCCTAACCTGTGCAGTCATCAAGGATGTTGGAGGAGTTTCTAAAGCTTGCCAGTATCAACACGCAAAACAACCTTGAAACGTGTGGAGTCCTGACTGGGTATCTGGTGAGAAGTCTCAATTTGGCGTGCACATAATTCTTGCGGAGGTCTTGCGCAATTGACTACTGTAGGACCTTCTCCACAATCCGTGATGTACTCACGATGTCTTGAATTTCCAGAGAAAGGGAGCTTTCAACATTACGACTCTCATCATCCCCAAACAAAAAGCAACACCAGACACTGTAAGTCTCTGTTCACAATTAACTGGACACATCTTTGTTTGTTTGATGGATTTGTTGACAACTGCGGATAACGGCATGGAATGGAGGCGACGACCCTACGCGTAGTTTCTCTTTGCATTGGTTTGCCTCTAACGGTTGGAATGGCTACTTGTGCGTATTGAATTTTGGACAGTGTGAAACTCTGAATGAAGAAGAGTTGTTTGACATACAAGAACAGCGTGGACTTTTCCAGCTTGGKTGGATACATGTATGTCACTTACCTTGCATTTCGTACAAAATCCCGTCCTCATTCTTATTTATGGAGAAGTGGTTTTATGCCCTGAAGAGAATGGCTGATTTACATTTGTGTTTGTTTTTCAGACGCATCCAAAGCAATCTTGCTTCATGTCATCTGTTGATCTGCATACTCATTATTCGTATCAGGTTGGTGTTCCATTGCACTTGTGTAATTTTCTCATTCTTTCATGTTATGTACAGCAGACTATGGCAAGCACACACTGATTTAGTTTTCATCAGTGACTCCTTAGCAGCATTTATTTACGTGATCAGGATTTGCGGCTAGTTCGATTGACAGAATCCTGCCTATGTTAATACTCGAGTTGACAATTTTCTCGCTCGAAGTGCCAACGGAAAGAGAAAATTCTGTGTGCAAGGGAAAAGGATTTGTGGTGTTGATTGTGGGTCTCTTTGTGGCAGGTAATGCTTCCGGAAGCTGTAGCTATAGTAATGGCTCCCACAGATGCAAGTCGGTGAGTATGCCCTACTGCAAGCTCTCTCTCCTTTTATACCCACTTCATCCTGAACTGCTCACCTCTGAACTCTTTCAGTGTCATAATTTCTGTGGACTTCTTTCTGGGGTTGGTGACTATTGCGATTGGCTTGCAGAAAATATGGCATATTTCGGCTCTCGGATCCTGGGGGAGTTCAGGTACTACAAAATTGTACGAGACGGGGTTTCCATCAGCATGAAAACCCCCTTGAAGGAGGTCCAATTTATGAGGATTCTTCACATGTATACTGGGTTAACAGTGTAAAATATGATATAGTTGATCTTCGGTAGGTGGCCCTCGAGGTCCCTCCACATGTAACAAGGTATCGTTGTCCATGAGGTTGTCTAGTGTACAGTTATCCAAGCTGCAGTGACAGCACGTAAAATTGTTCAAGGTATCTAAATGGCCTCCACTTTCATGCGAACATGTAAGTTGATCGAAGGGTACGTTACATAAAAGTACAACCTGGCTATGAAGCTTGTGAGTATAGATTAACTTGCAAGCACGAAAGCGCCTGCATGTTCGACAAGTTTGTCACAAGTTGCTGTTATTGTCTTCGCTACATGTGTCATATCTGGATTGCTAATTGAATTTATGGTCGACTTGTGTTATATACCTTGCTTTGTAAGTTATGATATGAGAACCGCATTTCAATTAGCTCCATATTACGTTAGGCACCCCCAAAATAGCCCCCTATCTAAAACCGCCATCTTCAGTCTTTGCAGATCTCCAAAGTCAATTATGTACCTAATATGTGGAAGAAAAACTCTTAGAACCAAAATTTGACCCTTTATAACTTTTGCGTATTGTATTCAAATGTCGCATTTTTTGGTGCATTGGAACCCCTTTCACTTGCCAATAAGACAATATGGAAATCTGATCAGCCTAATAATAGCAGCAAGGCTTAGTACCAATTTGTGTCGGTTTTGGGTATACTCACCTATTTCTTATAAATTGATAGAATGACATTTTCTACATTCACAGGAATGCACATATCTCATGAAATGTTGGTCTGGAGTGGGATGTATTCTTTTGTTCACTTACAAGGGATCACAGTGTTTTTGCCATAAATAAAGAAGTTAGAATACAACATTTGTAAATGAGCAAAATAGGACGAAAATTGCATACATGACTTGTATTTTCACCCCCTTAATCCTTTGTATTATTTTTCCATGGTATAGATTGAGGATGTACTATGATACAATATAATACAAGGCTTTTCACTTGCAACACATGAATCTAGAGAAATTTGCAAAATTAGTTATGCCATTTCCATGATTCTTGTATCTTGAGCAGGATTATCTCTGGGTGAATGCATGAAAGACTAGTACTATTTTTGCGTCACACTTGGAATTGCGGAGTTGTCATCCACTATAACTTTTGAAGTATGAACTCAATTAAATTGAAATTTTAACTACGGATGTCTAACTTGATAGCAATCAAATTCCTTATTTTTCAAAAAATTTAAAAAATCATTTTATATTTAATTTTCAATTTAGCTAATTTGTCACACTTTGCAGTTTAGGGGTTTTTAGAATTGGGGAGTACCTAAAATTAATCATCTAGAGCTGAAATTTTTTTGGTCTATTCCCACACTAAGAAGGCATGAATCCACCAAAGGGAATTTAAAAAAATATTATTTTATGTCCTCAACATGCGTGGTAACAGGACTCCCTTGCGTGCGCACTTCTGAACATTCAAAATGGTTTTAAGATCATTCTTTTGGTGAAATCTCTTTATCATAAAGTTCTCCCAGATTGAAAAATTTTAGTTTTAAAAAAAATTGTTTTTCCTATTTTTTACAAATTAAAAAGTCAAAGTGTCTATTTTCTTCAAAAATTGTGTCACTCTATTTTGTGTATAACTTTTGACCTAAATTTTTTTTGGGTCTCAAATTTTGGTGACATGATATTTATAGTATTATGCTAATTATCCATTTTTTTATTTTTTTATTTTTTTTCAAAAAGTCGGTAATATTGGCCAGTACTAGTGAATGCTACAAAAATTGGTTGGTCTTTCATGCATTCACCCCTCTAGCTCTTTACAATTTTTTCCATTTAGCTTTTCACTTATCTTATGGGATACTGTTTTGGTGGTCCAAAGTCAAAATCGGAAGTTTTAGTGTCTGTTTAACCCTTGAACGACAAACCGGTGGCGGTGGAAATCATGCATTTTTGATACCGTGTGACATCATCTCCTTTGAAAAGCCAAAAAAACTTAATGGAAGTCAAAGTACTCGAAAAGATCTCCCCTTTCCACTCCTAATACCGAGGATGAAAAGTTGCAATTCTGTCCTATACGGTTTGATTCTCTGTCATCCGGAGGACACAAAACGTCCGCCTCGGCGTTCAAGGGTTAAAGTGATTATTGATGTGTTTTCAATGATAATAATCTCCAACTCTGATTCCGCACCATTCAAAAGATTGCAATACTTTTGTTGAGTCCTTTTCATTGATGGATTATTGTCACTTGTTCTAAAATTTGTTAAAAACATTTGTCACTTTTAAATTTTTAATATTCATATACTAAGTTCATATTGGATAAAATGTAAAATGTATATCTATTATTCTTGTATGACCATGTCATTTAAGGTCAATGCAAGAAATATCGTGCTTTTTCTGTAGCATTTTGGCATAGTACTCATTTTTTGGGAGTACATTATAATTAGAAAAATAATTTTGAGAAAAACGTGAAAAAAATGTTTCATGTACACACTTTTAAGAAGAAGGGACATCCTAGGAAGGAAAAGCATGGAAAAATTCTCTTAGTAGAAGAACTAGAAAAGTGCAAAATCTCATGAAAATTGGTACTTTTACATTTTAATTTGTAAAAGAATAGGAACTTAATCAATTTAAAAAATAAATAAGTAATTGTTCATTTGGAAAGAGTGGTGGTGATGAGAGTTCATCAAAAGAATGATCTTAGAACCATCTTCAATATCAAAAATGACTACAATGAGAGTACTATTTTCACTCATGTGAAGGACTTAAAATAATATGTGTCCAAATCATTAAATTTGTAGACTCCTAATGTAGTAACCCCCCAAAACCTCAAATTGTGACAAACTAACAAAAATGGTCTTTAACCCCTAAAGTCCCAAGGCCTTTTTTCTCTCAAAATCCATTCAAAACTGCCATTTCTATTGCAAGGTGCAAAGCATTCAAAATTTTCAATTTTTTTGCACATTTAACCATAGGATCTTGCACTAGACTAGTATATAAATGTGTATAGAAATTTTCACAAACTTTGACTACATAGATTGTAAGATATCCACGTTTAAAGTGAAAAAAAACAAGATTTTTTATACATTCTATGAGTAGATTTTTTGGCTTTGGAGCTTCCTAATCAATTTTTTTTGTTCTACTAAGCTTGAAATTATAATTTTATGTGTTGAAGATTCAAGTTGAGGATTAGGGGAAAAAAATTCTAGAAAAACACACTTGATATTCAAYCATTAAAAAATTGTTAAGTAGAATCCTTCCACTGTGCACCCATCGATCACAATGTTTTGCATCTGCTCCTAATGTCGTATAATTATCCTCAATTACCAGTGTTCTGCATTACTACATTATCATCAATTGGTAGCAGATATAGAGCATTACTAATATATGGAGTATGCTAATGTAGTAATGTTAATGTAGTAACGGTGGTGTAGTACCGTTACTTAGTAATGCTCTGCATCTGCTACTAATAATTATGCATTTATCCTTAATTACCAATGTTCGGCATTACTAATTAACGTTGGTAGCAGATGGCGACTGAAGATTACTAATGGAGTAATGCTAATGTAGTAATGTTAATAGTAATCAAGTAATGTTAAAGTAGTATTCTTAATTAGTAATGTTCTGCATCTGCTACTAATGATTTCATAATGTTTTTGTGTAATGCTTGATAAGAGATTTATTTCATGACAGGAGACACAGAATTTGGGAAAACATGAACACGATGCAAAATTCGTGTGTACAGCATGCGGTCGCAGCGTGGCCATTGTCGAAGTGCGAGCACATCCAGTGCTCCATGTGGGAATCTGCAAGAATTGTTATGATTACCAAGTCAGCGATCCCTTCACCAAGGCACRTCCTCTCACATYCCTAAACCCTAATTGRCATATRWTTTTTCACATGACCCATGATCYAAATTCCAAYTTTTTCAATTYTCATCAATTGGATTTGGCATTTGAAAACCAAGGATCTGGGGAGCCTATGCGATTCAATTTTCCTGTTGTTGCTATTGCTATTGTTTCTTCATGATCTCTTAAACTYAAGTGYTTTTTGCAGGACAATCCYCAAGACCCGTTTTGGCATGAAAACGAGTGCCGCTGGTGCGGCGATGGTGGCGAAGTGATTCTCTGTAACTCYTGTCCCAAAGTGTTTTGCAAACATTGTATCAAACGAAACTTTGGAGAAGAGATTCTGAGCGCCATTGAATCGYCTCCACAAAAGTGGAGCTGTTTCGTCTGCAACGATGATCATGTGCAGATATTGATCCGTGACTATWTGCAGACAACATTGATYAGTGACCTTATGCAGACATTGATCGGTGATTACAACAATGTGCAAAATTTGGTGAAGACAACGAATGGGAGAAGCCAACCTCAAAAGTGCACGACGAGTAGGTAAGATCATCTCATGTGTAAGTTTTAAGAAAACGGCATTTTTATAGATCCCTTCCTTGAGATTTGTATCTGTCTTTGATTTTAGAGCTTTTGGCTCTTGAATGTTACAATTTGATGCTTTGAAACAACATCTTGCCCATTTCAATGTATAGGACTATTTAAATTAGTCTCAGTCTAAAGGACCAAGACTCTAAAGTGGGTCTCACTTTTCCTTATGTTGTTAGTCTCCATCTCTAAGCCTTCACCATTGTTGAGTGCTTTCTTATATGATAGGGAATCTAATTCATGAATGAAATCAAGAATACAGTTCATAAACAAAAAGAAGTTTTGCAAGTGATGCAATTGCATCCATAATTACTTGCAAAAAGGTAATGTTTAAAGAAGAGCTCTTCTCATTTTGGTTGTGATTGATTATTCTAATCTTTTGTATTGAATTACAGATTTGAGGTTGATAGCACCTCTATTGATGAAGAAAACAACAACGATCAATCTACTCGTTCGTTTCCTTTGCATCATGAAGGCAAGCACAAGAAAGCATTCAACAATGATTATAGAGAGGACCATTACAATGTGCCAATCTCTTGGGACATCACCCTAGCTTCTGCAAACGATTGACAGCCGAGAACATTCCACGATTTGATCGCAAATTTGGGAGTAATAACGGACGATTTGTAAGCTTTAGTACTATTAAACTAAAATTGCCTTATCATGAATGAGACTTTGACTTTGAAAGGTAGTGATATATATGTATATTATTGAAGTTTGCYTTTTTACATTTTGGCTACAATGCTTCCTTTTCAATTTTGAACCATGTTAACTTTTCCAACATGGAATCTACCTTTCTTTTTTTAGTAGGCACTTCCAATGGGCTTTATGAAGACCTATGGTGAGCAAGTTCAAGCTTATGTCAAATTCCAAGGAATACATGAAGATTCTCCAATTCATGCTATGACTTGTCGGAGGAGTTAGAAAAATAGGTGGAGGGTGCTTTTACTTCCTTTTGAATGGACCAAATTTGTGAAGGACAATGGCTTGAAGAAAGGGCACACGCTTCAGTTTTCACTCGTTGCTGATTCGTGCTTTGTGATTAGAAAAGTGTAGGTGTTTAGGGTTTTAGGGTTTTAGGGTTTTAGGGTTTAGTCATTGTAGCAAACATGTTGAACATTCCTGACTTGCTCTTTGAACATCTCCGGAAGAAAAACTTTTCTTTCGCTTTTTGCTTAACTCTCATGTAGTTTGCACCATTCAAACAAATGATTTTCATCCCCATGTTCACACATTCACAGTTTTGAGGAATATGTTGGTGGKATTAGGTCTCCATTATCGTGTTGTACCTAGAATGAAAGCGAAATCCTAAATTGTTTGTTTGATGTTTTAGACTTTTGGGGATTAATTAGATCATGAAAAAACCTTGTTTCAGGACTGGAGTTCCATAGTTCATAACATACATTTGGTGCTAAGCAATTTTGAAACTCTAGATGTTCACTCAACCAGCAAGGTCAAAATAATTTCGAACTAGTTTTTTCATCAACTTACAACCAGAATATCTATTTGCAACGACTTTTATCATAATTTCTCTCTAATTTCGGTAATTAAGTCTCTTGTTCTTAGATTAAAAAGTTGGAGCGTGAGGTTTTCATTTTCAGCTTCTCTAAGCAGCACCCAATTGACAAAGTGCATCAGCTCTGAAGTTTACATGATTGATGTTCAATTCTACGCTTGGCAACCGGTGAGGACTGTGTGCGTCCCTTAGAGTGGATGTGATGTTGCTTACGCTTACTACAAAGCTCAAGCGAATGAAATTCTGGACTCTATTGCGGTGGAGTTTCAAATCACGGCGGTTTAGGATTTTGCGATTGGTTTAGGGTTGCTCATCTTCACCAAGTAGCCTTTGTGCATTCCCTTCACAATGTCATGCGAGTGCCTTCGAAACGAGTTGGATCATACCGGCGTTTGATTATCATTCAGGTGAGCACCTCTATTTTTGTGTTTTTATTCAGGACTTTGTCATCTACACATTAGTCTGACTTCTTTATGTTTTCTTTGACATTGATCAACAATATTCTCAATGGTCCGACTTGCTCAGTGATAGCACTACACTAATGATGTTAAATAGTGTTATCTACACTAATTGATTTAAAACAGCCATAAATTTTTACTCTTAATGAATATTTTTACCAACTGTAGGTACAGAGTTTTCCCAACTATAGTGCTATTAGGATCTATGCCTTCCGTAAAAATATACAGGAAGAGTAAAAACTTATAGCATTTCTAAAATAGTTAGTGTGAGTACACTATTTAACATCATTAGTGTAGTGAAAATCATGCTCTGTTCTGGGCAAGGATTCCACCCAACTTGGCATCCATCCTCATACCGTGGGAATCAATAGTTTAAAATAATACAAAAGTACTCATTGGAAGTCAAAGTACCATCGAAGATCTTCCCTATCCATCCCTAATTCTATCCATCCCTAATTCTGTGAATGAATAGTTGCACTTTTGTAATGTACAATTTGATTCTTTATCATTCATTGGACAGAAAAACATCTGCCTTGACGTTCAAGGATTACACCGGGAACTTTGGATTGTCTAGCCCTCGAAGCTAGAGAGCTCTAGGGGCTAAAGCCTAAAGCTTTGAATTTCAACCCTATCTCAGCTCTGGGGGACTAGAGCTTTGAACCTAAGCAAAGAATTTTATCCTAACTGGTGGCACAAAAATGCAGCTAGAACGTCTACTCCGGCTAGCCCCCCTCCTTTGTTACGTAGTGCTAAGTAGGGCTAGAGTGGGGGCTAGACCACCCCAATCTAGCCCCGGTTGTCGCGCCCAAAGTTCCTTGTGTTAACAATGAAGTCATCCATCTGACATTCTGACCACTCTAGTCAGCAATGTTGTTATAGGATTTAGGGTCATAATGAGTTCATCTAGAATTTCAGATGGTCCTTTGGGTTAATTCCTCATTAAGGTAGGAGGTCCTAAAATGGAGCACCTTCTAAAACCAATCAGGCTCTGGGGGTACATTTCAATGTACAAGCAATCTACATTTGAGAAGGTGGTCGGTTTTAGAGCCCATTGAAATGCACTTTTCTTCAACTTCAAAAATTCATAACTAATTTCACAAAGCTCCAAAAAATATGAAATGACTTGGGTTAAGATGCCAATTTCACTTGTCATGCAACGAAAATTTACTGAAAATTATTTCAAGCAGTTTCATCTTGCCAAAATTCAACTTCAGCCCTTAGATGGGCGCTTTATGGACCTCCTACCTTAGAAGTCCAATGTTCTCATACTTCAAAGTCCTAATCTGACGCCCAGTGTTCCTCACGGACCGTGGCTCAAATTAGGGTTCTTGCAGGTGCTCGCACTCGTCGGACAACGGCGGACAGAGCTTGATGTTTGATTCAGGGCGACCAAGAACGTGAACGATCGCGGTTTTTTTCCACGGCCATGGCCAAACTGCCCATGGTGCAGCGCCTTGCTGTTCTGGCTGCCTTTCAGGCTACTGTCGCCATCGCCTACTTCTCCGTCATCGAGGTTTTCTTTAGCTCCCTTTCGTCTTAAATTTAGCAAGCAATTTTGTGGCAGCTGAATTTTCCAGGGTTCAAGTCTTCTTCCTCGGTTGAGAGCGACAGTTCCGATGCTGTGCTGTGTACGTGATACGGTGTTGAATTTAGTGAAGGTGTAGGGTTACCCGGAGTGGAAGAATCGCAAACAATTTGACTTTCCGTTTTCGGACTTTACAGAGATCAAGAGCGCGTGAGGGTAGTTTTGAGAAAGATGGATACAGTTTCTGGGATATGTTCGGCAAGCCCAAGCATAAGCGTGATCAGGAAAGTGATGCTGAAGAGAGCAAGTCGTAAGAGAATTCGACGTTGGTGAAAGGAGGCCTACTACTCCTTACGAATTCGCCGCCGGGATTTCAGCTCATGGTGCGCAAGGAATCACAAGGTGCGTGAGGTTTCTAGTTTTTTTTTATTCTGGTAGAGAAGATTCTCCTTGTCATAACACACAAGGGTTTATAGGTTGTCCAAGAATTTTCCAAGAATGAGGAATTGTTGCCATGTATCACGCAAAATTAGTTCTTCTATTGTATTTTGGAAATGAATTTGATTTGCATTTAATTGATATAAATCATTTTTCGGAAATTTGACCGCAATTCACTAAATAAAGCTTAATGAGTTTAGTTTCCACACCAATTTGAAATTTTCAAAAAATCTTAGAATTGAGCATTTTATTGCGTGTTGAACATTGGATCTATTACCATGGTCTATTGGTTTTCTATTCATAGTTGGACACAGAAATTTAGGCTATAATATTATTTACTATAATATACACCCAGGGAGAAATTTTCAGATTTTTTGAGGTAATTTCGAATTAGATATGAAATTTCTTCACTTTTTCTTCAAAAAATCAAATCATGGTAACTTGAAATCTTCGCCAATAAATCTGAAAATTTTACGACTTATACAAGACCTGTGGAAATATGAATTGAAAAGTAAATTGAAATAATTCTCACTCAAACTTAAAACAAAGTTGCAAAATAGAGGAAACCAAAATAAAACTTGAGACAGATTGCTTGTTTTTAGGCTACGTGCTTCCCTCTTGTGAGACCGTGGACACGATCAATTTCTTGAGGGAAGAGTAATCTTACGTTGCTTTTATGCAGTGCAACGTGCTTGGTGTTTCACTTTCGATTATTGAATGTATTTTAGCTTTGTAAAAGATTTTATTGAGTGAGATTCCCTTTTTGTTTGAAAAATTGTTGATTGATGTGAAGTCCATGAACTCGGGATACCCTGCTGGTCGACCAGAGCTCAAGGAAATGGCTCAGATGTCTTCCTGACAGAGAATATTTACGCATTGCGGAGATTTCTGGAGAGTTAACGTTACCCGCAAGTAGAAACAGAACCCTAACGAATGGCGAATCAAAGGCAACAGGCAATGCTTCCGTGAGAGGTGGTGATGTTCTCCAATCGGAATTCAGTAGAAATCCTGCAGATTTGGCAACGGCGCACAGAAATGTTGACTCTTGAGCGGCGGATTCTCAAATTTTAGTCGGAAATGTGGAATTCTCTGTCATTAGAGCTTCAGAAAAGTGTAGGAAACAGATTATTGGAATTTCGGAATTTTAGGAAGCAGAATGCTTCCAAATGTTGGATCGGAGGGGGCCAAAAGGTGGTCTGTCGAGATTTGCAAACATTCCGCCATGACTTATGTGAACGATTCTCTCACTCGGTATTGTGTCATGCGGAAAGTTTGAGCAAGTAATTGATTATGCAATAGTCATCCTAACGTGGAGAGAGGGAAAAGGCCATTTCGTCTCCCTGTAAACATTAGATTGTGCCATAATTTGGTGACTGCGTCGTCTGCCGTTCTACTGAGCGATCATCCTGCCTGCTGAGCAAGTGAAGATGAGGCAGCTGTTCACTAGAAGGGTTTTGTGTTCCACTTCTCCCACTAATGAACCTCTGAGAAGCAAGTCCAGAATGTTGCTTGGTGAAATCAATCCAAGCGTATTTATGACAAAGAATTGGAGGTGGAGCAGCCGCTCTTTACTGTTGACAGAAGCGGGACTGCCTCAGCTAATCAGAATCCAACTACTTAAGCTACTCAGCATCACACTTGAGTGCAAGCTGGTATAACGTGGGCTAGCACAATCCCGGAACTTTCTACTGCTTAAAATCGTACAACAGGGTTGAGGTATTCTTCCAGAGTATTTCCGTTTGCATACGCTCTTAATTCCTGTTACGAATCGTGTTGCTGAGAAATCAGTCGACACCACGCAAAGAATGCTGCACAGTGAACACGATATGGAAGGCAGCACACGAGATCTAAGACGCCTTCATGACACCAACAGTTGGGAGTTGCCCATTCTAGATCGGCAGTCACCAAAATCTCCTGCCGTTTCACTGCCACATTCAAGTACATGTCTTCAATGTAAAATAGCACCCTGCATTTTACAACAATCAGGTATCCAGTGGATGTTTGTTTGCTAGGTAAATCATAAGCAAGACGCTCTAGATAATCTGTATTCTATAGCATCGTTCACGGATTCACCGATATTCTTTGAGTAACATAAATTCGATGCCCCATATCTACGACTACTTTAATGCTATCTGCTGAACRATTATTCTGTACTGTCTAGGGTGGTCAGGAATATCCGGCTAGAGATCAACAACAACGTGATTGCTTCATGCTACAGATTCTATTCAGATTCCACAGCGTAGAAAAAGGAAATAATACAGAAAGAAAGCGATCCCTACGAGAAAGCTACTGGTCATATTAAATGAAACATAGTTCAATTGAACTACATTCCAGAATCAGTGCAGTTTACGGAAACCTTACCATAGCCTGTAATTACGAACATTAACCAGCATTTGAAGGTTAGGGGCTTGAAGGTTAAGAGTTTAACCCTCTAAATCCGCAACACTTTTCAAAAACTATCCTGCCTGTAATAAGAATAAGGTTACCGTAGCAGTAACATTGAGAAAATTAGATGGAAATTAACAATGTCAGTCTCAGTTTGAGTGTCACTTAAGGCATGACTACATTAGTGAAATTTACTTACCCGACCTCACTCGAGATAAATGTAACAAGCAATCGCAACTTCCTACTTATTGTCAAGCTGCCATGATCTAGAAATAGGCAACGTAGGCCCCGCAGGGATAGAAGGGAGCCCTCTGTGATTAAGCACCTTAAGCAGAGGATCACTCATAGACAATGGAGCTTCTCGACTGGAACGAGTGATTGGTAAGCGGCGATGTGATCCAATCGTGTACTTYTCACTCTCTTGGCGACCCCAAATGACAATGTAAAGGCCTGCTACGATCAGCGCTCCACCAACAACACTGCAATATCAATCAAAACCAGTAATTAGTACCTGAAAAATAACATTTGTGAAATCCACAAATGCGGATTATATAAAATCAAGYATTTCGGAGTAAGAAGAACGCCCAGCAAACTAGTGATGAATCACTAAGACACTGAAGAATCAGGGTGTGCGATAATCTACGAGATGGCAACTCGCCGTGTGCAGCAGGGTTCACTAGAAGCACTCTCAAACCATTCCTATTCGGAATAAGTATAGTCAACACTCTCAAATGCAACGCCTTGAATAAACAAATTACAGAGTGTCTATAGAAAGTACGTGTGTACGAAACTTGAGAAGAGAAATATGCAGAAAACAGGTGGAAAACTATGGCTGATTACCCGAAAGGATCTAGCAACTTACCTCCCCACATACAGCGAGCTTCCCAAAAATATTCGAGAAAGAATTGATGAAGCCACAGGTTGAAGAGGAATATACAGAGCAACAAGCGATGGCCCCACCAACTTGTTTGAATATGTCAGCAGTCCGTAATTCACAGCTGACGCAACAATGCCCTGAAAAACAAATCATTGCATCATTGCATCATTGAAGTGACAAACTCGGAATGACAGCCTGAAACACTGGTACTGTGCCAAATTGATCAATAATCTGGAAATACAACTCTTCAGCTGAACCACTATTTTAATTTCAAGATTCACTTCACCGTGGCAATAGCCGGCACAATCTCTATTTTACGGGCTTCGATATAACAAAATCCTGCAGGCACTTCGACGAAAGTGAAAAAAAATAGAGGYTATTAAGAATACACTTACAGCATAAAAGACGGCGAAGGTCTCCGCCCCGGTCAAGCTCCAATCAACCCGATCGTTGGCAAAAAAGCATCCAGTCATTGCCATCAAGCTTGCCCCAAACGCATAAGAATACGCTGTCAGGGAGAGACYGGCAGGATAGCTAGCCAGTAATGGAGCCTGCAATAGGCAGAGGGTAAGGTTTCTCAAACACTTATCCATTATCGTATTAGAAAATGGCAACATAGAACATATCACGTGACAAAATGCTAATATTATTTGTATGAGCATCTCAAAACATCTCAAGAGCTTGAACATACGTAGGTGAAGAGTAAACTTCAACTCACATACATGAACAGACCTCCACACCGTATAAATACATCACAACTAACGATGGGTAAGTACCTGATAGACAATATATAAAGCCATGCATAAGCTATTACCGATGAGGCAGAGAACACCAAGGCGCCAAAGGTCAATGCCGAAATCAATTAGAACTCCTGCAACCCATCCAAAAGGCTCGGGAGCAGGTTTGCCTGCCACTGCCACCCCTTGCAGATGCAAATCAGAAAACCCATCGCCAAGAAGAGCAGGACCCTTGTAAAGGACCATAAACGTCGCACCAGCGACGCACACTATAACCCCCAAAACTTTTGCTTTACCATCTGCTCGTCCCCAATGCACTGTCTCCGACCTACAGGCCATTCCACATTCACGAATAAGARGCCGTGACTAATCCCCCTCGACGAGAAGGTGGCATCATACCAGCTGCTGCTATTTTTAATGTCACACACGAAGAAAGCGACCAGAGGTTCATTAACAGCACAGAACGATACAACCACAACATATGAGGATTCTGCGTCTACAAAGCCAGTTCAGATACTCACTGAGTTCATAAAAAATATAATTTTCCAAGCATCGCAGGTCTCCAAGATAACAGTGAAATTATCAGAGATAGGAACTGACCGGAGTAATACCGCTAGTAAGAAAGTGAATACAGGAATGGCGGGCTGCATAGCAGCAGCAAAGAGAGGCGATGTGAGGTTCAGCCCTAGCGTAAAAAGTAGCTGATTCGCAAATATCCTGCACATATAAATCAGTCATCTCAAAGAGTGAGAGAAAATACCAAGAAAATGAACACTTTGATGTTTGATTTTTTTTAAATAGTAAAAAAATTCAAAAAATTCTCTCAAAAAAACCCTTTTTTCCTCACTTGAAGATGCTTCTTCTCAACCATTTTTGTCTTTGGAAAAAAAAAATTGAGTTATTTGCACTTGTGCAAAGGTAGTGCACTTTGAGCACATGTGGAAGGTGGACAGATTACTATTTTTAGAAAATCTCTTTGTGGGCCCATGCAACTTTAGTAGAAGTCCTTGGATCTTAATTTTGATTATGACATTTCTTGTTTTGAGATTTAGGTGAGATGTTTATGAAGTTAGTAGTTTTTTTTATAAGGGTATAGAGCTCTTAGTTCAAAGTTAGGAAGAAAAGGTTCTAAATTTAGAAAATAAAGTAGTATTGAGATGCCATTGAATTTAAGAGAGGAGACTTCAATTGGCCAAAAAATTTGGACAACAAGAAATTCAGACTTGAAATATAGAGGGCTTATACACATTTGTGTTAGATTTCTAAAAAACTATTACACTCTTAATAGTTGCAGTTTTGAAGCACGAGTAYGTAACTCTTGTATTATATATAGGRGTCATTGGCAATGAAATGGCTTAGAAGAAAGCTTTTGTAATTATTATATTAAATTTGGTAAAGACCAAATCAAAAAAATGGGATGTAAAAATATTGGATTGCATATTTAGTAAAAGAAAAATTTCACAAAACATATGAAGAATTGAAACACTTATTTATAATCTTCAAAAATCCAAACAAGAAGTTCCCTCYAAAACTAGAAATCCTTCATATTATTTTAATTATGATAAAAAAAATGATTAATTTTTATTAAAAGTCCAAAAAATTTGGGTAGCTTGTCCTACAGTACATTTAAAGATTTCATATAATTAGGTGTTTAATGCTATTATTGTCTTCAAAAACATTTCATTTTATATATAAAATTATAATTTTGGATTCCTTGTTGAAAAGACTAYAAGAATTTTCTACATTAAAAGAATTAAATCCCTTGAAATTGGACTAAAATGCATTATAAATGATTATAATCAGGGCCAAATAATACGGAAGTTGCGTACCCTTGTTTGAAGGGCAATTTTGGAATTCATTTGAGTACTGGGTACATAACTTATACAACTTCTCTCTATATATTCATTTTGAAGTGTTCTACAAGCTACATAAAAGTATATATAGGACTTGGAGTATTCTACAGGGGCTTGTACGAGTACAACTAAAAGTATTATATGAAATGTATACAAATATGAAAATTACTCTATATATCATGCTTGCTTAGTTATTTAATGTTCTATGTGTTTTGTATGAGTATCGATATACATCTMTCCATATATGGACACTTATTTGTGAAATAAATTCTTTGTACTTTATTCTTATTTTGATTATAGGATCCTTCATGTCTTGATCAAATCTAGCTACAACAGGAAACCTAGTTTTTTTTTCCAAAGCAAACCTTCTCTACCAGACATATTAGCTTGGTTACTTGTATAGAAGTTGAATGTTTAAAAATCTAAAATACTATACAAATACTTTCCACTTGCTTCCATGCTTTGGTACAAATTAAAAACATTGTATACGGTAGAACCACCTATAACCAATCACTTAAGCAATTCTAGACATGATTTGATGTAGTGCAATACAAAACAAATATTTTTAAAGGTGCACTAATAGAAATGACAGGGATTGCAAAAACTTTGGTAGCTATATCGCTTGAATTGAAATTGTTATGAAATTTCAAAGGCAAAAAGTGTGCTAGCCCCATTGCCAATCTCTAGACTCTTCCAATTCCAATCACTCAAAAAAATACTTTTCCACTCATTGCTTCCTACTTTCTTCCACACTAAGTTGGTACATATATCATGAACTTTTAGTCCCAACTTTGAAAAGGAGAAGAAAACACATTCTAGCCTTGGTTGGAAACACATCAATTTATAGGTCAGTTATTGGACATTGATTGGGAATGGATGGTTCTACAAGGCCATATTTGTTATAATGAGACTTTTCGGAGATTTTGAGACAGAATGCTAGTTATTGGAAAATTTATTTAAAAAATAGTTATTGAAATCCAAAATAAATAATGCTCAAATAGAGATCCTATAATGACATTCTAAAAGTTGGTGTTGTTATTTATTTATAAAAAAATACCAGTAAAAAAATAAAACAATTTATCTTCGAGTCGAAGACAGAAATGAGACTGCCAAAAGTCTCAATATAATGAATATAGCCTTGTACCTTATAAATTGATGCTTTCAACAAATGGATGCATTAGAAGGGATTTGAGGGGGCTGGAGGGCCGTTTCAGCCCTGTTCCCCCCCCCCCCCGTTCCCCCGCTGTTCCCTGGCAGTAGTGTCAGATTTTTTCGAAAAAAAAAAAAAATTAGTCTTAAAATGCAAATCTAAGAATATATATATATATACATATTTTTTTTTTTTTTTTTTTTTTTTTTTTGAAAAAAAAAATGACGTGGCAATCGTTCGGCCATGTCAGCCAGCTCCTGCGCATGCTACAAACACTGTTGAACAGGTTGGGAACTCGTAGGGAACTCACAGCCCTCCAGACATGGAGAAAAACATCTAATGTACCAGATA
>VACF01001033.1:0-35067 GCA_006891605.1 Pleurozium schreberi | reverse complement strand
ACACCACATGGTTGCATGGATTATACCTATGCACTACATTAGATATTATATATAGGTTAGAAATGCATAATATATGATACGTACCTGTACTCCCAACTCAATGTTTTGCAATACCAATGGAATCACTTTGTCAACTTGATCAACTCTGACACCATTGTAATCATTATTGCCAATTTCAATGATGTACACTCCTTTAGAAAAGGCTTCTGGTATTGGGAAGAGCTTTTGTGCATCTATGTTCAAATCAATTTAACCAACATCAAACTTGGGCAATGTAGGCAATAAGACACTCTAGCATTTATAGGAAAATGACTTGGGAGACCAAATTTAAAAAAAATTAAAGGAGCTTGGTACTTCAAGACGTCCTTTCTATTACCATTAGTGGATAGTAGGGTCAACCAATCTTTATCACATAATTAAAAATTTCAAAACGTAGGGTTTGAAAGATATTAAAATTAGGATTTTTATATATAACTTTTTGAACATGCAAAAGTCAATCTTAGAAAAAAAATCCACAAAAGTTTTGGCATTATTTTTGGAATTATTATCTATTGATACCGGTAAAGATGAGCTACTTTTGAGAAAATTCCATTGACAACCATGATTGTATGCAAAGAGATATGGTTTTCCGATCACATACAAGTTAATAGCTCTTGAGTTTAAATGGGAGAAGTTCAAGGATAACATTTGCAAGTTGATTGCAAAAGTTATAAGAGCTCAACATTCAATTGGTGAATTCTATGCTTCAATTGCAATGTCAATATGTTGAACATTCTGAAATCGGTTTTTGTTCATTATCTAGATTTATTAGAGCTCACTATTAGGTTGAACATTTTGAAATAAGTTCTTATTTGTTATATAGATTTATTAGAGCACACTATTAGACTGAACATTCTAWAWTGATCTTTTGTTTATTATATTGATTTATTAGGGCACACTATTGAGTCTAACATTTTGAAATGAGATTCTTTCTATTATCTAAATCTACTTAAATTACAATACCCATTTGGACATTCTAAAGTGAGTTTTTGTTTATTATCTACACTAAATAGTGAAATTAGGTTGCCTTTACAATTAGGTTGCCTTACCCCAAGAAAGTTACTCTACAAGCCATCAAAGTCAATAAATATTTCTACAAATATTCCCACTTGTACACATGGAGATTCATGAGTTCCAACTACACTAATAACTAGCTCAAAAGTTGTGTATTCTTGCACAGTAACAATAAATATTTATATAGAGTGGAATGTCAAGAAATTAGTGAGGGGTAACCTAATTTCACTATTTAGTGTAGATTTATTAGAGTACACTATTAGATCAAAGCTTCACTTTAGCGGAAGTACCCCCCATTGAAACAATACTGTTTTAATGGGTTCACAGTCCAACTTTGAAAATGTACTGTTGTAATACAACATTAGTACTAATGTAATGGTTTTTCAAAGGGAGGCATTGTATTTGTATGTATTAGTACTGATGCTGTACTACAACTGTACATTTTCAAAGTTGGATTGTGAGCCCATTGAAACAGTACAACATTAGTACTAATGTAATGGGGTGTTAGTTCCTGATGCCAGCCCAATCTAGACACTATTACAAGCACAACATCCAAATTTTGAAGTGGAGATAGGCGGACCTCATTCCGTTCCGGCAATTTAAAAAAAAAAAAATTGCCCCAATGCAAACCCGGCAATCCATACCGCAAGTGAACCTTTACCTCACTATAAAAAGAAAGAAAAGAAAGATACTACATTAAATATAGACCTTTCATGCAAAGAGGGAGAGCTTGAATTTATTAGCACGCAAAACAAGGTTGAAAAGGTACGACATTGTTGACTTTCACTATTGTGTGCCACCTCCCGGGCTCTTGATATTGCAACAAAATGCCGAGCACGAGATGAAAAGTGAAGGGCCCCAAAATAAAGAGTGACCAATGCCGGGTTGCATTGGGGCTTGTTTTCTTGGTATCCACTTTATTATGCAGTACCCGTGTGGATTTCCGTGCATCATTGGAGCTGCTCTTAGTATCCCTCACTGTAACGTCGCTGCGGACACGGCAATACGTGTAAGATGGATGACATTGAATGTTTCTATGGAAGACAAGTGTTTCTATGCAGATGTTCTTTATTGTAATAAAAAATTTTACTGATTAAATTTATTTCAAATAGTTAAACGATATAAAAATATTTTTTCATTTAACTATTTGGATCATTCACTTTTTTAATGATGGTGTAAGAAAAGGGGACTAGGGKAGGTCTTGCGTAACATTCTTAACCCCTAAACGACACCACGGCCATTTCTTGGTCGATGAATGAGAGAGCATCTTTCCATATAGGACAGAAATGCAACTATCCATCTTCGAAATTTGTGGTGGAAAGGGAAGATGTTCTACAGTTCTTTGACTTCCAACAATTGTTTCTGTATTTTTTTATGCCAATGATTCCCACGTTTTTAGAAATTGATGATTTCCAGAGTCACCCTGGCGTTGTTCAAGGGTTAACCCTTAAAGGACGGACCTATCACCGCAGGGAAAGGCGAGGTGCAAAATGTAGTGCTTGACCGAGGGAAAAAACATTGTTCACGTGCATGTTTAGCTTTGGAAAAATTGTACAAACCAATACCTAATGCTACCCATTCAAAAATTGCGAGAGGGCAGTGTGGCACGAAACACTTTTATGTGAAAATCTTTACTATCTTCATAGAATTAGGGCTACCTAAAAACATGGAAGCAATTAAAAACACTAAATTTGACTTCCCATGATGATTGACATATGTGTGGTCACTTTCACAAAAAAAATGGATGAAAATTAGCAAGTGTCCAGATGAGATTTCGGTCATTTAAAGGACGCAAAACGTCCGCCTTGTCCTTTAAGGGTTAACCCCTAAAATCCCAAGGCCTTTTTTCTCTCAAAATCCATTCAAAATTGCCATTTCTAATACAAGGTGCAAAGCTTTCAAAATTTTCAATTTTTTTGCATATCTAATTGTACGATCTTGTACTAGACTAGTATATAAATGTGTATGAAAATTTTCACAAACTTTGATTGCATAGATTGTAAGATATCCGCGTTTAAAGTGAAAAAAACAAGCTTTTTTATACATTCTATGAGTAGATTTTTTGGCTTTGGAGCTTTTCTAATCAAATGTTTTTGCTCTACTGAGCTTGAAATTAAAGCTTTATGTTTTGAAGATTCAAGTTGAGGATTAGGGAAAAAAAATTCAAGAAAAACACGCTTGATATTCAATCATTAAAAAATTGTTGAGTAGAAGTAGGTCCAAGATTGGAAAAAAAACTAAATAGTTAATAGCTCTAAGATGGGATTGAAACACAATAATCCCAATGGTGAGATTGGTTTAGCAAGTTAACTTAACCTTGTCCAAAAACWTTTTTCAAAAAATTGTGAAAATTGCATTTAGAATGAATCCTATAAGTTATTTTTTTCGAAATAATGCTTAAATTGCTCGAAAAACAAGATTGTCCATAACTTTCTCATTATTAGGCCAAATAGAATGAATCAAAGCTTCAGATGTACACAAAAGTATAATCTTTGAAAAAAAATAAAAAAATAAAAAATATCATATCTTTGTGATTTTTTTTTCTGCCCGACGAACTTAAATTTATGCATAGTATGGCATAACTTTTGCCTCCAGGCATCGATTGAGACAAAAATTATATTTTCACATAGCTAATGTGGTTTTCTATCATAAAAAAAAGTTGCAAAAAATCGTGTCAAAAATTGAGATCATACAAGCCTGCTCGAAATCCCAAGTGTTCCCTGAGGGAACACTTGGAACTTTAGGGATTAACCGGGTGTTATACCTCCCCCCAGGTGGAGGTATAATCCTCCGCTATATACATGGGAGAGGATTTTAGTTATATGAGAAGCAATTTCATTGGTTGGTATGGTTGTAAGAGAGTGGGATGCGAGATTGGAGATGCTTTGATTGGTTGTTGGGGGGCCAGCTTTTGAGGGAGCAAAAGGGGCCCCCCAGTGAAGGTTAAGAATGTTATGTACGCACTAGTTTGACTTTAGGACAATTTTTGTTTTTTTTGGTAGATGATACATATTGTATTGAAAAGAAAGATTTGCACGGAAACCAACCTGGCAACCCATTTTTTTAGGGTTAACCTACGTAGTTATCAAATTCTAGGATGAACAGGTGTATTATTTGTTTCTATATTTTTTAATAGACATTCATGAGATGCTTTTAATCCTTATTAGCATCCTTGTTGGATTTGGGGTTGCTTTACACCTAGAGGCATGGCCAATTTATCATATATTCATATAAGAGACCCCAAATCCTCACTTGTAATTAGATAAAAGGTTGAAATTGGTCCGAACCCCTATATACTGAGAAGCCGAGCCAATTTGGTGGAATGAATATTTGGATTCCAAAAAAAACATGATTTAATGTGGCCCGAGCTCAATAAATTGGATGCACCAAGATGGGAGGCTAGTTCTTGGTCTTAGGGCCAATGTCACATTTCAATCAAAAGAACCTTCATTTTTTAAAATATTATTTTTTTTCAACAAATCAAGTATGTTGGATTTTGTACCATCAGTCTAAGAAGGAATTGGCCTAGCATTTAAATGTAAAGTGCCGTTGAAAAGAGAGAGGGAGAGAAGGGTCATTGCAAGAAAGCCAAGTGGTACTATTTCCCGTCACAATGGGGGTATGCTCTCTTATTGTCCGCTATAACCTTTGAAGCACAAATCCAATGGAGATGAAATTTTTATTGAATATGTCTAACTTTGTGGTAATCTGATCCATTCTTTTGTAGAAATAAAAAAAAATCATGTTATATTTCAAAGTTATTTTTGTTAATTTGTCACACTTTGAGATTTTGGGGTATTTATCACGTTGTTAGGAGTCCCAAAATTCAATGATTTAAAGCTGAATTTAGCATGATATGTTTGCATAGTAGGAAAGAAAATATCTAGTAGTGGAAATTTTAAAATATATTATTTTATGTCCTGAACATGAGAGCAAGCAAAACTCCCATTGTGAGCAATTTTTAAACATTCTAAGACCATTCTTCTAATGAAATCTCATCACTATCAACTCTTCCCCAATGGCCAATTTTTGGTTTTAAAACAGCAATGCAATCTCGTCTTGAGTGAAACTAGGCAGTCGATCACCAAGAATTTTACGCATCACCGCCGGATAATCTCTAAAGTAAATCGGATCCAACAACCTGCAGAACTGCAACTAGGTGAAGCTGGCCATGTTTAAACGGAAAGAGTCTCAAATACAAGGTTCGCAAAACACATCCCCAAGATWTTAAGTTAAACTTACCAGCCCAGCTGAAATTGGACATATCTTTCAGCTGCATCCTTATCCACTCGAGAGCTTGTCAAAGCTTCACCCCAAGTACAGTCCAATGTCATGCCCAACTTACCACCTTGGGTAGGCTGCCAACACCACTTATTTGTCAGAAGAGACTGGGCAAGCCTTCATGAGATATTTGATCAACTTAAATGCCTATTCCAATGCCCCTTCTTTCGTAGTAACTTAATCAACAGGCAGGTAGTATTAGTGGCACCAGACAGAGGAGTTAAAGTTCATTTATTTCCTTTGATGGCAGCAGTTACCCTGGAAAATGCAACAAGGATCTTGAAAATGCTACATCACCAAGCAATAGTATTTCTTGGAGCGATTTCGTTTTATCAGTTAGATTTTGCCGAACCTTAAACTTTCTTTTGTAGAGATCGAATACAGTAGCGTGGGCAAGCAAAGTATGGTGCACAGTCAGATAAGGCTCAGTGGCGGAGTTGCCTTCAGCACTTTGAGTCCTGTCAGAGCATCGCCCAGGCGCATGGATTCCGATTCCATATCCTAAAAAACTGAACTGCAGAGGCTCGTTGAACGTCGTCCATTGTTTGACACGATCACCGAAGGAACTAAAGCAGACTTCAGCGTACTCCGCAAAATCGTTTCTGCCATAAACCGAAAAGACAAGTAAACCTGGAACTTAGAGATAATTTTACCATGGAGGTAGTTTACAGGTCACTAAAGACAAATGTATCATACATGTGGTTAGATTAGGGCTCCAAACTACTTTTTAGTGACAGCCCGACAAGCCCATGGAAGAGAATCGGTCCCATACATACATGATCCTCCTGTCGATCCATCCGCGATACTCATCATATATGGATTGTGGGAGGTCCCAATGATAYAGCGTCGCGTATGGTGTAATTCCTGCACAACCAAGTCAACWGTCCAGTAGAAAAAATAGCTCACAGAACTTACAGGAACACAGCTCCTTCAAGGTCTTCGCACTCTTCGCTATACACGAAGCCACTGTATAGCAATTACACACCATACTGAAGTTTTAAGCACGATGAGTACCTTTCTTCAAAAGTCCATCGATTAGGTTGTTGTAGTACGCTACTCCTTCCTTGTTAGCCTCGGGTTTTGATCCACCTGCAACCATCTAAAGTCTTTAGAGACCTGTAAACTTCCATTCAGAGTCTTTCAAATCAACATTCTTCTAGGGAAATCTCTACTCTTTGATAAAATAGGGCAAAGAACCACAATATAATTTCTTTAATTAATCCGGTCAAAATTTCTCAGCAGATGTGCGGCATACTGTATTTCATTATGCGAGTCCAAGATATGGAGAACCGGTATGCATCCAGATTCATTTGCTTCATCAAATCAATGTCTTCCAGGTACTTGTGATATTGGTCATCTGCGACGTCGCCATTGCTTCCATCGGAGATCTTTCCTGCATATTACAAAATTCCAACCGCGATSTGAGGCACATCAAAATCCGCGCGGCATCGATGTTGCAGTCAATGTGCTCCATCCAAGAAGATAMAGAAAATATAAAAGAYTCTRAACTAACTGAGAAGAGCTTGAGGCCTTGGAACACCACGGTAACACTCTTAAAAGAGAATATTTATAGAAGAATATGAACATACGGATCCAGAAGCTTAAACACTAAGCAGCTTGGAACAGGATTGGATGGATTTTGTGAAGAAGAATATGCATATGATAAAAAATGTCGGCGTGTTGCAGAGCGCCAAAATTTTGACATTCAAGTGAAAAATAGCTCAAAGAACTACGACTGGTACCGATCTGAGGTTCAGCTTTGGGCCACCCTAGCCCATTGAGTGCTCTACCTCAGGCCATAAACATTCTACGCTCTACCTCAATAGATTTCGCGGAAAACCAGCTCTCTCTGAGTTTGGTTTGCCTTTCAACCCTAGCCACAAGTCATCCCCGTATTTTGCCACATAGGTGGGTTCGATACTCCAAGGCCCGTTAGATCTCTCTTCAACCTGCTCATGGTTAGATCACTCAGTTTCGGGTCAAATAGAAACAACTAYATTCTTTATTTACTTCCAACTTCATTGCGCCTACACCTAATGGCTTAGAAAGGCGACCGGAAAAGTGCCAATTTCCTGAAATTTCGCCATGGATTCTAAAAAAAAAGGCAGCACATAGACCAGAACACAAGATGAATTCAAGAATGTCACCGACAGTGAAATTGGAAACTCGAAACAAATACGAACCTGGCGTTCTACAGAAAGCATCCCAGATACTCGGTTGTCGACCTCCCTCATCGTGCGCACCTTCCACCTATGGCCATACCCCAAATTACAATTCATTACTTACACCCACAAACCAGAGTCTCGCAAAAAAAACTGAACACACATATGCTCACAATCACCAACAATAAAAAAAAGCAAAGGAAATGGAAAATGCACTACATCACAACATGACGCACGGTCGGAATCTGCTCTTAAAAACAAGAACATAGTCCTACCTGATAAGACGCAGTGACAAATCCGAACACGAATCGAAAGAACCGCGGAAATGCATATTACAAATTCTCACGAAACAGAAGCTCACAAAAAAATTGAAGGAAACAGAAAAAACACACTACATCGATCGTAACATGACATCGCAACATGGAGCATGATCATCGGAATCTGCTAAAAACAAGAACATCCTCTGACCTGGTACGCCGCCGTGGCAGCTCCGAATACGAAATGGTCGGGGAAATGCGACCGATGCAACGGCGAGGTCGAGACCTCCATTGGATACTCGCCGGCCTCCACCACCTCACTCGTCTGCATCCCATCCTTCGTTCAAATATATGATCCTTGGATTGCACCAAGCCAATGCAATGTACACTCTCTTTTCAAACAGAAAACCAGTGCAATCTGCTCTGTTTTCGAACAGACCTACTAGAAAACTTTTCTATTCTATTGGATGTCGCTCCATTCTAAGTGAATATCGCCATTTAAACGAAATTCCCCATAAAAACGGAACTCAGGAGTTATTTGGACGAGAATTGACCGCCCGTGACAAGAAAATGTTTCAAATCTGGAGAGAAAGTGCAGCATGCAAAGCTGATGATTCTCCGGAAAGATCCTGATCAGTCAGTGTTTCTAYAATAATTTTGGAGATTGAAGTAGCCAGCTATTTCTTCAATACTCATACTCTATATCAAAATTCACCTAACCTAGGTGAAATTTGACTATAAAATTGGTCTCAACATATGTACAGCAGTAAGCTGGCTACCGCAAATGAGAAACGAAAATTTCCTTTACCARAAAAGAGCGAATGTCCGTCTTTAGGCTGTAGCCAAATGGCGAAAAATTGTGCATACAAAAACCACCGAGTAAGCTTCTGCAGACGTACTTGCTCGATCTTGGCTTTCGGAGAATCGGACTCAAGCTACTCAGCTCACGACGSGATTCACGGTCGTCACTGCAACTGAAAAGAGCCTTCAAAAGCGAGCAAGCGGCGGCCAAGGCGATGTCGCTCTCGCTCACTGGACTGTAGTGCATCTAAGAAAAGAATTTGTTGTGAGAGAGAGAAGCAATGAGAATTTCAACTTGCGAAATTGATACCAAAACCGTCCTACAGTCAAGATGATCARATTCGAAAGTTACTGTCAAAAGCGTTAAATGTCATCATCGTGACGTTCGGTCTTTCGTGTTTCGTGTAAAGATTATTATTATTTGAAAGTGTCACATGTATTCTTGTGAAAAGACCATTGGCTCTTTTTGGTAAAGATTATTGAACAAAAGTGTCACATGTTACCTTGTGAATGGCTTATTTAACCCCCTAAAGTGTGAAGGTCCTTTTTCCATCAAAAATCATTCAAAAATGTCATTTCTTTTGCAAAGAGTAAAAAACTTTGTAAATTGTTCTTTTAGGGGGTACACCTAATTGTAGGATCTTGTCACTAGATTAGTGTTAAGAATGCAAGGAAGGAATTTCACAAACTTTGACCACCTAGATTATTTGTACTTAGATATTTGCATTTGAATTGRAGAAAATGGATTTTTTTTTTCACCTTGCAAGATTAGAATACCATATGAGACTTTGAATCTACTTAGCTTTAAATTTTTGCCCTTTTGATTTGAATTTCTAATTTTTTATGTTGAGTAATTGAATTTCATTTTTTAATTAAACAAGTACATTTATACTTACAAAAAATTGTTAAATTGAACTATTGAAGCAATTTCAAGATTAAAAGGAAGACTAAACTGTTCATAGCTCTAAAATGGAATTGAAACACATGAATCTCAACAATGAGATTGTTCTAGTGAAAGATCTTAACCTTGTGCAATTTTATTTTTTTTGGAAAATTGTGAGTTTTGAATTTGAAAATGAGTACTACAAGTTATTTTTCAAGAAGATGCTTTGACTGCCTTCAAACAATATTGTCCCTCATGTACACATAACAAATCCAAATAGAATATCAAAGCTTTCTATAAAAATAAAATTTATGAGAAAAGAACTTGAATTTTTTTAATTTAAATTATTTTAAGGGGTTGTTTTTTGCCCGTTGAACAATAATTTAGGCTTATTGTGCCATAACTTTTACTCTTAGACACTAGTTGAAATAAAATTTATATTCCTAAGAAACTAATGTATTTTTCTATCTTTAGAAAAAAATTTAGAAAATCATGACAAATACTGAGATTATAAGAGCATGCCCAAAATTTATCTTGTCTTGTGTAAGGTAGAACCACCCATTACCAACCAGTGCCCCATTACCAACCATAGATTGACTTATTTCCAACCAAGGCTAGAATGATTTTTTTTCATCTTTTCAAAGTTGGGACTAGAAGTTCATGATACATGTTCCAAAGTAGTGCAAAAAAAGTAGGAAGCAGTGAGTGGAAAAGTAGTTTTTTGAATGATTGGTATTGGAAGATCTAGTGATTGGCTATGGGTTTGGAGCACTTTTTGTCTTTCAAAATTCATAGCAAATTCAATTCATGCGATAAAATTACCAAAGTTTTTGCAATCCTCATCATTTGTATCAACACACCTCTAAAAATGTTTACCTTGCATTCCATTGCATGAGATTTGTCCAAATTCCTTATTTGGTTAGTTATAGGTGGTTCTACCTTAGAGACAATGAAAATTTGAGAGTAAAGATGATGTATATTTTTAAAAACTTGATGTGGAAATTTAATTTTAGAATGTTTGTTGATTTTGACCTTGATGTACAGTACAATACTATCCTCTCAAAAACATCCAACCAAACAATCTCAAAAGAACTCAATCCTTTATATGTGAAAAGACAAATATTTATTTGGGATCACTAGCTAATTACTCCTTGAGTCCCACTCAAATCTTCTTAATCAAGCTGATTTACAATCTTTGCACAAAGAGAATTTTGGAAGCTTTTAGTGGGACTAAGGGAGTAAATCTTTTGAGTGCTTTAGATAACAATGATGAAAGTACTATTGAAAATTAAAAATTAAAAATTTATAAGACATACTTTAAATTCTTCCAAAACATCTATAATACATCATTGATTCATATAGATCATTATTCCATTGATATATTGAATTATTTTTTTTTAAGCTCCTTCAAAGAATATCAATTGAATGTGCACTATTCACAACAATCATCTTGCACGCAATGAATAGTTGATACCTTAGGGTTTTAGGTTTGTTTCTATCATATAGTACATTTGTCATCATGTAGAACCACAACTTTGTAGGGTTTGCATAATGGGGACTTTGGGGAACATATAGAGGTCATGGGGTCAAATAATATTAATTTTAAGATAGAATCAGATTGAATTTTCAAATCTACATKCTTCTTAATTGTTTCAAGGTCTACAAAGATTTTTCCACATTTGATGGCCTTGCCGTTACTTTCGAAAATCATGTTTTTCAAATACAACTTAAAAAAATTAAATAATGACATATACTATAAAACTTCTAGATTTTGTACATGTGCCACAAGGTTGAGGTACACCGGTTCCACAAATAAATCAAACTTTTTTTTCTCACAGGTAAATGTAATTAGAGTCCTAGGGTTGATAACCTGACATAACCTGTTTCTGCCCGGTGCACCTGGTTACGGACCCTCCCCCGTACGGTTTCACATTGTCTCCTTCCATTCGCTTTCCCTCTCGCCTTGCACACTTCAACAAGATCCTTGCCAATTTCGTAGAGCGTTGTCACCACAGATCGTGAATTCTTCAGCTACAAAGGGTTATGAGTACCTTTAAAACACTGCCAATCTTGTAAAAACTGGTTCTATTTTGAGGAATGAGAGTGAGGTGAGGCTTTGTGGCCATGGTGAAGCACTTCGGAGAAGATTGGAGCGAACCTGCTCGGTTTTTGAGATTGCGATTAAGTCTCTATCTGGTCGCACTTACGAGGTAATTCGATGGCCGAAATTGACTACGGAGGGTGGGAGGTAAGAGAATAGGAGGCAAATGGAGCAGCTGAAGAATAGCACAGTGAAGAGGGAGTACCGTGSATCGGTGCCAGCTGAATTAATGTCATCATGTCACAGTGAAAAAGAAGTGGACGATTTAGAAGAGCAGAAGCGCGTTGCGAATGTTATGTGYGACGCCGTAGACCTGATTGGTGAGCTTCTTCTCATTCTGCATGCTCCCCCTAGATTGTGGCAGTGATGGTGTTCTTTGAGCAACTACGAGTGGATCATTCTTGACCTACAAGTTTTGAGGTTATGGAGAATCAAGAGTTTCCCGATTCGGAAGCTCTTACAGAGCTGGTGTAATTTATGCGCACAAACAGAGAACAGCGGGCAAGTCCTCGTAGAATTATCCCTATTACTGTCTACCGTCCTACACTTAATGAGAAATGCGTGTAGTGTTTCCAATCTCTGAAAGCCTTTCTGGCATATGAGTTTTCTCTCTAAAAAATTCTTATTGATCGTGCAATAGACTTCTGACTTCTGAACAATGTCACCAGAGAACGGGATTTTTTTGTTCCCACACATTTTCGATTGAGTTTTTTGATCGATTTTGAATGCATTCGTTTTTATGGCTCTGCCTTTGAAGGTGCTGTTCTTAAAGCCATAAGTGAACATACGAAGATTGAAACACATTACAAAAACGTTCAAGTTATACTGAACTAGAAATCGGAGAGAGAGAATTTTCTGTTTTCAGAGAACACTGATATTGAATTTCAGGGTGGATGCTTTGCCTTCTCATGAGGGTGGACAAGCTCTTAACGCTTTTTTAATTGATATTTAGTGTGCTTTCTCCTAATAGTATAAGCCTTCACGAATGTATGTGAAATTTGTAGAAGCACCTGTTTTGTCTTTTCGACAATAGTGCACGAGAGAAGCATTTAGTATACTGTAGCTAGGGCAATTAGCTTACTGCCTTCTCATAGGAGACAAGTAACCTGACCCACGCTGCATTCATTCGTCGGCTGCAGTGGATTCGAGATCAGCAGCAATCGCGGCCATAAGAGATAGTCACATGGCCAGCCTCACCGCTCAACTGCAGCTGATGATGTCCCAGTTACCGATRCACATCCGCAAAATGCCGATGAAGAAGTTCTTGAAGCAGCACTGCCCTAATACAATTGACAACACTCGCTCAGACCATACAAAGTAAAACGTGTTCATGAGCGCTAGATTTTCAGATCTCTAGATTCAATTTGAACTAAAGGAGTTCTGCATGGTCCTTCAAGCTTATTCCACAAAACAAGCATGTAGGACCATGTAAAATAAGCGTTTTACTGGAATGCACTTTGTTGCAGGACAAGTCTATTTGCATAACGAAGAAACTGCAAACACGGTTCAATGGGGACGTGTAATATGATGCCTCTTTTAGTACCAATAAAGAACAAGAGCATGCCATATGGAAGCGTATTATTGAAAAAGGATCATATATGATTATGTAACCAAGATTGAGACCTGACTGTCCTTGATGGAGTTAACTCGGTCCAGGTTGTAGTTCATTTCTGCTCCGTCAGCTGGACAGTGCAGTGTGGTTTGGAAACATTTTACGGAACAGGAGTAGTCTATATGGTGGCGAGCTGATTTGTTTGGCTCTGTGTAAGCTACATTTCTTTTTACATTTACCGTCATGGCTTCAAGAATTGCTCCATTCTCTCCACTACAATGTTGTTCTGGTTTGGTCTCCAATTGCTTATTTGTTTGTTGAGTGACCTCAGTCCTTGCAAAAAATCGTTACTCCAATAATTGTTTTTTGAGTGTTTTCATTACAGGAGCCAATTTCTACTCGCTGGAATGTCTTTTATGAGCTCCAAGGTAGCATCACCAATTCCTGAGCAAATTTTTCCGAGAGCCAAGATTAGGTGAAGTCCACGAATGGCATTTGAATGTTGTATGCAACTAATATAGAGGTCCATTGCTGAGTTTTCTAAATCCATGTCTTTACGTCAAATATTGTGTTGAGTGCATCCATTTATTATCTAGAATTTTTAGGGCACATTTTTGGCAACATCCTTAGTGATATGTGATCTTACCTGATCCTGATTCATTTAGTCCAAAAGTTTACCACCAAGTTTTCAAAATTCCCAAGGAACCAAGAAAACAAAAAGCCAATGCAGATAATGAGACTAATCTGAGTACTTGGTATCAGGGCTTTTTTTTTCAATTTTTAGTAAGTGCCACGGTGGTGATATTAAATGTTATAGTGGTGCTCCAAATTGCAACATTCATCCACATATTGGATGTATACTATGGTTTTCATCCACAATCTGGCAATTTCATCTAAGAGTATTTTTTGAATTCCAAGTTCTTTGGCGATTTTCATCCAAGTTTTTGACATTTTTTTTGCATTTTTTAGCCAAATTATTTTTTGTAGTGCAATCTGGCACCAAAAAGCCAAAAAAAGAAGCCCTGCTTGGTATAGGTGGACGCTTTGATATTCGCTCCTACTGACCCATGATAATCAGCTTCTTAAAGTGGTTGCAGTGAGTTGCACAAGAGATTGAAATGTGAAGCAGATGCAAGCACCAGCCATACTTTCCACTGTCAAAATACTGGGCTAACATCTACAGGATGTACTTGAAGTCAACAGAGACATGTACTATTTAATTACGTGTAAAACTTAAAAAACGAAGCTCTGGGATTTCAAGCACCTTTCCTGAAGATCACAAATGCACGCAGTGGGACTAAACTAATTGTTTTAGGGCGCAGGACGCTACTTCTGAGCATCTTGTTGCTTGCTGCACCATAAACATACAAACACAGATTCCCATCAGAAGAATTTCAGATCCTACACCACGCACGCTCCTCACACAAAATCCCGCAGACCTCGACAACCCAAAACAACAGAAAGCCACATTCGGCTACCAATTGATCCAATCTGACGCCAAGAGGAGAAGTTCAGCAATCGCCCAGCAAAAGCTACAGCGCGCAACCACAGGATCTGCATTCTGCAACACAAGAAGCTCATTCCACGACGAACGTCCGTAAGAATTAAGAAAAGAAAAGAAAACCAGATTCAGCAAGGATGCACGCCCCCATTCTGGAGATCCGGAATCCCCGAAACCCTAGTGCAGCGAGGCGGAGAAGCCCGTTGGGAAGTCCGTTTGGCAAAATGTGCGGAAATAGATGGGCAACAGGAGCTGCGGAGCAAGCCGCCAACAAGCAGAACCGACTTTAGGAAATTAAGAGGACGGCTAAGAAGCGACAATACGTAAGGTAGGAGGCTCGAACTCCGACTGGGCATTTTGAACAGAACATGAATCGGAGGTACATTTTGTTTTCTTCAATGTACGAAAATGTACAAACTGTATACATTCTAGGAGATGGTCGCTTTTAGAGCCCTATGGCATTTCAACTTCAAAATTTCATAACTAATTCCACAAAGCTCCAAAAAATATGAAAGAACTTGAGCCACATGTCATTTCCTCTTGTCTTTCAACAAAAATTTACTCAAAAATATTTCAAGATGTTTTACCTCTCCAAAATTCAGTTTCAGTGCTTAGATGGTCGCTTCATGGATCTCCTACCTTACAGACTTTGATGCCAATGGGACTATGCACATGGCCAGAAACCCTGGCGGGTGACGGCTAGTGCCAGGGGAGCCCGCCGGCCCGCCGGCCCGCCTGGCGGATTTGGCCCTGGTGGGTTTGAACCCCACCAACGCCAACGCCAAGTAACTCCACGGAGTGTTTTACCCCGAGTGATGGGGACGTGGTGGGGACGGGGACCATTTTTTACTCCCCACTTTTTACTCCCCCTTCTTCCTCCCTCCTCCCTCCTCCCTCCCTCCTTAGTTTCACCTGGGCACAACAGGGCGTGAAGGAGGAGGCTAGG
The DNA here is from genome assembly GCA_006891605.1 of Pleurozium schreberi. Classification (NCBI taxonomy): domain Eukaryota; kingdom Viridiplantae; phylum Streptophyta; class Bryopsida; order Hypnales; family Hylocomiaceae; genus Pleurozium; species Pleurozium schreberi. The sequence continues at coordinate 19,530 of VACF01001033.1, read as the reverse complement.
GCGTGAAGGAGGCCAAGGGCGCCTTGCCACCGCCCGCACAATGCGGGAGGGGGGGGGGGCACTAGCGCCCCATCACTTGGCCAAACGGAGGGCAGGGGCGGGGGGCCAACCCCGCATGTGTGCTAGCTGAATAACTTTGGCGTTGCAGACTTGCAGCTTTGTCTGCAATTTGCACCCTAAGAAATCCCAAGGAGACCATGCCAGTCAGTAGGTTGCTTCCAGTGGCAGGTTCAGTGGAAGTCCAGTAACTTAACTTACAGTAAGCTTAACTTAGTGTCCTGCAGGTCCAAGTCCTACATCCCACTGAAACCTCCAATCAAATGGTATAGACAGTGATCACTGTTCCTGAGGGAAAGTGGCGTTGTGGTCCCTATAAATACCAGTGCAATTCATCCTGCGTTTTGGGAGAGAAGATGGCTTGACTCCAAAGGGAAGGACGGGAAGGACCTAAGCGCGGTGGGTTTGGCGACATGAGTGTGCATCCCGCCAGGGATGGTCTCATGTGGAAAAGCCCGAGAATGAAGTTCGAGGAAGCTTCGGTCCTCGAACTTTATCTTCGAAGTCCTTTGCATGCGACCATGCATGGCTGAAGCTTCTGCTTTGGCCCGGCTGAGGGGAGACCTACTTATATCCAGGTAAAACCTTTCCTTTTTTCTTTTTCCTCTTTTTTGGGGGGGTTCTTGGTCTTTTGAACCCTTCCTTTTTTTTTTCTTTTTTTTTCTTTTGAACCCATCCTTACAATGTAGGGGGTTCTAATAATTCCAAAGTATGACCTCAAATTTATTTATTTATTTTAAAACTTGTCGTTAGAAATTAGGGGGCTTTAATAATGCCGAATATGACCTCAGATTTTTCATTTGTGGTAAATAAATAATAAATTTCTACTTTGAGAAACCTTTGGCCGATTGTCCTAAGAGTGGGAGGAATTACAAAAAATATTTACTTACTAACCCTTCATCACCGGAGGGGATGAAAAGTGTCCTCACATAGTTTGGTAAATTCAAAGTGATGTAACTTTAGAATCCAATCTCCAAATTCATTAAAACTTGTTGGAAAAGATGCACATATTAGTCTAGTTTTAGTGGTACAATTTTCATATCAATCCAAGATGTACTGAGTTTTTGAGAGCCATTCAAAGTTCACAGGTTCAATTTGAGGTCATCACATTGCATTCTAATGGCTGCAACTTTGGAGGCTTGTAACTTTAGCATGAAATGTTTGTTTTCAATAAAATTTGTTGGGTTTTGATCCAAGTTGTTTTGAATGATTGGGAGCAATTCCAAGTTCAAAATCCAGACATTTTTGGACTACATTGAACTTCGGCGGCTCATAACTTCTTCATATATGATCCTTTTTCAATAATACGCTTCTAGAATGTTGGAAACCTTCTCTCCTTGAATAATTTCATTACAATTTAGCTACCGGTAAACAACAAATGGAATTAAGAATGAAAGTACACAACTTTTATAAGAAATTATATAGGATTTGCTTTTGAAAATCTGTGAAGACAATTGGTACTAATAAGGAGTTCTAGCAAGTGTATCAAGTACATCAAGTTTTATCAAGTTTAAGAGCTAGTCCAAGGTGCTGAAAAAGATTTCTATGTTAATCTCCTAAGTAGTAATATGACCAACAATTTCTACCATTCAGTTGCGAATACTGAAAGAGTATCTTGCAAATGACGAATTTTCAAAATTCTTGACTAAAATAATTGAGTGAAGTTTAATGTTGAATTTATAATCATAAAAAATCAGAAGACCTTTCATACAGGACACCCAAAAAATTCTGGCACGAGACTGTACTAGATATTTACAGGTGAGAACGTTTTAAGCTTCCAGCCATACCTGTGTCCAGAATTTCGACTGCAGCATAAACTCTCACTGCTTTTCGTACAAATATCTACGTCTCCACTTTTCTCTTTCATTTTTGGCACTTCTCTCTCTTTTTCTACAGCCACGATGAGAATCGACAATATCCGGCGGACGGAGATACTAACGCGATGATCATTATCACTTTAGACATTCACATAGTAAGGTATCCGCAGAAATATGGTACCAATCATTTCACAAATTGGAAAGACAAAACAATGCAACCACGTCTGGGAGTCACGCATTTAGGACAAACAAATTGAAGGCAAATGATTGTGCAACCTCGGCGTGCAGGCGAAGGATATTAATGCATTCTGAAAATCTAGCATCCAGAAGTTGCCTCTCCTAGGYGAAAGAGCAAGTAGGAGTAGTAAGATACAAACCAAATGTGAGGTGCTTCAAGGCGAGATTCATTCAAGGCTGGCAGAGTTGAAGATTTAGAGCTTCAACACCTTAGTTTACCTATGCACAACCCAGTGCTCGGAGAATGCATTCTCTTTGCAAATCCAGAATACTAAGTACCTGATGGTGCTATGGAAACCATTAAAATCTACAGTAAGCATACAATACATGTTGAAAATTGCATCTTTTGGAAAATAAGAGCTTGGGAGCATTTCTTTGACCCCAAGAGCAATGTATAAGGATACATGATCCCCCTAAGCTAATGTGGGATCCCACTGATGGCTTCAGTAAACACTACACACTAAGATTAACTTACTACCTATGGGTGGGGCAAAAAATTTACCTTGTCAATCTAGTTTGACGAGTATCTTAAGCTGCAAAATCTGCTGAAAAGGCTATGAAGGTCTGATCGCACTTTGAGACTGAAGAAGAGGAAGGACGGGTGTGAGACGAACGCCAGGAGACTCTGGTTCCAATACTGTGCTGCCGACTCGAGGGGGAGGCCAATATCGGACAATTGATCGTCCTAAAATATTCTTTAAAGGAAGTGGTCCCCTGCCAGTACAAAACACAGCCTCAATTATAAATACATTGCCAAAGTAAAGGATATTCTTCCAAATGCTAACAGGTACTGTTATTCCATGTATTAATTATTGCTTACAAATCGCCTCAGGAGCAGAAGCGACGGTAACTATACGAACCCTGTCTTGCACGAAACCAATTACACATTATCTATTTAGTCAATAGATAATTGTTAAAAAGGGCAGTTGTGACCAATAATCAAGGCACAAATGACATGAACTCTGCAGGAATATAAGGATTATATTCTCAACCTGGATTATAAGGACTCAGCAGGGAATATAGGGCCCAAGTCACCAATCGGGGAGGGCTTTTGAATGAAAGAGAGTCCGGGAATATAAAGAAAGCTTGTTTGGATATGTGAGCAGGGATATAAGTAAGTACTCTCTTCAAGATTATTATGTAAAACGTAAGGCTCATGTTTCACCCTGAGTTGATTATGTAGATGCAACCCAACGACCTTATAACTTAGAACCACACGTCATGATCTTTAGATGTAATGAGGAAGTGATACGTGAGAGACAGTTTACCAGATATGTGAGTCATAGCTGTTGTTACGGTTGTCTCCCATGACGAAAACTGAACCTTCTGGAACATACTGCACACGCAAGGGAGGGGATGATGAGTCGTAYGGAGATAATAAAAATGGCACAGGAAGAAGCCAGGTGCATTAGAGAGTCTAACCCCAAATGGCCAACAGTGGCTGCCTCCGTATCTACACGAATTGAAATAAATCACTTAGGACGCTTCGAGGAAGGTCACAGAATGTTTCAAAAGAAAGAAGAATTGTATCTTACATTTTTGAACAATTGATATGTGTTTTGAAAGTTGCAAAAATTGACTATAAACTTCCAAAGTGCACTTTGTATAATTTTATCTTCGGCACTTCAGGGGTTGCGACTGCAAAGTGACTAGAGAGACACTTACAGTAGCCTTCATGTCGTAGATTGGTGGCTCGGCAATGAACTCTTCGTTCCTGAGCTGCTTGTTCACATATACTTGGCCATTGTGGACCTGACCAATAAGAGGCCGTCAGAAGCCTATACACAATCAAAATCTAAKAAAGCGCTCAAAAATATGATAATATTCTAYAATTTCATGAGTAYATATTCAAAAMCTCCACAAYCACTAGCTRCTTGCCAMGATCGACTCAAAATTTTSTTTAAGTTTAAACACAGCACCTCCATTTAAACAAGCAAGAGACGTAACCTGGAGGACACCATACGGTAGCAGTCCGGTTGAAAAACAAACCTCAACAACGTCTCCTGCCTGGGCAACTATGCGCTTGATGAAGACCTCACTTGCGCTGTAGCCCTTCGCCTGTACAGAAAAGAATTCTGAGGACGCAGTGACAACATGTGAAATTTAGGTCAAAAACCCTGACTAAGAGTTAGGGGAATTCCAACAGATTAAGAAAGTAAGAACTTACTTGTAAACTTTCAGGTGCCTTGAAGATGATGATATCATTCACAGTAGGTTTTCTAAAGTAATACGACACCTGCACAAACAGCATTGCCATGAACAAGTTAGAGCCTCTCTAGCAAAACCCTAAGTTGCTGCTCGTGAAAATTTAACTCAAACCTATAAACTCGTAGCTGCACACGATTACCTCATGTCCTCAATGAAAAATTACTTCAAGACAGTGGCCACTGAACCAGAAGTGCCAAAAGCACCACCCTAAAATCTTAGACAATAGGAACAAATTGATTAAAAAAATGTAGAACGCCYTAGCATTGGAGGCTWTAGAACACCTACAAAAGGAACTTCGATCCTCCAAAACTCTTGCATACGGTATCCAAAGGCCACATTCTTTGGCGCGTTCAAATCCTCTTTCATTTGTTCATATTGAAAATTTGACCAGTCTCACAATAACTATTGCATATGCCATCCAAATAACGCATTCCGCGATGCATTAAAATCCTCTTTCATTTGCAAACAAGAACGTGTGAAAAATCCTCCCGGCTAAATAACAGGAACTGTGCTCAGTAGCAAAAAATGGTGCCCCTACCAAACACAAACGAGTCTAATGCCTCAATGGATACGAAATCTTCCAAACTCGGAACAAGAATTAGGTTACCCACTTCCTACTCCCTCTAGTCCCGTTCACACACCTTAATTTCGCAATGGCACCAACAATAACTCTCTCCAGTGAGCAAATGTGAAACCTCAGCCTAGGGTTTTAGGTGAGACCACAAACCTTTTCAGCGAGAATCCGGTCCCCAACTTCGAACGTCGGATACATGGAGAGCGACGGAATGAACCTTGGCTCCGCAATAAACGCTCGGAACAATAAAGAGAAAGCAAACGCAGCAATAATCGTCTTCCCATCGTCGGACGAGATTCTTGCCCAATCAGGCAACCACGCAGGTCGACGATCCTCCTTCGCACCAATATCCTCCTCTTCGTTCTCTTTAATTGCCGGCGCCACCACAGGCTCAATTCCATTCCCACCACCACTAGTAGTCTTCCCTTCGCGCTCAGCTCTCGTCACCAATGTCAAAACGCGTCTCTGGTGTGCGTATCTTCTGAATAAGGAAGATTGCTTCAGCTCTTGTCCTAGAAACGAATTTCGGAGAGAAAGTCCGCGAGACGAGAAGTGGGATTTCGTTGTTGTTGTTGTTGTGAGGTGGTGGTGGTGGTGAATTGAGGGTTCTAGAAGAGAAATTCGCCCGGTGGAAGCTATGGAGGCCATCTTGTGAGGCTCAAGATTAATGTGCGAATTTGCGCCGTGATGGATCGAAGGCGCAAATCTTGCAACAACAAAGGCGACAACACGCAACGTCTTCACAGGAAGCGCATTCCTGCCAACGTCGGAACTGGATAAGAGATGGACTAAGAGACGACTTTTTGTTTATCATTTACTTTTTTGTCATCCAACAAGAACTTTTTCATCGACTGCATTTTCATTCATTCGCAGGTTTAGGGCTACACCTTCCTTCAACCTCTGGTCTCGACGAACATTTCGCCACAGCTCGCGTCCAGAGTTCAAGCTTTTGCTGGTCTACTCTCTATTACACTAGCCGCGGGCGGGTCTTGACTTCATTCTCTTCTGGTTACGAATTCTCTTATCATTGCCGAGAGAAATTTTTTGTGGAATTTGGTGAGTTTGTAGTTAACTTTTTCCATAACAAACCTTGGTTAGAAGTCTAAAGTTCATATTGCAATGAAATATCAAAAATTAGGAAATTTTCAAAATTTTCATTCAAAATAGAAACTACACTTGATGAACTTCATTTCATTAGTTGGACTTGAAATCAAAAAGCATCAATTTTAACGCTAAAATTGAGATGAAAAGTTTGTTCCAAGAAATTGCCAGAACACTCTACAAAGGTGACCTACATGTTACTCATATATTCAAAATGAGGCCATTTGCTACTATGAAGGGTCTCGAAGTCACAAATGAAGCAACCATTATGTTGAATTGAAACACAACTTTGAATTTAGTGGCAACTTTGTTGCTATCAAGCAAGCACAACCATTTACAACAAGGAAACTCACTTAGAATTTTCATTTTTGTCAAAGTCTTCTATATACCATTCATTATTCTTAAATGCTAAAGAACTTCCCTTTTTTTATTCCAAGAGGACTAAGGTCTTTTCTCTGTCAAGAAACACTCAAAATTGCCATTTCTATGGTAAAGAGGAAAAAATTTGAAAATTATTAGTTTTGGACATTCAAGCATAAGATCTTACCGAGAATCTTACACCTAACTAGCATGAAAAGGTGTGGAATCAATTTCAAAATTTTTGACAATACAAATTGCAAGATATCTATGTTTGAAATAAGGAAAACAAGTATTTTTGCAAAATTATTGTAGGACTAGATTATTTAACTTTGAACCTTTTTAAACTAAAGTTTTTGCACTACAAATTTTTGAGCTTTAAATCTATAAGGTGGAAAATTGAGTTGAGAGTCTATGGAAAAAAAATGGATCTAAAAAAGCTTAATTTTCATTCTTAAAAAAATTGTTAAGTGGAAGTAGGTATGATATAGAAGGAAGATCTAAATTATTGATATTTTTAAGATGGAATAAAAGTGCACTAATTCCAATGCTGAAATTATCCTAGTGGGCAAACTAAACCATGGGAAACTATTCTTTTTGAAAAATTGTAAAAAAATCATTCAAAAATGAATCCTACGAGTTATTTTTCAAGGAAGATGCTTACATTGCCCGAAAAAAATGTCCAGAACTTTCACATAACTTATTTGAACGAAATGAATCAAAGTCTTTCTATGTAGAAAAGAAGTATAATCTATGAAAAAAAAATCATTTAAAAAAAAATATTGAATTTTTTTTTGTTGCCTAGTCTCCTCTGTTTTGAGCTTACTTGGGCATAACTTTTGTTCTCGGACACCAATTGGGGAAAAAATTATATTCCCACGAAGCTAATCAAAATTTCTGTCTTTCAAAAAAGTTTAAAAAAATCATGAAAAAAATTGAGCCTATAGATACGTGCCCAAAATTCAATTTGCCCTTTAAAAGGGACAGTGGTCCTTTAGGAGTTAAGTTGATTCTGCAATCTTCTGTATAACCAAGTCTTATTTGCTATAGTAACACCAAATTTAAAATCACCTGAAAAGGTGTAGTCAATTGCTAAAATACCATGCGTAATATTTTTATTTCCTATAAAAATCCCTACATCATTGTCATTGTCAAATTTCACACACTATGCATAAAGAACTCCACTCATCCTTCAATCAAGCTCTAGAATACCTTGACGGCAAGCAAAAGAACTCCATTGAAACTGATGTTTTTTTCTCATTACTACTTCAATGAATGTCATTTTGATTTGTGATGATGTTTTATGAAGTTGTTGTCCTATCCACTGGTTGGATTTTGTGTTATAATAGTACATGTTTTTTTAAATTACAAATGTGGAAATATGTCAAGTAGTTGGCCAAGCCAAAATTGAATTTACTCTAGTTCAATATTAGATTTGTAAAAAAGAGGTCATAGATTTAAAGAACAAAAAATTTAAAAAAAATCACTATGTAAAATAAGCCTCATTTCACATTCATTCCAACAAATTTTATTAAAAGAAATGATAATATTTTTCTTGTAATCAAATTATAAAGGAATTTTAAAATTTTCCTTTCACAATTCACAAAAAATCTTGGTGATGGCATTGGTGAATTTAACCATACAAATGAAATCTAAAACTTTTGTTTATATACTTCACATCCAAAATATTCTTCAAATAGTATTTTACAATGATTTTTTTCATGCCGTCTAGTTTGGAGGACACTTTGGATGTTAAGGAATTAGGCTTCTCAAGTTTAGTCTCTAAATATAGATTCCTTGTAATGTTTATCATGATAGTATATGTTCACGTCAAATTAGGCACCTATGAGTTGAAATAATTTAATTTTTTGATTTTCAGCAATTTGGCACCTCAAAATGATTTTCCTAACTTTGGGCATATTAGTCTTCCAAATATTTTGGATTTTTTGAGTTTTGAATTCGCTTTGCTACTATGATTGAGTTTTTCTGTTAGTTCCCTTTTTTTTAATTTTCGTATATGATAAAATTTGCAAATTTTTGAAGTCATATATGCAATCAGAGGTCCCAAATTATGGTAGAGGGACGAGTAACCAATCAAATAAGAAATTATGGACATGATCTAGGGTAGTGGTAGGCAAAGCAAATATTTTCAGAGGTGCATTGATTGAAATGATGGAAATTGCAAAAACTTTGGTAATTTTATCTCTTACAATGAAATTACCATAAATTTTGAAAGGCCAAAGTTGGGCTTGACCCATGATCAACATCTAGAGTCATCCAAGTCCAATCATTCAAGAAGTACTTTTCCGCTCATTGCTTCCTACTTTCTTGCTCACTTATGTGTCATGAACTTATTGGTCCAAACCTTGAAAAAATCAAAAACACGCATTTCAAGGAGAAAATGGAAATGTGTTCCAACCTTGGTCGGAGATACAACACCCTATTGATTGGTGATGGGGCACCGGTTAGTAATGGGTCCCTCTACCATAGCTGAGGGAGAGGAAAAAAATGCAAAATTGACATGGCACAAAATATGGGGCAACTTTCACATTTACCTTCTGACGGGGCAACCAGTTCGCCCTGACCATCTAATTTAGGGGTCTCTGATTGCAAATAAGAACTCAAAATTTGCAAACTTTTTCATGCGTTGCAACTTAAAGTCACTGTGTTTCCCCAGGGGTAAAACGCGGGGGGCAAAAACGGCCTCCGCATTAGACTCGTCAGACAACTAAGTTACTGATCTCCTCACGAGCTGAAGTCCTAACCCTGAACCTAACCCTAACCCTAACCCTAACCCTGGCCCTCATCGAGTCTGCGACTCCTTCCTACAGTATATATGTTTCGTTGCGATCAACTACTCCCAGAATGAGCCTCATGTGCACTTACGATTCAGAGTCTCGTTTTATTGTGTCTCGTCTGTGCAGCGCGCTGGTTCGGTATTGACTTTAGAAGCCAATTTTGAGTTCTTGTGATGATTTGCAATCCTACCATGTTTCCAGCTTTATGTTTCTGTGCGAAGTTTCTGCTTGGCTTCTCTATCTGATCCTTGGTTAAGGCTGTGCCAAAGGATCCGTTCCCTGAAGCGAGATCACAAGAGGGGAGGGCGCCTAGGAAACGTCTTCTTTCTATGCACCCTTCGCTATGCCAGTGTCGATGATTCTTTGTTCGACTTCTGGTACGATAGGTTGTTGACACTCTCTTTCTCTCTTTCTCTCGCTCAGAAGCAGATGACGAGAACATGAATAGGGACATCATATTAGTATGTCCAATATTTCATTTAAAAAGGAGTTGATAGTATAGGGTTCATACTACTTCAAAAAAAAATGATTCCCACAATGACCAACCCATCTTTACAAGGAACACACACAACAATAGAACTTGAACAACAACACACACCATAAGTTTAAATCTTAGGACACTTATTGAGCTTTATTTAAAATGCCATGCAAATTAATGTCTACTTGCCACACCAATATGACAACAAATAGAATACAATGCCATCTAACTTAGAAATTAAAGTAACCTTTGTGACTCTATTGCATGGTGATCTTACTACATTCTATCTGCTAGCTCAAATTAGCATGCTAATTTGAAGAAGATTTTTTTTCATTTAGGAAGCTGATATTTTGAGGGATGTAACAGTGACTCGCTCAAAGAATTTCAGTTATATTCAATAAACTAATGGATTTAGAATTTTCCTGTTTGTGCAAAAAACTTTGTAGAAGTTACCTTACCTTCTAGATGACACTTTCTAGATGGCACTCTACTATACAGTTCTATAACTCTATATTGCTTTAATAAAACACATCGTGTTCCTCCATGGAAAACTCTAAAACATCAAAAGCGTACAAAACAAAAGAATTCAACCCCATGTCCCCATCAATGTCAAATACAATCTCTACGCATATCTTGAGAAAACCACCCACCATGTCATGAAACAAAGGACATACAGTTACATTGTTGAACAGCTTGGAATGGATCCCTTGTGAACCAAGAATATAGAGCCACGAGAGAGTTTGGAGAGAACATCCATTCTCTAGCCTCTACAACAACTATTGCAATATCTTGAATTCAAGCAGTTTGTAAGAATAAGGAGTGTAAATTTTTAGTGATTTAAGGTGGATATGGGGAAGAAAAAAAAAAATTTAATGCTTTGGCAAAACACCCAAAACTGAGATATCAGTAACACCTTGGAATTACTCTTGTGGTCACAATTCACAAGGTATAAACAATATTAGCAAGACCAACTAAAGGTAAGTCAATATTCTCAATTTAAGAAAAACGTCTTCCATATGTAGAAGGATGAAAAAATTCTACAAGTGGTTCTAACCTTAACTAGTAAGGTCCATACTAGCACTAATGATATCTTTCTCTGATGCCTTCAGAGCTTTAACAACCTTGCCACAAGAAACTCCCGTTGTATCATCACCCTCATCTTCAACCTCTACGGTAGAGAAGGTTTTGGGCTTGGACTCTAAGTTGGATATTTTTGGCACCTTGAACTGCTCAATTAATTAAGAAGGTTTTAGATAGCATTATGAAAAGAATCTCCTCCATGTTTCATGGGAAGGTCTCCTTATAGTTGTAGTGATCAATGATCACTATATATGAATCTTCATGGAGAGGTCTACTCATGATCACTATGACTATAAGGAGACCTCCCCATGAAGCATACAGAAAATTCTCTTCACTTCTCTTCACAATGATAGCTAATATTTCTTGAAACAATCTAACATTTATGAAAACACTTGTTGGAAGACCTTAACATAGTCATTCAAGGAGATTTGACAAAAAACAGAAAGTGGAAAAGGATAAGACATTGTACATACTAACCAACATAATCTTTAATCACTAGAAGGAATTTGGAGACTTGAAACCCTTTGTAATGCCAAAAAAGAGATTTGCAATGCAATGAACATTTACATCAAGAACGGAGGTTCCTGAAATTATACATTTTTGCTCTTTTTGATTGTCACCCTTGTGACACTAGTAATTAACTTCATGCAAAGCTTTTGCATAGCCTTCCTGCACTTTTTCTCACCCATCCACAACTCTGCTTTGACTTTGAACCTGCTTCACCTGCATGTGACTACATCAAGTGAGTTCGATATTACATTGCATGTTAGCTCAAAAAATGGCAAAAAAACAACCATTTCCTCTAGGAGTGGAAATATAAAAATGTACTAACAGAAAGAAGAGATCAGAACGTATCTTTTGACCGATAGGAATCTTCTTTGAAACTTACTTTCACGGACGACTAGTTTTCCAATTAAACAATTAAGTTTTTGTTTTGGCGTTAATAGGTCGGGGCTAATTGAAATGGTGGCAGATATGAGGAGCAATGGAAAGTCTACCTTCGCCTGGTCCATCCTCTCCATCAAGCACATCGTTCTTATCTTCCTGGTCGTCGTCGTCGTCGTCAATCAAGCACATCGTCATTGTCGTCATCGTCGTCTTCATCGTCATCCTTCTCATCTTCAATGATGGAATTGTCAGACTGGACATGGAAATGGTGCATTATCAGAAACGTGTCCTCTACAAGTGGTCATACAAGAAAAGTTCAAAATCTAGATCTAGAATGGGACACCGCAAAAAAGTACATACAAATTCCATACTTGAGTTTACCATAATAAAAGTAGATATCATTCTAACTCCATGATAATAATCTCTGAAGACTGACAAGCACCATTAGACAGAGGAACTATCCCACATAACTATCAACTTTGAGTGTGTCATGATTCAAATTAAGATATGAAGTGAGATCAATTAATCAAGTTGAATCTACAATTCCCATTCCATAAATATAAAGTCACTTTCATTTTAACTAAGCATCTGATAACCATCTCTTATCCATCTTTTGATAGACATGTGATGAAAAAATTTGGTCACCACATACTGTGGGCATTCAAATTTTAAACAAACTTAACCCACAACAATCACGACTAAGGAATCTGCAAGCTACTTTGCAGCTTCAAAGGTGATCAACAACGCCACTGAAATTTTAAAAACATAAAATACTATTGTGGCTTTCCATATTCACTACAGTCTACATTACATGGTATAGTTAGAGCACTTCACGTTCTTGCAAACAACCAAGTAAGAATAGTTGCCTAGAAGGCAATAAGAACAGAGGTTTAAAGCATAAAATTCTCATTGGTATTCAATTCCACAATATGTATCAGCACATTTAAGGTTCACACAAATTTCAAACATCACAGACACTCCACTCAACTAACCCAATTGAACTGAAATGTAGGTACTCACTATTTAGCAACAAATACGCAAGATTCTCAAGTTCAAAATCACACAAACTAACAACACGCAAAAATAATCAGCAAACCCTAAAAATTCTGTGAACTCTAAAGTGGCAAATTCATAGAAACTAAAGCAAGCTTTCCTCGAAATTTCACCTCCATTCGAGAGAATACAACATTTTGTGACTTCCGCGCATCCCGAAAGCTCAACAATCAGAACCACAATTTTGGACCAAAACACGCAAATGTTGAATTTAATAAAATTTCAAGCAATTGTGAACAAAATGGACAGCTTACGTGGAGCTTCTGCTACTCCAACTTGGTGTCGAGATCCTCCGTTGACTAAGGAGTCATCATGGAGGGCGGATTTGCCACGGAGACAATGAGCTTGAAAGGAAACTGCAACAACAATAAAATAAACTATTGAAGCTACATTTTATTTAGTCAAGCTTAAAGACAAGAAAAATCAATAACTATGTGAAATTTTGGTTTGACTTTTTACCATGCTGGTTTGTCCTTTAATGGTTRATWAATTGATAACATCAAAATATYSAACCWTAGCCATTCATTGCAAAGAATATCTAGAGGTTTCGTCACGACTAACTTTTTAACTTCCAAATCCTTGTTCGAGTTTTTACACATTTTTCTTATATCTTTGTATAAGTACATTATTTTCCTTGAATTGGTCATAAAAAAAGATTATGTTTTCAAGACTCAAATATTACATTGGATAAATAAGTAATTAAGATATACGGAGTATTTATTGAGTTACTAGTGAACGACTACCATAGTATTGCATTAAAATACTCAGTTCATCATCCATAATAAGAGACTGCATTTTTAAAAGCCGAAGCAGCCAGAACAACAAGTGGCTACAATGCTAGATCTTTAAGATCAAACGGCTAGGAACGAAGGTACTTCATCCTATACTCAAAGCGCTAAAACCCTAATCCTAAATGTCCTTCTCCGTTGTAAACTCCGAGTATGACTCTTTTAAGCTTTTGTAACACTTTGAAGTTTGAAAGATTCATAAAATACACTTTTTTATGCCATATTTAACTACTTTTGGAATATTCAATGAATTTTGGACTTTACATCAAGAGATCTCCAGATTATAACATCGGGAGATCTCCCGATATTTTGCATAGATTTCCTAATGTTTTTCATTATCTCCCAATAACCCATTTTTTTCTCCCGATGGCCATTACTAATTTTGGACTTTTAAAAGTCCAAAAGTAGTTAAATGTGGCATCTTTGAGTTTTTCTATCAAATTTCTCTTATTTGAACTCAAGAAGTACATCAATTACACCATGATGATTATTACTATCATCTTCATTTTTGCTAAAAAAGTTCATAAGTAGTACTACATATTATTTTTAAGGTTTTTGATAAACTACTATAATTTTTACAAAGAAAATACCTAAAAAATTGAATCTGAAATTCATTATGATGATTTTAATTATGAAGAAATGAACTTAATTTTCAATATACATTACATGAAAAAACATCAAATTTTTGAAAGGTGTTTACAAAAACTAATGAAGTTTGTTCAAGTAGGAATGTGGACTATCCTTTTAAAGATTAGAAAAAAAGAAATAAATAACTTTAACCTTTCTTTGAAGGCATAAATTACCCATCTAGACAATTGGGGTCCACATTAAGTCTTAGAATTGAAAATAAGTGACAACAAAACTACATCTTCTTGCTAAATCTCCAACCTTATGCAAATTTAGCCTAACTAGCTGCACTTGTTATTCATTAAGAAATAAAATACTATTTTCATATGAAAACAACATTGCATTTTATTATTGACTCACATCCTTGAGATTATTTGTATCAAAATTGTTGTATTTGCAAAATTCTTTCAATTCTTTCATTTGGCCCATCTGCTAAAAAAACAAATATGAAAATTTACAATAATTAGTAAATATACACTCTCAATGAAAACAAACATAGATGTTGTAATTTTAGATGTAAATGAAAACTTAAATAGATGTTGAATGATTCAATAAATTTTACTCATCATTTTCAAAATATGATGCAACCTTAATTTATGTCTAAGAATCCATCTCATGTCTTTTTAACAAAATTGAAAATCAAATTTCCATTTTGTAATGTTATTATAAGCTTCATTTTCCTTTCTGTGACAAAAAAAATTCAAACTTTTAATATGAAAAAAATATATTTTTTACGTAAGCTTCTAAGTGTATAATGAAGTTTATGAATTATACACAATTTCAAAAAGTCTATGTTCTTTAAATAAATTGTATAAGACTTATGCAATTATGAATCTACAAAATTGCTTATGAATCTATTTTAAACCTACAAAATACAATATGTAATAAAAAATTTAGAATTCAAATGCAAATATTATTAACAAATTTATATGATTTATATTCTTGTGAATGTATTGTACCAATTTAAATGCAAGTACTACGTGCTAATTGAATAGATATTCTAATTAAGACTTTTCAAATAAATTAGAAGTTTCAAATCAAAATATCACCTTTATAAGTTCTTCTTGTTGTTGCAAAATCTCAAGCCTCTTTTTACGTTCTTCTAATTCAAGTTCAGAAGCTTTGGTAGAAACGTCAACAGATGTAATCACTTCATCTGGAAGAGATGATAAAGTGGCTTCTACCACCATAATGGCATCCGTTTTTCCAGCCACTAAAAAAGCTCTAGTATACATTTAAACAAAAATAATTTATTGGCTTAATTATTTATCATTTATAAACATTATGCAAACTTAGTGTTACATATAATTGATTTATGATAATAGAATGTATCTTATAATAATATTGATTACCTTGAAAGAATAAGAAGGGATGAAGGAATTTTATGTACAATGGATAGATCTAACCAATCGCGTAACTGCTCCATCACAAATAATTAATCAAAACAGATTTAGTTAGCAAAAAACAATAAACATTAAATGAATAATGAAACTTAACAATTATTGTTTTAATTTCAACCAAGAATCTTCATTATTTGTTTCACTTGTGCTTCATAAAAATGAATGTATTATTAATAATTCAAATAAACATTTTGGACCTTCTTATACTAGTTGAGTAGTTGCACACGTATGCATTCGATTTTTTTTTAAAGTCATGCATTAGAGGTGCACATCAAGAGATGCAGATATTCAAAGTTGAAAACAATAATCATCCCCATGTTTACTTTGAGTTTTCATTCTCAATTTATCATGAATTCATTTTGAAAACTCAATAGAAGAAATAAAGCCTTTTCAACAAATGATTTTTATGTAGATTCAAAACTTCAATCATATMAAGAATTTAATGTGAAGYACAAGAAMCATAGAGTTAAGAGAATGRAAAAGGGGTTGAAAAGGTTTCTTATCATTTAAATGGGATAAATAGATYTTTCACAATTTTTTTCATTTTCCAATCTATATATCTCTTGTTGTGCACATCCAATAAATTATATCATGAAAAGACTAATGTTTATATGGATAAAATTAGTTTGGAATGCAGTGAATTACTTTGTTAAACTTTAATATGCATTTATTTATGAGGTGAGATGGAGAAAGGTTGAAATCAAGGATGACTTTTGATTCCATCTTCTACATTTTTTAACATGCATCTTGAACACTAATATAGACGAGAATTTGATTTTGTATGGATTTTATTAGTTGACAAAAATATATTTGAATTCTTTAAATTATAAAAATCATTTGTTTCATTTAGGCAAAAATAAAATAAAAAAAGATGGAATCTTAGACGAGACTTACTGAAATAATTCTAATGAAAATTAATATAAGATTTGCAATATATTGATATTTATACATATTTATACAAAGTTATGGTATTGTTGATTTCTTTTACTTGTATTTGCATTTGACTAACAGATTGAATACCCAACATTCCCCTYTCCCGACAAGCTGCTCGCAATTCAGATTCACTTAAAGAATCAATTCCTTCTTTTTCAATTTCTATATCATCTTTTTTAATCCTAATCCACATGATATAACACAATAGGATAATCAAAAATATATAATGTGCATGAAATACGTAAATTTAGATATTAATATAGCTATATGTGTATTTATCTATTAATTTAAATGTGATTATTATAAAAAAGTGAATATGAATAGAGCATTACGCAAGTATCTTATTGTGAAGGCTATATCGCAAGTAGGCATCTGTGCCATAAGGTTGAATATTTATGTATTTGCACATACTTACAAGTCGTGGCCTACATCACAAAAAATTGAATTAATTAAAATTTAATAATATTTCTACCTTTAGAAGAATTTTTTAATTTATTGCAATATTTAAACGAGCAACCTACCTACTTATATTGTCAAGAGTCAATTCATCATTGAATAGCTTTGCAAATGCAATTATTTCTTTATTTGTTATCTCTCCTCCAGTATGAACCTAATAATAARTAATCAATGATAATTGTTTTAAAAAATAATCATGATATATTAAAACCAATTTATTAAAAAGTATGATTCTTACATTGAGTTGTTTATGTCTATGCTCACTTTAATTCTATTCAATATTATATTAGATCATTCAAATAGAATGTTTCAATCGTCAATAATCTATAATACATACTTTATTCATAAAATTCTCTAGTTCGTTAGCAGTATGACGAAGTTCTCCACTTGGAGATTTTTTGAGTTCTTTAGCCATGTCTTGCACTGTTTCTTTCAAAAACTTTGCATATTGTACTCGAGCAACTAGTTTTGTATTCACATTTTCCTATAAAATAATAAAGTATTATTTATACTTTTAATTTGAATACCCAAACATTAATTATGAATGAAGAACTAAATTCAATGATATTAAACAAATTATGATAAAAAAAAAATTATATATTTTTTACCTGCTCTTTGTTTTTGTCAACAAATGTTGAAGGTAGCATATTTGGAAATATCTTCAATAAGAAAGGTAGTGTAAATTCCATAAAAGGTACAATCAAAATAATTGCAAATGGTACAAGTCGAAATATRTCAGCTGTTGTGCGCTTTAATTGTTGTCTCTCTCGTCTAGTCAAATTCTTTCCACTAAGTATTTTATAAATTAACCTATTGGAAATTTTTATGTCGGCCCACAATAACTTCCCACCAATCCAATAATGTTGTAGTTCAAGTTTTATAATTTTCTTCCAGCCAAAAATTTTGGTATTCCAATCTTGTCTGTTCATAATATGTTGTAAACATTTTGGGTGCATAATTGAAAATGACATGTATGTAGTTACACGTATATAAAGAATATGATATAATTTTTTAAATTTAATTACTATCAACAATTTTGAAATAATGATAATGAAAAATTAGCATACCTACTCATAGATAAAATGCTCCCAATTGTAGGGCCAATTTTTGTTATAAAACTTCCAATGCTATTTGCAAATTTCCCAAATTTGATTGTCCAACTTTCATGTTTTCTTGCTTGCATTTCTTCATGAACCTTCTTTACTTGAGCTTTTAATATTTCAAGTTGTGCAATGGTTTGTTCATGATCATCTTTTATTGCTTTTGCTCTTTTAGCTTTTTCTTCAGCTTCCCTTGCCGAGCTTTTAGAAGCTTCATCATTGTTGCCTTTGTTATTGTTTTGGCCACCACTTCCTTCAAAGTTTGATGAAAAATTCTTGTATCTAGTTTGATGTACAATCCCATGCAATTGAGATCTAGAACTTGGGCYARAATCTYGRCASCTAACAAKATATTCATATTCATAGTTTGATGAATTTTGAAAATAATCTTTTGTTTCTTGCAAACCTTCACATTGTTTGCCATATAGATTAAAAAGTGCAAATGCAGGTTTTAAAAAACCCAAAWCATTTGTATTGTTKGAAGAAATTATAGTGTTTTCTTCTTCAAAAGAGTTGCATTCATCATCATGGAGACAAGAAAATAATTCATGCTTGTTGTGTTCAATTTTATTCCATAATCCATGAAAATCCAAATTAGGCATACATGGATCATTTTCATTATTTTCATTTTTTTGTAGYAGTASTTTGATGTTGTTTTTAATCTTTATTGAATTGATTCTTTGAGGTTTTTTCAATGTGCACATTTCATTTTGTGTTCTTTCTTTGTATAAAAATGTTTTTTGATAGCATTTTTGTAACAAGAATTTATTTTTCTTCCAAAAATATGAAGATTGATTTGATTCTAAACGCAAATAATCAAAAACTTGGTGCTCAATCAATGGCTTATAATTTCCTTTGTCACCATGTTGACTTGTAAATGAAAGAATGTTATTGAAAGAATTTAGGATTTGTTGTTTCTTTAATAAAATTTGTTTAAGAAATGGTTGCTTTCTAATCCTTGATTGGCAAAATATCATTGTGCTTGAAGACTAAGGTCTTTTGCCTAGATTTCAAATGACTACAACATTGTAAAATTTGAATGCGATTAAACACTAAACTAAACAAAGGCTCTTTAAAAATTAAACACCTAAAAATGTGAGAAACAAAGAAATATTGACCTTCTATTTTTAAGTTCAATTAATTTTTCTAGGGTATTTTTATTGGTTCATATATTAGCACTATGATATACCATAACTCTTCATGTTTTTTAACATTATTACTAGACACGTTCAAACAAGGAATTGAATAAAAAAAATGTGACGAACAACTATTGTAAACTATGTATTTATTTAATTATTTCTATATTCATGCACTAAACACTAATTACACTATTTTGAATCGTTTGTAATTACAAATCAAAACTATTATCCTCTTGTTTGACGGTCATTACAATATGTCACTTTTGTGATATGATAATTTTAAACATATCTTTGAATCTTTCATACCTTCAAATGAAAATTGCTCTCATTACAACAAAACTTCTAATAATTAATAGAATGGAAATAAGTCTAATAAAATATTACTCAGATTAAAATTAAGTTTCTCTTGAGTTTTGTCTTTGAAGAAATCATGATCATG
>VACF01001032.1:0-36129 GCA_006891605.1 Pleurozium schreberi | reverse complement strand
CTAAAAGTTGGTGTGTTATCTATTAGTAAAAAAATACCAGTAAAGAGATAAAGCGGTTTATCTTTGAGTCAAAGATAGAAATGAGATTGCAAAAAGTCTCAATATAATGAATATGGCCTTCTAGGGGAAGATCATGTGGTCTCGTGAAGATTTTGTGGATGAGCTTTCAAAKCTATTTGTTGGATTTTACTTTAGTTCATGATTTTGATTTATATTCCTCATGAGTTGTGTCATTGCAAGTTTCTGCAACATTTTTTAGTCTCATACGCATCTATATTGAAAACTAAGTTACATGTGCATGAACCACAAATCTATAGCTTTCATTTGGTTGAATATGCTAGGTGGAACATTGCTAATCATGTTTTAGATTTGTTGTGTAGGCAATAGGTGTTGTCTAATAAAACTTATAAGAGATGAAGTAGAAATAGCAAGAGATGCAACATGAATAGCCATAGAAGAGATGCAATAGAAATAGCAAGCTTGATTGATGTGATTATACATTTGTTCCTAATAAGGTTAATTCTAAATCTCATAATGCATGTTTGTTAAGAGAATTTTGGTTTCTGTGACAATCAACTTTGTTAATGCCTAATTGTCCATCAACTTGTAACTATTTAACTACGAAACTATGTGATTCAGGAGTTTCAAAATGCTCGAGGCATTTGCATTACAAGGGTAAAAAGAGAAATAGATTTGGATCCAATTGAAAAGGTTGAATTCCCCGAATTATTGCTTCTAAATATTGAGGCACTTAATGACTTAAGCAATGTTGCAAGAYTGATTAGAAGAACTCATCAACTTAAATTCCTTCGAATTATATACAAAACAAATGATATTGATTATGGAGATATCTTTTCCAACAATACTAGCCAGCTCACAACCCTATTACAGCTACAAGAACTTCGACGACTTACAGTATTACAATTACAAAATGTTCAATCAATGAAGACTTTTCCAAATACAAACATTGAGCACATGCCTTTGAAGACATTACACTTACAAGAGTGCCATAGCCTTAGAAATATATCACATGGATTTCAAAACATAACATCATTGACATCATTATACATCCAAAGTTGCACAAAATTGACATCAATTCATGTGACATTTGAAAATCTCAAGGCTTTGAAGATGCTAAGCTTTGAAGGATGTGAGGCACTGGAAAACATGCCACATGGATTGGGAAAGTTGGCATCACTAGAAAAGCTTTGGTTCAATGATTGCAAGCAGTTGAAGATTGATAATTTGGAACTTGAATCCTTGATATCATTGACTATACTGAATTTCAAGGGATGTAAACAATTGGACGAGATTCCACTAGGCATTGCCAACATGCCCTATTTGCAGTGGCTTGGCTTTGAAGGTTGCAAGAAGTTGAGGATGGGTCATGCATCATTTGAAAACCTCAAGGCCTTACAGATTCTAAGCTTTGAAGGATGTGAAGCATTGGAAAACATACCCTATGGATTGGGAACATTGGTTTCTTTAAAGGAAGTCTATTTCACTGATTGCAAGGAATTGAAGATTATTGATTCAGATCTTGAAACCTTAACCTCACTTACTACATTGAATTTCAAAGGATGTGAGCAATTGGAAGAGATTCCACTAGGCATTGCCAACATGTCATGTTTGCAGTGGCTTGGCTTTGTAGGTTGCAAGAAGTTGAGGGTGGGTCGTGTATCATTTGAAAACCTCAACGCCTTAAGGATTCTAAGCTTTAGAGGATGTGAGGTCTTGGAAAATATGCCCCTCATGTTGGGAAAGTTTGCATCTCTGGAAGAACTCTACTTGAATGATTGCAAGAAGTTGAAGATTGTTGATTTGAAGCTTGAATCCTTGACATCACTTGTTAAATTGAATTTCAAGGGATGTGAGCAATTGAAAGAGATTCCACTAGGCATTGCCAACATGTCATGTTTGCAATGGCTTGGCTTTGAGGGTTGCAAGAAGTTGAGGGTGGGTCATGCATCATTTGAAAACCTCAAGGACTTAAGGATTTTAAGCTTTAGAGGATGTGAGGTGTTGGAGAACATGCCCCATGGAATGGGAAAGCTTGAATCACTAGAAGAGCTCTATTTCATTGATTGCAAGCAGTTGGAGATTGATAATCTAGAGCTTGAATCATTGACATCACTTATTGCATTGAATTTCAAGGGATGTGAACGACTGGAAGAGATTCCGCTAGCCATTGCCAATATGTCATGTTTGCAGTTGCTTGGCTTTGAAGGTTGCAAGAAGTTGAGGGAGGGGCATGCATCATTTGAAAATCTCAAGGCTTTAAAGAGTCTAAGCTTTAGCGGATGTGAGGTGTTGGAGAACATGCCACATGGATTGGGAAAGTTGGTTTCTTTGGAGGAGGTCTATTTCACAAATTGCAAGCAGTTGAAGATTAATAATTTGGAGCTTCAGTTATTAGCATTATTAACCAAATTGAATTTCAAGGGATGTGAACAATTGAAAGAGATTCCACTAGCCGTTGCCAATATGCCATGTTTGCAATGGCTTAGCTTTGTAGGTTGCAAGAAGTTGAAGGTGGGGCATTCATCATTTGAAAACCTCAAGGCCTTAAGGATTCTAAGCTTTGAAGGATGTGAAGCATTGGAAACTATACCCAATGGATTGGGAAAGTTGGTTTCTTTAAAGGAGGTCTATTTCAATAATTGCAAGCAACTAAAGATTGATAATTCGGAGCTTGAATCCTTGACATCACTAACTATATTGAATTTCAAGGGATGTGAGAAATTGGAAGAGATTCCTCTAGGCATTTCCAACATGTCATGTTTGCAAAAGCTTAGTTTTGAAGGTTGTAAGAAGCTGAGGGTGGGGCATGCGTCATTTGAAAACCTCAAGGCCTTAAGGATTCTAAGCTTTGAAGGATGTGAAGCATTGGAAATCATACCCTATGGATTGGGAACATTGGTTTCTTTAAAGGAGGTCTATTTCACTAATTGCAAGGAATTGAAGATTGTTGATTCAGATCTTGAAACCTTGACATCACTTACTACATTGAATTTCAAAGATAACATTTGACTACATTGTTAAAAAGTTATTGCATGATACGTGATTTTCTTTGAACTTTGGGCAGTCCGGGCAGCCCGAATTTTTTTTTCAAAAAGCACTCTTTGAAAAAATAAAAATTTGAAATTAGTTCTTTACAATTATATATAAGTGGAAAGCTTTGGATCATTCCATTTGGATGAGTCTCTAAAAACCGTACCTACCCACAAACTAAAACTCCTCATAACTTATAGCTCACTAATCCAAATGGAATGATTCAAAATTTCCTCTTATATATAATTGTAAAGAACCAATTTCAAATTTTTATTTCTTCAAAAAGTGATTTTTAAATAAGTTTTTTGGGCTGCCCGGGCTACCCAAAGTTCAAAGAAAATCACGTATCATGCAATAACTTTTTAACAGTGTAGTCAAATGTTATGAAAATTGTTGGGCCTTAAAGCTACTCCTTGAACACATGTTGTGTGAAAATTTCAAAGAAAAATAATGAAAAATCCAATTGTATTGAGTTGCCCAAAATTACTATGTTGCCAAAAAACGCAGCTTGGTCCTTTAGGGGTTAATGGATTCACAATTGATGGATTCTTGAAAACTAATGGCTTCACAATTGATGGATTCAAAATGAATTTAAAATTGATTCAAAATTAATTGATTCAAAATTTTATTAAAAATACAATTGTCAGATTAATAAAAAAGAGACTTTAACAAATAAAATACAAGTAGTTTTAAAATTATTTATGGGAATGATGGACAATATGGTAGAATGCTTCGGTTCATGAGAAGCATGATTTTGTCAAGTGGAAGATGTTCCTTCAATCCTCCGGCTCAATTACACCCTAAATTCAAAAACATTGTACGGATTCATGCGCATCAAACCAACCTCTTTTTTGGATTTTTAATGTGTGGCAGTGATTGCAAAGAAGAAGAATTGTAATCACTTCACGGAGGTGTAGCCTTGATGCAATCTATCGCTTTTCTATCATGATGTCCACTTCGTTGAGTAGTTGGATTTTTTTTTGGTTTTAATTTCCATTTCGTGTTAATTCAAGGAATATGAAGAGAATTTTCATGGAAGTGGAGTTTGAAACATTTCCCCTTCACTCTCAGGTCTGTTCAATTCTCTTCAATTCGGAATGTGCTCATTTGAAGAAGTCGGGCATTCCATTCCAAGCTTCCATTTGGGGTGTTGATGGCGCTACACCAACAACTGCAATTTGTGGGATCCTCAAGAAAGTCATAGAGTACTCCAGCCTTTACTTCAAATTTGGTTCTTTCATATGCGCAATAGTGTACAACACCTTGCTGATCTTGAGATTGAACTCAAAGTGACACTTTTTTGTCCGAAAACCACATACATTTGATATTCTGGGGTTCAATTTTTGGGGCAATCTTGAATATTGTCCACCTACAACTTTTAATCTTTGCTATGAAATTCATATTTGATAAGTGCATATGTAGGGGTTGTAAGCATGAGTGTTGTTTAACTCATTTTGAATCATAGAGAAACTAACATTGTTAAAAGAGGTTCAGTCCTAGCATGCGCAGTCATTGGAATTTGTTGCATATTTATTGGTTGTTTGGTTTGTTTATTTTTTGAGTGAAGAATCCTTATTTTTTAATGAAAAGAACTATCTGAGCAGGAATCAACATTTTCACTTAATACGTTATGCTTAATCTTTATTTTTTTGTTACAAAACATAATGCTTTGTTCAATGATTGGTCTCTGCAATCTTTTTTCAGCTTGATTTATACAAGCTATTGATGAGCATATTTAAGAACTTTCAAATTTCCATTCGGTTTGTTAAGTCTTGACTTGTTAGAGGTATTACACCTATTGTCAAGGTTGTTACCAAATTTCCTACCAATTGAGCAAAATTATTATGCATCAATGTAGTGAATGGGCAAATTTTACTCTTTCTCCAAGCAACATTTTTGGGTGTAACCTTTTCCATTCCTATGCAGAAGGACGGTGGGGTCTGTAATTTGCCCCTTAAAAGTGAAGAGATTTGGAAGGTGAGCAAGTTCCTTACCAAGGCTCTCAATTCCATTCTTTCTTGTTTATTTTTTCTTAACCATTGTTGTTGTAAGGGACAAGCATAGCAGTGGCAACACACTGAGATCATGCTTCCACATATTGAAACATAGAATGGGATCCTCACCTCATTTCTAGTAGCTTATATTTTTATCTTAAGCCTTACATTTGATCATACKAGTACAAGCTAAGTGAATAATTAACAAAATAGTGTCCACGTCTCTACTCAATACAAATCCTAACCTTTTCGTCCATTTCAATCAAATGAGAGTGAGTGAAATGAAATGGATGAGGAGGGATGAACTTATAGTATGTGGTTTGATGTACAAGCAAGAAAATGGCATCTCCTTTTTATGAAGAGTGTGGTACTACCTTTGAGAAGGAGACAACAAAATTTTGTCTTCCTTGTAGAGGGATATGCTTAGGTGGAGCCCAAATGAGGCCTTTGGAGGTGCCAATTCCACAGTCATCGGAGGGAATACGAAAGATGCCAACAAGAAGGCTAACAGAGGAGGTAATGGTGGAGCAACCAGATGGAAGAGAAAGATATAGAGGATTTTTGTGGCCCACTTGCAAGAGAAGCTATTCAAGGGCATCCACGACAAAAACTCCAAGTTATAATATGATTTTTGACCCTCTTTCATACAAAAATAAACTTTATGGCAGAAGATGTTTGAAGCATGAGTATCCCATTCAATATAAGTGTTTTGTTGATAATTATTAAAGAACACATGCTTGGATTAATGAGGGTCAATTTTCTTGGGCATCTTACTGAGGATGAATTCATTTTAAAAGATCCCTTGTTTCATGATGATGTGAAGAAAATTATCAGGGACAAGAAGGATGATTTGATGGACATTAAATTTAACAAGAATGAAAAATATGCATAGAGAGAGGTTGTTGTTTACAAGAAAATTAGAAAGAATCTTAAGTATAGAAGATGAAAACAGAGAAAGGCGGAAAAGGCGGAAAACACCAGTATTAGTGACACTTTAGAAGCATCTGAAGGACACAATATACCTTCGCTAGTACAACTTGTAGAGTCTTCAAAGCGTAGAGAGTCTGTACCTCACAATATGGAAGAAGGTGATAAAGATGAAGAAAGTGATGATGAGAGTTTTGAAATGTGCCAATTAGTTATTGGAGATGTTCATGAAATGTATGCGGAATTATCAAATTTCATGATTGGTGAGAATGACATAGCAAGGGGAGGCAAGAAAAAAATCCCATTTTCCCCAAATTCAAGGTTTTTACTAGAGCAAGAGAAATTAATCTTGGTAGTAAGATTTCTACGCTCACATAATGAATGAACTATGGAAATGCAAGTACTTGTTTTTTTGTTTTTTAAGCACAAGAAGTTTCTTATGCACTAGACTTGGAAGCAAGGGTCCTTAACATCAAGATACATAATTGGTGGGATTTGTTTTACTACTTGGACAAGCCTTGCTCAAAATTTTATATCCTTCATAGGCTTGCCATCTTTAATATAAATCTTGGCTTGTGATATTTGACCTAGAGTGTACATGTCTCACAAATGGGGATTTACGTGACAGTTGGAGATTTATTCGAATAGACCTGAGGGCTGGTGTAGAAAACCTTGCATGCCATTACTAGCAAACTTTCTTGGTGTTGGACCAATCGCAAGTTATCTTCAGCTGTTTTTATTTTCTTGTCTTTGTTATAAATAATGTATACTAAATATGGATGTTAAGAGGACCAAAATCTTAAAGAAATTTTATTGTGAAAAACTGTAGATGTTTGAAAAATGATCTACAATCCCCAAACACTTCAATGACTATTGTTGTACAACAAAGCTAGATATTTGAATAGTGTGAAATGTCGATTCTTTAGTATGAATCTTTGTAATATCCCTATTTAGTGCAATTACATAGTTTTATGGAGCTTAGATTGACCAGTTGGAAAAAAATAGTCAAAGCACAAGAATCATAGTGACAGGGGTTTGTTTCTTGTTTTAGTGATATATGCAGTAAGGTAGAACCACCCATTACCAACCCCATAGCCCCATATCCCACCGTAGATTGACTTATTTCCAACCAAGGCTAGAATGGGTTTTTCATCTTTTCAAAGTTGGGACTAAAAGTTCATGATACATGTTCCAAATTAGTGCCAAAAAAAATAGGAAGCAGTGAGTGGAAAACTAGTTTTTTGAATGATTGGAATTGGAAGAGTCTAGAGATCGGCTATGGGTCTGGAGCACTTTTTGCCTTTCAAAATTCATAGTAATTTCAATTCATGCGATAAAATTACCAAAATTTTTGCAATCCTCATCATTTTTATCAACATACCTCTAAAAATATTTACCTTGCATTCCATTGCTTCAGATTCATCCAAATTCCTTATTTAGTTAGTTATAGGTGGTTCTACCTTAGACTACTCGTACAAGGACATCTTGTCAAGCTTTCTTCTCTAAACTACACTCTATTGAAATCTGACATCAAAATATTAGAATTTTAGTTTCAACATTTCATTAGTTCCTTTACAAAATAGGATCGTTAGTTGCAAATTTATGAAGTATTGTACTAGAGTTTGCTAAGTGGATTTTGTTACTAGGTGACTTTGTACTTTCCATGAGAAAAAAAGATTCTCTAAGTGCTTCAATTGAGGTGGATTTATCTTTATTTTTGCTTCCTTTCAAAACTAAAGAGATGTTTTTGGCGTTTCAGAGCATCATAGAGTGGAGGTTTATGGAGGTCTTTTGTGATGGTCAAATGGACGACATTCATGGGAGAACAAGGACTTGTCTATTTTATAAATTAAGTCTGCAGATTTGACATTCTACTAAGATAAGCACATGTGAACCATGATCACGTCACTCATTAGCTCATATTTCTTTGTCAACTCCACTTCTCAAATAGGTATGATGGGGATGAAGATTATGAGGCTGTGTACTTGAGGCTTTGTATGCTGATGAGAGAGGTCATGTATGGCAAGGAGTGGCTATGTCACAGATGACTATCATTTTGGTTGTTATACATTCTATTGAGATGATTGTTTTTGTTATATTACTACCTACCATTTTTTATATGTTTATATAAGATTCTGCATGTTGAAATGTTGATTCCAAGGAGACTATTTCTAAATTAGAAGTCATTGCAAGAAAACCGAGCGTTTTGTGTACACTTTTGCAGCACTTTTTCTTGTCTTTTGTTCTAACTTTTTAATAATGAATCCAACGCAAAAAAATAAAAAAATCTCTTTCTAGATGTTGTGCTTATAGTTGTATCCTTTATTTTTCAATAGTAAATAATTTCTTTTTTTTATATTTAGAAGTCAATTTCGTTAATTTGTCACATTTCGGGATTTAAGGTTTTGAATACAAAAAAGTTGTTTGAACTAATGATTTTTGGATGAAATTATTACTTGAATTATTATAGTATATTTCTATTGTAGACGTACATGTCTCCACTGAAGAGCATCTAAAAATACACTATTCTATGTCCTCCACGTTCGTGCAAATAGGCCTCTCTTGCACATGCACTTATAAGCTGTAAAAAAGGTCATAACCTTGTTTATTTTTTTGTCTAATCTCATCAGCAAATCGCATTGCTATTGTGAAATGAAAAAGTGATTTTAACAAAATATGGCAATCTAAATCATGCAAATGACAAAATCTTTTAGGAACTCATTTTAAAAATTGACTTGTTTGTTGGCCAATGTAAATCTTTTGCAAAGAGGCGTAACCAACGAGGGTCCATTGGTTGGTGGACTAGCAAGGAGGGAGTTGTCAAATTGAATAGGGCTAGAGGCCATCTCATAGCGCTTCCAAAGACGGCCCAAATGATTTCTCAAGATGACAAAATCATGAAGGGCAAATGTGCAGGTTTGAATCGAAGGATGTCCTGGGATAGCTGGGTCCTGGGACAATTTATGGGAGTTTGCCGCAAAGTTATTCAACCACCATAGTACACATCTTCAACTTGTTAAGTTGAAAAGCCAGAAGGAGTCTATGGTAGTGTGGATTCTACATGATGGAGTGATACGGTTCTTCGCATTGCATGCAAAAAAGAATGAACGGTACTTGTTTTAGTGGAACGGCAGAACATTGAGGCACATGTTGAACACAAATAATGATTATCCAGACAACATATTTGTTTTGGATAATATATAACAAAAACATACCGGATGCCGAAGTTGATGCGACTCAATTTAGGAAAAAGCGTACGGAGCTTGCATGAGCATTGTTGCACATTATGCATGTTGTGCACATTGTTGGACATTTGCATAATGTTATTTCTCCAGACAACATTATATAATCATGTTCCTGAAGAGGAGTCACTTGCGTACATTGGAGTGTGTGATTAAAGAGTTGGCCTTGTTTTTCTAATGAATATGTCAGTGGCCCATGCCTACTTCCCCGTTGAGATTTTGTGTGTTAAAAAATTTCATTGCACCAATTCACTCACTTTGGGCACATAGAAATATTCGCCAAAACTTAACATCTTCCAACACTAGCATTTTTTGCTTCCCACTGCTTGCAAGCATATCACCGTTGCCACCAAAAATCCCTCTAAAATGCAAGCCTCTACTCTCACAAAAATCAATGGATGAAAAGTTGTTGTTCTTTCATCCGCCTTTTAAAAATTGCAAAGTTTGTTCATTGTCCAGTTTCTGGACATTGGTGCGCTCGAGGGTTAATAGACCAATTCAATTCCATCACCTACTTTTGGCCCCAATTCCATCCACACACACCTCCAATTCCATTCATTTTATGGCAAAATCAAAGAATTGTTTGAAAAAATCTAGKATTTTATGACAACAACTGATAATGTGTCACTCCATTAATAGTAAATATTTAGTACTTGATTGGATGGTTATTGATTGTTAATGAGTTGTTTATGACTTTAGTCTATGGGCAAATTTGTAATTTTAGGGCACACTATTTCAAAAATTCATAGAAAATTACAATTTTGATCAGAGGATTATAATTCCAAATGGGTTTGCCTCATGAATCAAGTGCACACCTCCGAAAAATATGCACCCCTCTTGAAATTGACCCCAAGATAGTGAGATTGCAAATCAGGGTGGTAACATGCTTGTCTACCTTACTTGCTAGACCAAGAGGTGGTCCAAGAGCTTCAAACCTGGTGGAGCAGCAACTAAGGTAGGAGGTTCTTAAAGTGAGCACCTTTTTAAATATATACAATTTGTACTTGTTACTTTTTCATAGCCTTCAACAATGTACAAACTATGTACATTTTAGGAGATGCTCCATTTTAGAGCCCTATGCCACTTCAACTTCAAAATTTTATAACTAATTCCACAAAGCTCCAAAAAACATGAAACAACTTGGGTGAGATGTCAATTCCACTTGTCGTTTATGGAAAATTTATTGAAATATATTTCAAGATGCTTCACCTCCCCAAAATTCAGTACTAGCTCTTACATGCTCCATCATAGGTACTCCTACCTTACCCAACTCAACTAGGGTTCATAGGCAAAACGCAGTGGGCTTGTCAAATGGTACAAAGGCTTTTGCATACAAAAGACTAGAGACCATAAATAGTGTGCAAAATTAGGTTGCTTTTTCAATTAGGTTGCCTTACCTCAAGAAAGTTACTCTATAAGTCATCAAAGTGAACAAATATTTATACAAATACTTCCATTCCTACATTTGAAGATTCATGAGTTCCAACTACACCAATAACTAATTCAAAAGTAGTGCATTTTTGTACAGTAACGATAAATATTTTTATACTATGGAATGTCAAGAAATTAGTGAGGGGCAACCTAATTTCACTATTTAGTATAGAGGAAGCAGCCAGGCATAGCAGGTTATTAAAAGCCTACTATGATCTTCAATCAAACCCTAACTATCCGGTTGCTTGAGCAAATAGAGTTTGGCTCCGCAACTGAAGCGCTTGCCTACATATAAAAGTGGAAGATAGAAGGGCAACGCATTTGAGCTTGAATGTGATGGAGGACTATGAGGGACTATGTGACTAGAGAATTTTTGTAGACTCTATTGCAGCATTTATCATTGTCCAAGTTTCTATCATGGAATTACAAGACCATGGCAACATCTCTCAAATCGAATTAAGGTAGAGCCACCCATAATTGACCAAATAAGGAATTTTGGACAAATCTGGAGCAATGCAAAGTAAATATTTTCAGAGGTGTGTTGATAAAAATGATGGGGATTGCAAAAACTTTGGTAATTTTATCGCATGAATTGAAGTTATTATGAATTTTCAAAGGCAAAAAGTGCACCGGGGTGATTGCAAGAAAGACCCCCCGTTTTTGTAGCGTTTGGCATAGTACTCACATAGTACTCATGTTTTTTTCGGGAGTACTGTAAAAATAGAAAAACAATTTTAAAAAAATGTGAAAAATATATTTAATGTATACACCTGTAAGAAGAAGGTACCCTATGAAGGAAAAGCGTAGGAAAATTCTCTAAGTAGGAGAACTAGAAATGTGCAAAATTTCATGAAAATAGGTGTTTTGATGTTTTAATTTGTAGAAAATAGGAAATGTAATTTAAAAAAAAACTAAAATCTGGCAATTTGGGAGAACTTTATGATAAAGAGATTTCACCAAAATAATGATCTTAAAACCATCTTGAATGTTTAGAAGTGCGCATGCAAGAGACCCCTGTTAGCACGCATGTAGAGGACATAAAATAATGTTTTTTTAGATTCCCTTTGGCAGATGCATGCCCACCTAGTGTGGGAATAGACCACAAAAATTTCAGCTCTAGATCATTAATTTTGGGCACTCCCTAGTACTAAAAACCTCTAAACTGCAAAACGTGACAAATTAGCTAAATTGAAATTTAAATATAAAATGATTTTTTAAAATTTCTAAAAAACAAAGATTCTAATTGTTATCAAGCAAGACATCTCCAATAAAATTCTCAAGTCAATTGGTCTCATACTTCAAAAGTTATAGTGGATGGAAACTCCACAATTCGAATTGTGACGCAAAATAGTACTGGTCTTTCTTGCATTCACCCACTGGACCCATTTCCAATCTTTAGACTCTTCCAATTCCAATCACTCAAAAAAATACTTTTCCACTCATTGCTTCCTACTTTCTTATACACTAAATTGGAACATCTGGTTCATAAACTTTTAGTCCCAACTTTGAAAAGAAGAAAAAAACACATTCTGGCCTTGGTTGAAAATATGCTAGTCAATAGATTGGTTATTGGACCCCAATCGGGAATGGGTGGTTCTATCTTAATAAGCCAACCTTGAAGGAGTGTGTTGGCATCAATTCAATTTAAACTCAAACGCATCAAAAGATCCATTCAACGCGACAACATGATCACTAAACGCCATGCTTGGGCTTCTAACATAATCTTCAAGAGAATTAGCTTTGACATGGCTAGCGAACTCAGAGTACTAATTTTTCTCAAAAATAGTAATAGAAACCAAAAATAAATAATGCTCAAATAGAGATCCTATACTAAAATTCTAAAAGTAGGTGTTACATATTTATAAAAATATACTAGTGAAGAAATAAAACGGTTTATCTTCGAGTCGAGGATAAAAATGAGACTGCGAAAAATCTCACTATAACGAATATGGCCCGACTAGAGGAAGTTAAACAAGCCTTTAATTTCAAAGACATGACACAAGCCAAGTCTCCAGAACCAAATGTTATTATAGAACTTTATAAAGTTCCATCAATGGCAAGTTCTAACCCCTCAATGCCCAAAGGGCCCAAAAGTAGCCTCACATAGTCTGGGCAGTCCACTTTGAAGAGCTTTAACATTTGCATCCAATGTCTGATTACAATAGAACTTGTTGGAAAAGTTGCGCATACTAGTCTAGTTTCTATGGTTTGAAACCGCTAATTACCTAATTACCTAGCAATAATTTGTTGCACAGGGCTTTCTCTCAAAGGGTACAGTTGAAGGCCTAATCACCCTACTGCACAAAGGTGGAGGCTAAACTACATTGAACATTGGGAGGCCAAATCACATTAAGGTAGGAGGTCCATAAAGCGCCCACCTAAGGGCTGAAGCTCAATTTTGGCAAGGTAAAACTTCTTGAAATAATTTTCAGTAAATGTTCCTTGAAAGACAACTGACATTGGCATCTAACCCAAATTGTTTCATATTTTTTGGAGCTTTGTGAAATTAGTTATGAATTTTTGAAGATGCAAAAAAGTGCATTTCAATGGGCTCTAAAACCAACCACCTCCTCAAATGTAGACTCCTTGTACATTGGAGAGTGCAAAATGTACATCTAGAGCCTGATTGGTTTTAGAACCTGCTC
The DNA here is from genome assembly GCA_006891605.1 of Pleurozium schreberi. Lineage (NCBI taxonomy): Eukaryota > Viridiplantae > Streptophyta > Bryopsida > Hypnales > Hylocomiaceae > Pleurozium > Pleurozium schreberi. The sequence goes on along the minus strand of VACF01001032.1, from coordinate 22,839 downwards.
CATTTTAGGACCTCCTACCTTATACAACGTTTCAGACGAACTCTTTGCCAAGACACTCCAAATGTAAATGTGCCTCCAAGTCTCCAACCCCAGTTTTTATTTTGAAGAATGACTCAACGTACGTTGGCTTCTGGATGGGTTTTGGCCCTGCATTCTCAGATAATTGAGCAGCTCAAACAAACCTATGAGACACTCTAAATCAACAGTTGGGTACAAATGACCAACCTACTAGTACTACGTTTTGTTTTAGCTCACCAACAGCGAGTATGTCTAAGGTAGAATCACCCATTACCCACCAATGTCCCATAGCCAACTGTAGATTGACTTATTTCCAACCAAGGCTAGAATGTTTTTTTTTATCATCTTTTCAAGGTTGGGACTAAAAGTTCATGATATATGTTCCAAAGTAGTGCAAAAAAAAAAAATAGGAAGCAATGAGGGGAAAACTAGTTTTTTGAATGATTGAAATTGGAAGAGTCTAGAGATCGGCTATGGGTCCGGAACACTTTTTGCCTTTCAAAATTCATAGTAATTTCAATTCATGCAATAAAATAACCAAAGTTTTTGCAATCCTCATCATTTTTATCAACACAACTCTAAAAATATTTACCTTGCATTCCATTGCTTCATACTTGTCCAAATTCCTTATTTGGTCGGTTATAGGTGGTTCTACTTTATTAGATTTTGCTTTGTTACACCCCGTCTAGTATTAGCCAACACTAGACGGGGGTAACAAAGCAAAATCTAATAAAGTAGAACCACACAACAAAACCTTCCAATTATCAAACACTAATCACACAATTCAACCACCAATTCAATTGTGATCGGAACTAATTCTTGTATCACTGCCCAATGATTGCACATTGTGTGGTGAAGGGATGCAAGAAACTTTTAACTACATTTCAACTTCATTCCCTTTTAATTGCAATAAAATTTGTAGGAGAAAATCTTTTTGCATTCTGTTTTTTGTTGGTGAATCATAACAGTCATGACACTTAATAATCATGTCAAATTTCAAAACATGCAAGTCTCTATGTTTATGCGGAGAAGGATTTGGATTTTGTCTATGCGATAATTGGCAAGTTTTTAATAGTATGTAGGTTTTACCGATTGGATGAATCTTTATTGGAATCAAGAAGGATGCACAACTGTTTTGCAAGCAAGCCCATTCTCAAACCCTAAATGACCATATGATGTACATCAAATTGATTCAAACCGTTCGAAGCAACTCAAATACATGGGTTGAACCGCTTCAGACCGTTTGAAGCAACTCAAACTTTTTTTTGGACATAAAAACATGGGTTGTCAAGTCCGATGTCACCTAAAATTAGTCACATTAAACACAGGTTTCTTCTAGTAAATTGTCATGAGCCCATTCTTAGCAACTTGAAATAATATTTTTGATTTGCTTGTACATTGCTGAGATTGGATAACATGGCTTTGGGTTGATGTTGTAGGTGGAGGGCAAAGTGAAGAAGGCCCAAAGCTCTTAGAACGTGCACAAGAAAGCGTGCACATTGTGCTTTTAAGAATTCTCCAAGAAGCAAAAAAGGGCATGTCTAGATCCTTGTGGGCATGCAAGTGCTTGCATCGACTGCGCCACCAAAGCGTGGGCAAAAAAGCCCTATTGTCCATGGTGTGAAGCTAGCATTCAAAAATTGAGTCCATTACTAAAACCATGGACTTTGAAATTGCAATGTATAAAACAAAAGAAACAAGAATCTAAACCTTCTTCCAAAACTATTTCAAAATAACTTAAATAGGATTTTGAATGTGAATTAAATCAAAAATAAATAAATCAAAAATATATGAGGAGAATGTTTTTACACTTGGCCCTATTTTCTAGGTTGATTTAAGATTTAATTGATTTTAAAATCTAAACAAAGACTTGAAGCGTCAAAAATGTTGTRTGAWYCTTTTTTGCATTTCAATTAAAAATAAAAACATAGAAATATACTTTTGAAAGTTTGAGTTGCAAAAAAAACTTTTTTATCTCTGACCTTAAATAAGATAACTTTTGGTACTAATTTGTAAAAATAAATATGATTTCTTACCAGGTTTTTAAAATTTTCACATGCCATTCTTCACATGTTTTTTTTCAAATTGCCATTGCTAGTTTGAATTAAGATAACTTCACCTAATTCAGATAAATTTTCATATCCAGTGGCTTTAGATTCTAGCCTAGAAAGTCTTTATACACAAGGGGCTTGGGTTGATTTTGGATACAACTACTTTCTATACTTTGAGATTCCATGGTTTATTCATAAGATATTAAAATGCTAAAAAGAATATGGATTTTGATTTTTTTACTCTCAACATGATCCAACAAAAAAGTTTGGTAGTGTAATGTTTTCAATACTTAAAATTTTAAATTAACGCACATTTTCACTTGCATATATCATTTAGCTCAATTCCATCAAATTAGTCATAAAAGAGGGTTATTTCTTGAAGATTCAAAATTGCAATACATAAACGAGAAGCTAATAAAGTAGACAAAACATTGTTCAAATGCACTTTGTCATCCAAATTGTTCATTTTGGAGTGCTTTGGAGTTAATAACAAGAGCCATCCTTTTGGATGTTTATTTGTATGATTTCATATATAGTTCCTTTAGTTCTTCAATCTAATAAGTATTAAGGTAAGTACAACCATAATCAACACTAAAAACAACTAAAAATACTTACTATTCTCTCAATACTACTAAACCTTCCAAGTTGGTTTAGGATTTGTACCACTAAATTGCTCCATTTATTAATTTTGGTCAATGAGCAAGCAATCTAAAATTCAAACCCTATGAATATCCCTTGGAGTATCCACTCCACCTTCTGTTTCACATTGCTTGCTCAATGATCAACAATCAAAATCAAGTAATTGAACCTTTTTAATATTACAAATCCTAAATCAATTTGGAGGTTTTTAGTAGTATAATTCAAGGAATACTATTAATTATATGTAATATTTATGTAATGATTGGCAAGCAAAAAGTAGATTCCAAGGTCTTGTAACATGTTTTATTTGTATGGGCATCCTATGGTAAGTTATTAAATTTCAAAATATATTTTGTGGGTATAGCAAAAATCAACATTAGATTCTCCTAAGCTATCATGTTCTTAACCTCTGAAGGATCAATTTGCATTTTTGGCAACATAGCAATTTTTTTGTTTTTGGTAGCTTTCTATGAATGGACCTTTTATTTATTTTGTTTGAAATTTTTAAAACATGTGCCCAAGGAGTGTCTTTAAGGTGCAACAATTTTCATAACCTTTTACTACATGGTTAAAAATTCATTGTATGATAAGTAATTTTCATTTAAGTGTAGAGGGAGAATGGCAGCTAAAAACAATTTAAAAAAAAAATACCTTTTATAAAAATAAAGGTTTGAAATTGGTTTTCTAGATTCATAGGGATGTGAAAAGCTTTGAATCATTCCATTTTGATTAATGAGATGAAAATTTTGAGTTTTAATTTGTGGGCAGTTATGGATTATCTACTCTAAAACAAACTCTGAAGTCCTTTCTTTAACTCAATTTTCAATATTTTTTGAAAAAAGCAAAATCATAGGATGTAGATTGTTAATTAAATCATTACAACAATTTGGTATTTTGAATCACTCTACTTCTTTCTATTTTCTATTTTTACTCTATATGTTGTAGAATCCCAAATGATGTGAAAATTTTCAAGCATGTAGGCAACTTGCCTTGAAAATTGATTTCAAAGAAGCACCACCAACATGGACATTTTTTTTCATACAAATGTGACCTTGTGAAGTTTAGTTGCCAGGATTTTTGCGGGGCCCAAAATAGATTTTTGTCAATCCAAATGCTAATATCTTGCAATCCACATAGTGAAAGTTTCTGAATTTTCCCCCACATATTTTCAAACCAACTTACTGAAAGATCCTACGTTCATATGAGTCCATAAATGTCTTTTTCTTCTAAAACTTGGTACTTGTACTAAAAAAATGGCAATTTTGGAACACTTTTGGTGAAAAGATGGTCAAAAGCCATTACGAGTGAATTGTGTACATCTTGTATCATCAATGTCTAGGTTGTAATGTCACTACTTGGTCCAAATAYACCTGTCACATTAAGAACAATGATGATTGTGGGTGTACATATCTAATTTATAAAGAGATTTGATAGCTAGTGTAAGAAGAGTTGATTCATTTTTCCTAATAACTAGTTCAAAATCAAAACTTTGAGTGAATCCCCTCTCTAAATGATTTTGAATTTTTTTTTAATCTTGAGTAAAATCGAAAGAGTAGCCAAAGAATATCTTATTAAAAGATTGATTTCTAATTTTAAAAAATGGATATTAACAATCTTTTCTGATAATAGGATGAATTGTAGTAGCAAACAACTAGCACAATACATCCTTGAGCTTAGTGAAGTTCAATATGTGCCACTTCCTCTTTCTCCATATTGTAAATTTAACCCATTAACGACCAGGTGGATGACTGATTACTGAAACTGACAGATTTTCATCAATAGCAGACTGGCTATTAAGAGCAAGCCCACAGCTGACTCTAATGAAATTGCGTCAGTTTGACACTTTTTTGTAACCAGTCATTGACCTGGTCGTTAATGGGTTAAACAAACTCACCTACAAAGTTGTAAGGTAGGAGGGTCTACAATTGGACACTTGAGCCACACAAAATATTAGTAGTTTCATTATTAAGTTGACATAAATTCATAGATTCATTTATAAAATCATTAATAGTGGAGTAGTGGACTGATTTAATTTATATATTTTACATGGTTTTGGATCTTATTGGCAATTYCATAAAGAATCCAAAACACTTTATTGTGTACCTTTTGAAAATCATATAAATTAAGTGTGACTTTTCAAAGTAACTTATATTTTTAAGATTATGACCTAAAGTTTGATGTAGAATAAGTTAAGATAGAATAACCTATTGCAATTAGAAGACCCCATAGTGGAGACCTAGTGAATGACCCCATCAATTATGGATTTTTTTCAATAAATGACATTTGAACCACTATGAATGCCTTAGGTTATAGTAATGAAGAAATTAGTAATCTCATTAGGAACTTCTAACTTTTGAGTGTAACTTCATCACTGGCGTAGTTTGAATGCGTAGGGAGCGTGCTGCAATCAATGATTGTGTCGCGATGGTACAGAATATTGTTAGGGTGTTGTTTCAGAGGAGTCCGTATTAAAGGGGTGAGAGGGTTTTGTATTGAGAGCTTGAGGGCATGAGGATGATTGATTTTTTGCAGCCGGTAAGACCGACTACCGTGCGAGGATTCGTTTGACTACGCAAGATAAGAACAAGTACAACACTCCCAAGTACCGCTTTGTCGTGCGATTCGTATCCTTTGAACAAAGTGAAGGCTTATTTGGCATGCGGGGGTTAGTGTGACTTAGTTTTAGGTTATTCGGCAAATGGGAATGTTGATGTTATCGCTAGGGCAAGGTTTGTCTTGGTGAGCTTCTAGGCTTAAGGTTTGTCCTTAGGTGTTGATGGGATGCAATCGTTTTTAAATTATTCATGTTTGGAATCATTCTAGTTGGTTTTCATGTCACTTTTGTGGCACTGAGCTTTGGGGATTAATGTGATTTGATTTTAGGTCATTTTTAGATCAGCTTRTGTGTATGTAAGTGKAGTATCTGTGGTGGTGAGCTCTTGAGGTCAGCAATATATGCTCGTCCAACTGTATTTGTTTTATAAGCTCTTTGGTGTATGGAAATGTTYTAGTTCGTTGTGGGTGCACCTTGACCTATTYTCCGCAGACCAACAAGGATATYGTGGCGCAAATCACYTACGCCACTCTTGCTGGCGATATTGTTCTTACCTCTGCTTACGCCCATGAGCTTCCTCGRTATGGACTGAAGGGTGGTCTCACCAACTACGCTGCTGGTATGTCGACAAGTTCTTCGAATTTTCAGGTGTTTGTGTATAATGTGAAATGCTCGTGTGGTTTGTTCGTTTCATTTACTTTACTTTTTTCATTCTGAACAGCTTACTGCACTGGCCTTCTTTTGGCTCGCCGTCACTTGAAGAACTTCGAATTGGATCAGGAGTACGTTGGCAACGAAACGGTTCGTTCCATTCAACCCTGGATACTGGAGGGATTCTGGATTGTGATACTCGAATGCTTGCATTTGTTGTTGAAGTGGGCTCCATACTATCACTGTATCCTGATTTCCCGTAATCAAAGAACTGATTAGGTTATAGAAGAAAGAATTGTGCCAGCTAATTGCACAGAAACTGTCTGATAAGACAACTAAGCCTTCCCTTCTAATGCAACCTGAACGCTTTTCCAAACACTTCAATTCCCCTCCGTCCAGTAGCTCATTTTCTTAGTCACATGCAGGCAACTGGAGAGGACTACAATGTTGAAGAAGGTGAAGGGAAGAGGCCATTCAGAGCTCTTTTGGACGTGGGTTTAGTGAGGACCACTACTGGAAACAGGGTTTTTGGTGCTCTGAAGGTATTTTATTTCCATCGTCCTGATATTTCTTCAATATCTCGACATTGCAGTTCTGAAAAAATGTGATCAGATATTCGTTCTAGCGGGAAATATACTTCCCGTCACTCCTGCATTTTTTTTTATCACTTTATGCCGATTCGGTTCAGTACTTTAGTTTCTTTTTGAAAAGTTGTCTTGACTCCAGTCTTTTTTACCTTTATGTTTTCTTAGGGTGCTCTTGATGGAGGATTGGATGTTCCCCACAGCGAGAAGCGATTCCCAGGTTTTAGCAAGGAAGACAAGTCCTTGAATGCCGAGACACACCGCAAGTACATTTTGGGTGGTCATATTGCGGACTACATGAGGGTAAAYATKTTCACAATTACCTATGCTCTGTTAACTGTGGCCTCGTTATAGCTTTCACTGAGAACYGCTKTTGGATGTATCATTKTGATTTATCKGGTGTTATTTATTAATTTCASTCATWAYCCTACKTTATGACRTCCTCTAGTTGTCATTTGAGTTTAAGTTGKAACGTGTGCRTACTGAYCTGTGTTGTCGCTGATYACCAGCTCTTGAAGGAGGACGAGCCTGAGAAGTTCCAATCTCACTTCAGTGGATTTATCAAGGAAGGTGTTGAGGCCGATGATCTTGCAGATATGTACACGAAAGTGCACGCTGCTATCCGTGCAGACCCTACTGCTCAGAAGACTGAGAAGAAGGCTCCTGCTGAAAAGAGGAAGTGAGTGTTAATCACTTTACTGCATTTCATTTTATTTATTGAACAGAGATTTCTGGCCAAATGAATCTTGTGATGAACTTTTGTGGCTCACTGACTTCTTATTATGGATTTGTTGTGTACAGATGGAAGATTCAGAAGTTGACCTACGATGAGCGCCAGGCTGCCTTGGTTAAACGCCTTAACGCCATTAATGGTGAAGATGAGGAATAGATTTTTTTCGGGATGCCTGTCTTCGTTTTTGAAGGCCAAGTGTGAACAAGCGAGCATGGATTGCGGGAAGGGACTGAGCACCCTGACTTATGTCACCTGCTTCATTTGTATACATTTGGGCATTATGAATTCACGTTTGGTCAAATTTTATGTCTTCCTCTATCTCAAGTTTTGTAGTCTAATGTGTCAGTTTCTGTCTCAATTGATTGAGTGKGATGAAAKTTTTATGGATTAGGGTTGACGATTATTTGACATTTAGCAGGGTGCCAATCAAGTATGCTTCCGRTTGATGGAGTATTCCAAGTTTCAATCTTATGCATTATGTAGATCTGGGTRCCCTTATCTTTTTTAGGTCAATTGGCTGCTGCGGAGTTCGCAGAATTGCAGTGTATCAAAGTTATCACGAACTGACCATATTCGACAATCAATTCCGGACCTCTTGAAAGCATGCCCTTAGAAAAGCCCCAATCAGGCGGGAGTCATGGCAACCAGACCCGTCCGTCAATACCCAAGGCACCCAATTTGGGTATTGACAATACTTTGAAGTTAAATAAAACCCCTTTTAAAAGGACGGACCTATAACCACTGCTTTCAAACCTCTCATTTTCTTGCCAATTTTCAATTAGATATGTATGAAATATTTTGTATTTACTTTTTAGAGATGGAATTACATGACTTCTTTACTTAACAAAACATTTAGATTTTTTTTTTTTTGTGGGAAATTGATTTTTTGAAGAAATTACATCAAATTGAAAATTATTTCAAAAAATCTGAAAATTTTACCCTGTGTGTACATTAAGGTGACAAATATCATGGGGCAAATCCAAATTCTGTGCCTTTCTATAATTAGAATGCAATAGACGTTGAAAATACAACGAATTGGAGTAGAAACTAGAATAGATGAATTTCATTTCTTTAGTTGGGATGAAACTCAAAAAATAGCATTTTTGTGAAAAATAGCATATTTCTATGACCTGTTTATTTAACTAAGTTGTCATTTTCTTGAATATAAACACATGTGAATACTCTTCATAACCCAACATGAAAGGTCTAAAAGAAAAAACTCGACGAAGAAACGTTTCCAATTCCTTCTTCGTTGAAAAAGAAGTCAAATGGYAGAGAATGGCACCAAATGGCACCCTCGGCGTTCGTGGGTTAGGGGTATTCTTGGGTTTATCATCAAAAATTTGATTCTCAGAATGATTGATTACAATTTTCCTATTCAAAATTTTGTGCACGGGTGCCCATTGCAATCTTGACTTTACATACTGTTGATGGCTCTTGTAAATGAGCCTCAAATACACTATATCTTGGAGAAAAAAGCACATTAGAAATTCATTTAAAAAAGGCTTAGAGTAGATTTTGAAAAGTCATAAATTGATTGGGGTTATGTATTTTAGACTCTTTAACCTCATACTTTTTTGGTGACCAACTTTTTAGATTTGACATGTGATAAGAGGATTAAAAGACTTCAAATTACTTTTGGAGTTTAACACCATCACGATCAAACATTACAATCTTGAGATTGTTGTGGTTTGGCTTTTTGTTCAATTTAGAGCAAATTTTTAGGAGCTCAAAAAAAATCTTGGGCATTTAGGTTAAAAAACTTATCATATATATTTTATATTTTGCATTGTGTAAATTATATCTTGTGAACTATCATTAGAAGTGAATAGAAATCTCTTTATATAGACACATTAAAATTTGGATTTGAAAATTGATTAGTCAAAATAGAGCCCATTGAAAGCAAGTTACAAGACATAAACTTTAATGTGCCACAACAAATTATGCATAATCCCTTAAGGGCAAGGAAATAGTCCAGATTTCCAAAATTATAAAGATATAAAACAAAATACAACTTGATATAATAATAWGATAATGACTCTCAAAAAATAGTTGTAAAATATGATCAATAGATCAAATCCATACAATGAGATCAACTTGTTTGCAAATTAATATTTTTCAATTAAACTTGAAGCTACAAATTGAAAATTTCTTCTAATATCAAATTTTAGATAGAATATTTATGATTTTATGAAGGAATGTTTTTCTTTTCATTCAAAATTTTAAGTTCTTATTCTAGTAGTTTTTGAAGTTTCACATTTTACTATTTTATTGAAGTCGTTTTTGAAGGGTCATTTTTTAAATTGAAAAAGTAGATCAAATTAAACCCTATTTGGCAAGGTGAATTTTTAGAATCAACAGTTGAAAATGACCTTTCTAAATTTACTCCATTTAAGAGTAATATGAAGACTTTCTTCCATTTCAGCCCCTGGGGTATCGATCCCCCATCATCCTGTGGTCCAAAAAACATTTTAGACAACAAAAGGATATCCTTGCTTCCTTGACAATTAGAGAACCTACTGTTGTTTTCGGGCTTTCTCAGCTGTGGAACATTTACGGTTAGAAGTGTTGTGCAACTTCATACATAATGTAATACTAAACCAGTTCATTCAATCTCATTCTGAATTACAAAAGAACTGGATCTGGATAAAACATTATAGAGCAACGGAGAAGCAACATTTTCCCACCATGCACCAAACCAAATCGCTTACTTACAAAATTTGACAATAACTGTACAATGCTTGCGTTAAAACTAGCTATAAACATTAGAAAAACTTTATGTTTTAGAGCTCAAGATACTGTGCTCAAATACTCTCAAATACTCTAGATTCTCTGTACAAGGTTGCAAAGGCACCTGCTCAAGAAAGAAAYGGGTGAGTAAAAAAATGCAAGCATTCTACACCATGGTACCCAGTTGTGAGAGAAGACTACCACGAGCTTTGACCAAGCCCAAGAGTCGCTCCTCTATGATGGCCTGCGCTTCCTCCAATATACCATTCACCACTTGTGCTGCAGGAAGGATTTCCTTGATGAGAGCGGATCCAGTTCCTGCATACATTGCCATGCTTTCTACATCCCCCTGTGTTGTCCCATTTGGAGCAAACCCAGATAATCTTGTGATGTCCATCGTCTGCCATACAATTCAGGTGCAAAAAAAGTTTTTTGTTATGATTTTGATGTTCTCATTAGTGACCAAATGACRGGTTCCAGTTGAGAGGACTCCTTTGATGGAACAAAGACATGATTTCCACTACTGACAATCGATGGTGGAATTCAGTCAAAGCTCAGGATTTGTAACAAGAGTTTCTTTCGATAAAATTAGGTTGTTTCGAGGCTTTAAAAGAGCAGAAGAACGGGAAATTTTAATTTTGAACCCCCCCCCTCTGGATCGAAAAAAGAATGGAAATGAATGCTCACTTTTCCAAATACTACAGACTGGCCAATGACAGGTTGGTTGTTCTCATTTTCCTCAGCTCCAACTTTGTGCTTCCAAGTTTCAAGGAAGGGGGTTCGTAGAGCACGTTGGCCACCCGGCCAAAAAGCTCTCCCAAAAATATCTGGAAACTCGGTGCCGTCCGTGCCAGCCTCCAACACGTGTTGCTTGTAGATCGGATGTGCATTGGCCTCCACCGTTGCCAAAAACCTGCCAATCAACACACATAACATTCATTATTGAGTAGCAGTGGCATGGCACATTTTCAAATCAATGCCAACATCGAGCGAAGTAAAACCTTCGACATACTCGGACATGTGAAGATGATGCCTCATTAGCTTGAGASTCTCTCACTAGCTGAAAGGTGCTCAAGGTGTCAAAGAATCCCTTTCATGACAATTCAAAGGCTRCCCAACGARGGTTCTCTAGAATGTTAYACAYTKTAGAACAGGGTAGAATTGAGTCTTACTYATGCTCTATCACACTGCAGATTAAAACGTTCATTCCGCAATATTGGTGGATATTCACGGTATTGACACTTCTCAAGGGGGGGTGCTGAAAACTAAAAATCTATTCCGGGCCTAGATTTCGGAGCTTTGCACAGTTGAGTGTCAAGATTTTGATCCTCTGACTTGCACCATATAACAAATTCCACTTGTCTTTCAAGAAAAATTTACTGAAAATCAAATGATCCCAATTCCACTTCTCTTTCAAGGGAAGTTTACCGAAAAGTATTTCAAGAAGTTCCACCTCCCCAAAAGTCAGTTTCAGCTCTTAGATGGGCGCTTTATAAACCTCCTACCTTAAACCCTTTCAGAATGCTAGAAAGCTACCATTCCGACCAGCCTCACGAAGAGTTCGAAGCACTTGAGTTCATTGAGAAGAGGAAGTACCTGGTTCCCATGCACACRCCCTGAGCACCAAGAGAAAGAGCCGCGACGTAGCCACGGCCATCAACAATGCCCCCAGCAGCTATGACTGGGATTTTGTACGCCCGAATGGCATCCACTACACTTGGGAGCAGCGTCCACAACCCCGTCTGCTTAACCCTACCAAGTCAGCATGTATCTTCAAAAAATCAACATTCAAGACATTGTGTATGCATGGGCTGCACTAGTGTTGAATAGTTCAAACCTTTGAAAGGAACCAAGCTTTTGCTGTGGGCTGAAGATGATTGCCTTACTCTGCTAATGATATGTCCACCAGCTTCAAATCCTTGGCAAATGACTGCATCCACCCCCGCTTCAGCTGCCTTCACGGCTTCTGGCACTGACCCTACCTGCTCCACATTCCCATCCCCCCCCCCCCATGGGTGCAGCTGTCAGACTCCCTAAACCCTCAAGGAACAACGAATCATGGTTTGAAAATGGACAATTCCATTGATAATACTGTGAGCAATATGATTTAGATGAGACCTAATTTAATATCACCAGAATCAATGCAGAATATTGCATGTATTGGTCAAAAAGCTGATATAATATTTAATATATTGGCAAATGACAGTTCCGTATGACCTACTCAAAAACTGCTAAACATTAAGTACATGAGACCTGATTTGAGCTTGTTGGTCATTAAAGGGCGAACACAATTTAGCCCCTGCTCGTAAAGCAGGACGTGCAACCCTAATTGAGATTGCACGCCTGCACTAAACTAAGATATTCAARCTGTTACAGCAATCTGATTTTGAGATTTTAGGGGAGTCAAAGTGCAAGACGTGCGTTCTACAATAAGACGTAACACTACTGAAAATGGGAAAGTCTACATTGAGGACAGTATCTTGACAAGAATTGAGGCTACGAATCACACAGGGCTCAAACTTGAAAGAAAAGAAGAAAATCGTGCAGTTGCAATCCGCGAATTCCTACAACCCCTGTAGAAAGCTTCACTGAAAAATCAATCGAAAGCCATTTCCGTGACAGGCGTATGACCTGATGGAGGACCTTCGCCCCCGCGGCGTGTGCTTCATCCACTCGCTCTTTTGGGAAATCTCCGAAGTACACTTGAAGAAACGCAACCTTCTCAGCATAGATGTGTCGCAAAATCTCTTCATACGGAAACGCAAGCACAATGGCGACGCCGAAAGGCTTGCTTGTCAGCTCCCGTGTACGCGCCACCACGGTTTTGAGATCCTCTGGCTAGGTCAATTCAAGCCACCACAAATCCCGACAAATCTCAGAGAAACGAAACGAAGCCTATCTTGCATGATGAGTATCTATTGAATTTGAAAAGGTACACCTCCTCAACATCATAACTCTTGTCAATTTTAAGTCATCTATGAACAAAACTCTGAAATCCTCGCAAACATTAAGATTCTCGTAACTTCTGCATATAATATCCAAACCATGCATTCTCTTCCATTTACCAACGAGATTCTTAACCACTCTAACAACAGAAGCGCTTCAAGTGACACAAGTAGGTGTGGTTCCCTTACATCCCAAACTGTGAATTAAGATTCAAGCTTCAAGMTTCAAGMTTCAAATCAAAGCACTAAACTCCTTGAAATCAATGCACAAACACACCATGAAGTGGAACCACGATGCATCCTCTACCTTATGAGACAAAATTCTTTGACAATTCGTATATTCAAAGACTGGCAAGGTCAATTCAAACCACCACAACTCCCATAGTAAGGAAGAGTAACCAATCCTGCATAACAATTAGTATATACTGATTTTGAAACGTACAACTCCTCAACATCAAAACTCGTGTCAATTTTAACTCATCCATCAACAAAATTCAAATCCTTGCAACTATTAAAATCCTTGTAACTACTGCATATGGTATCCAAACCACGCATTCTCTACTGCGTTGGAATCCTCTTTCTCTTGCCAACAAGAACTTAAACCATTCTAACAATACAAGCGCTTCAAGTCTTGCTTGCCAAAGTTGCCTAGATAGCCCAAAGAAAAGAACAGGAGTTCTGCACTTCTTCCCCAAAGAAGTCTACGGAGCCCCAAAAGTTTAGAGTAGCATATCTTTTGATCTTGGACAACTAGTTGAATTTTTCTTTATTTCCTCTAAAAGGGCCATGATCACATCTTGAGTCAATCTCATGAACATATGCCAAAAATTGACCACATGTGTTGCTACCCAAGATCTCTTTCCATACATTGACCACTCACTAGGTCCTTTTGAAATTAAAGGATTCTAAGCACAAAAAGTTAGTAGAACGTACCAAAATACCATTTCCTTTACTTTGAACAGTAAAATCTTACAATCAACTTGGTTGAAGTGCTTGAATTTTTCCCAAATGTTCCCATACAGAAATATTTAACTATAAGCAAAAAAAAAATTTGAATAGGTCAACAAGCACTAGAAATGGCAGTTTTAAAGTGTTTTTTGGTGAAAACATAATCACGAATCTTTAGRTGTTGTACATTGTTCTATTGAATTACAGTTTGATTGATGATAAGAGCAATAATTTTCGAAAAGCTTACAATCAGAAACCACCAAAACCACACTGCAGCACCTCAGTTCTATCATCCCCAGTTTCAAGCACATTCAAAGAATATAACAGTTGTAAAACCCTACTGACTAGCACAGCTCTCGAAACAGCACCAGCATGACTGAACAAAAGGCTTGTGATGTTGATCTCTGTGGATTGGTGCATCAGAATCCAAYAAGGGAGCAGTTTATTATCATATGTATATACAAACAAAAGCAGCTGAAAAGTAGCAATGACCGAATCTTGACTATTGACAATGCGCTKTGTACCTACAAATCTTCACCAAACTCTGGCATTCCGTAGACACTGAAACAAATGCTCTAGAGAATGTGAGTGTGTTCAATGTTGCCTTGATTGTCCCCGAGGTAACCTCTTGGCAATCTCCTGTCAATCAAAATAACACATAACCATTTTCAGGCCCGGTGGGAGGTGGGGTGAATTCTGCGAAACTGATGAACCTTGGACAAAGAATTTCTCGACGACCGGCTGTACAGACGTGGATGCTTGGGCTTCCTGGCAATATCGCCCTCAGTGCATCGCTGCCAGGCACTAGTGTCAGAAATGAATGGCTTTACAGTCTAGTCATATAGCTCACTGAAATTACTACAGGAATGCTAAAATTTCAAATCGTAAGCAAAATGCTGTCCGTGGACGAGTACGAATTTTCATTCTAACTGCCACTTCTATCTCAGAGGATTGAAATAAATCATTTAGGATGATTCCAGGAAGGCAACAAAATGTGCCAATAGAAAGAAGAAATCGTACCCTGACGATAGAAATAAGGCAAATGTAATTGACCCTAAACTTCTAAAAATGAGCTTCTTATAATATTAAGAGGTGATTGATAATAGAGTGGGCACCAGCGCTAGTAAACTATAAATGATGGACCTAGATTTCACGAACAGAGATTCAGTTCCTTGCAAGCTCAAGTAGACAAGAGGAAATAAATTTACCTCAAAGAGTTGGTTCACATTGTCGGAGGTCTTAGCTGAGGTTTCAATGAAGAACATGCCATTACTTTCGGCATACTCCTGGGCTTCCTGCAGCAACAAAGGGATGAAATTATAAGCATTAGCAAAAAATTCCAAGTTCTTACTCCAGTGGAACCTGGATTTTTGTAAAGTGAAAGGAAAAAATTGCAAAGGATTTACTTACTTCGCGAGAAACTGCACGTTCGTTTTCGAGGTCGGCTTTGTTTCCCACTAAGGCCATAACAATATCAGGGTTTGCATGCTTCTGCAGCTCCTGTTGTGGAGGATGAAAAATGACAATCAGTGTTCAATGCTACACGATCAAAGCAATGAACTAGTTTCAATTAGATTGAAACCGTCTATTAGGTAATTCCATTGAAATTCTCATGTTTCAGCAAAAGCAGTGAAGTCTGAGACGAACCTTCACCCAGAATTGAGCTTTCAAGAATGTCTCCGGGTTGGTAATATCATAAACTACAACCGCTGCTGCTGCACCCCTGTAGTAYAAGGGGGCTAATGAGGCATATCTGTTGATCAAAGCACATATGACACGAATTTCAGAATCAAAAACCTCGTAAAATAACTCAACCCCAACGACCCAAGCAAGCAGAACATAACTCCTCATCCACGAGTTAAACTGAATATAGTAATGTGATTCAGAAAGGCAAAGTTCTTTATTTCAAGAGGAAAGCCAGCTGTAAATATTTACATAAAAATACATAAAAATACAAAGGAATAAGAAGGCGACGCACCGCTCTTGACCTGCTGTGTCCCAAATTTCATACTTTACGTTAGTCGAGTCTTGCAAGGCAACTGTTTGTGAGAGAAACGAAGCACCAACCGTCACCTGATCAAACCAGAAACACAGAGAATGAGAGCTATCTAATAACCACTTGCCATTCCTCGTCACTTACGGAAATTTCGGACCAATTGCAATACCACGATTCAAAGTTTCCCGATTCGAAACTAACCTTAGACGAAGGGTCAAATTGTCCACGCACAAACCGTAAGACAATGCAGCTCTTTCCAACTCCCGAGTCACCCAACAGGACTAGCTGTAGTTTTGCCAAACGAAACAACAGTGTGAGAAATTTACTTCTAGAATACCACAATTTCCAAAACTCCCTACGAATCCTAACAACCACATGCTCCAAGAATCAGTATACCTTGATTCGCACATTCTTGGAATCCAAAACCTCGGTGTGATAGTTGTTATTCGTCTGTAAACGTCCTGAGCCTTTCACTGCTGCTATCCCACAAGCATCCACCATTAAAATCGTCATTACAAGAGAGTTACTCCAACTTAGCAACTATATGAACCCCTATGCATAGTCACATTTCAAAACAAACTAGTCCCTCAATGAACTTCTACTCAACCCCTAACGGCTCATCAAAAAAAAACACGGATTCAATTCTGAAACACAGAAAACAAAACCAAAAGCTTCATTCGAAAACAACAAGATCCATGAATAGTCCCCAAAAGTTGAGATCAGCACCAGGAGAAGAAGCTGCACAGCCCATCGCACCTGCCCGTTCCAATCCTCGGCACTACAGTCCCTACACTCTCCTCCAAAACTAAAACTAGGAACAGCCCCTTCTACTTCCATTGCATCGCTATCCCCACGACCAACAAAAGCTCCAAATGCACAAAATGACACACACACACACACACACACTTCCTCTTTAATCTCGCAACAGATCAACCCCTCTCCACTCACAATTAAAGTTAACACTCCAAACTCCCACTACCGAAACCTTCACCACACAATGCAAAGCCGACTCTTCTGTCACCAACAAATCGATCCTGCAACGCCAATGCCTGCTTCTCGGATCAACACAAGCGAGAAGAAGGCGATGAAGAAGAATTTCGCTATTCTATTCTGATAACTTAACCCCAAGTGTAGCTAAGAGTGGATCTGTCAAAGTTACACACATTCTCACCAAACGGTGCAATTGAAATAAGAGAAGACTGCTTGTGGATTTGAGACTTGATGGGGATGGTGGTGCCTGGAGAGCAAAGGGACGTTGGAGCTGGATGGGAATCATGCCACGGAATCTGGAAAGCTGAGCAACCTGCAAACCCAAATGCTGCTAAAAATAATCAAAAAAAGCTGGAGTGGCGAAGCACATTCCGTCAACCGGCATGCTGCACAGCAACTATGAAACATTAGCTGGCCCACCCGACGTTGGCTTTGGCTTGGCCTTTCGCCTTCGGAAGGAGAGGAAGGAGAAACAGGCAGGCAGGCAGGCAGAAGAAACAAGGGTTCCCGGGTGTGGATGATATTCATCCTAAGTTCATCGACGCCGTTCGTCGGTCGGTGTTCGTTGAGCGCGGTTCGTCGTCACATCAGTCGTGGACCTGTCGTTGTCAACTGAAGTCCTGATTGGCGGGCTGGTTGGTAGACCTGGCTGATTAGTAGGTGCGGGCAGGTTGAAATTAGTATGGGTGCTATAGTGTAACTTAGTGTGAGTGTGCTTAAAATTTTATTTCTTTGGYCCTGTGACTTCTGTCCACAAAGGACAAAGAATAAAGACTATGCCATCGACTCTCACATTGAATATTTCTGGATTCACATTTTCAAATTCTATTTACAACCGCATTCACATTGCACAACGTGGTTTGGGTTTGGTGAGAGGAAAGGTCAGATGCATCAAATTCTTCTTCCCTATCCAATTTAATTGTTTAGATGGGGAGGGGCTAATTTTTTCTAATATTAAAATTTCACTTAAAATTTTAGAGTTTTCTTGCACAGAGAGAATTCAAATCCTTCTCCACAAGACAATAGAAACTTGCAAGCTCTCAAATTTAGCAAGATTATTCAATGCCATACTAAAATTTACTTCAAAAAAATTTCCGCAAAAAGGTTTTTTCTTGCAAATTTTGTTGCAACTTGAAAGCAACATGGTTGAAATTTTGTGAAAAAAACATTGCAGCCCTTCACCGCGCAGTGTGCTGTGATTGTGCGGTGGTAAGAATTTGCATTCCACCATTGCATTCGTAAAATTCCTATATTGTGCGGTGCTTGTCTGGTCATCATCAATTCTACTGAGCAATTCTATTGTCTGATGATTGAAACCGTTCGGTCAATGGCAGGTTTACTCTACATTTGGACCATTTGGGCCATTGACTAGAAAGTGTTCCATTTTCCTAGATATGGAGTGCACAAGATGTACACAATCAAAGCACTCGCTTAGATAGGAGAACTATCTTCAACAAACTATTCATTCATGTTGGTTAAATGATCAAAGTTACTTTTCTTTTTCTACTCAATAAAAACAAGTGTAAGTCTATGAGAGCCTCTTGTCGGTGTTTGGTACACCTATAGACAATTATTTAAAAAAATTCAAAAATTATTCATATTGTATCCGAGTTATGGAATCTTCTTTTATTTGCCAATACGTTCTAATAAAAACCATTTATGTTTAATAATACCCCCTCTGTTCCAGAATGATATTTCCGTAGCCCTTCATTTTTTGTCCCGAAACGATCTTCTTGGTGCATGACCTAATATGGAACGAAGGAAGTTGTAGGGCTAGAAGCAACTCCTTGAAGAACGGAAAAAAATCCCAATCAAAACTCTTGATTTGGAATGCATTGAAGCATGTACTGTTGAATCATTGTTCCCCATACTGACATTCATGAAAATTTGGTCTTAAGTAAACAATCAATGGTCATATGGKCTTGGGCAATATGCTAAGAGCTAAGGCCTTGGGCCAACAAGTACTGGCCCACGTACACAAGTCCTGTAGTACAAAAATTGGCCAATTAATTCTTAGTCCTAATTCATAAAAATCGGGCAATTTAATGGCCACTAGTGCTCTAAAATAATGCTCCAAAATTTCAATGTTTGACTATATCAAAACTACCTTCTGATAAGGAATTGGGAACTCAAAATTTTAGGATGATAGGAGTGTCCCAAAATCTACTTATAGCTCAAATTTTTTTTGGAAAAATATAATTTTCAGCCTTAATACGGAACATTTTGTTCAACAGGAAGATCATTTTGGGACGGAGGGAGTAGTAACTATGTTTAATTGTAGTTTGTGACAATAATAGGTGTGTATATCTTGTGATGAATTGATATTGTTAATTGTTATTGCGAAATTATATTGATGTTGCTTAATACTATAAAGACCTTGTGGACTTGAACAGTTCAATGGATTATTTTACAAAGAATGCGCCTATTGGTCCAATAAACACTGAAGTATTTTGGTGACTACCTTGGTCATGGGAGCCTAAAGTCCTATTGTCCTTCTGAGGGGCAAAATAGATTTTGGGCAGGCTCCTACAATTTCAATATTTATTATGATTTTTTGAAACATTTTATAGAGTTTGAAAAACACATTAGCTTTTTAGAATTATAATTTTTATTTCAATCTCTTTGTCTGGGAGCAAAGTAATAGTACAAGAAGGCCAAACTTTTAGTTTGGTAGGTACAAAAAATGACCTACAAAAAATTAAAATTAAATAAAAAGTTTACTCAAAGATTGAAATTTTATCTATATGGAGAGCATAGATTCATTCCATTTGGATATGTTATGTAAAAGTTATGAACAATTTTGTCTTGGAGACATTCAAAGGATCCTCTTCAAAAAATACCTTGTAGGATTCATTTCTACTTGAATCAACTTTTACACATTTGAAAAAAAACATTTCACAAGATTAAGATATCTTGTTAGAACAATCCCACTTTTCAGACTAGTGTGTTTTAATTACATCTTTAATTAGAACAAATAGTGCTTTAACTTTCCATTCAATCTTGAATTGGATTTTATATAATAATTCTTTATTGAGTGAAAATTGAAGTTTTTTTTTAAAGTTTCTAGACTCTCAAATCAATTCTTCACCATAAAAAAATTAGAAATGCAAAATCAATAKCACAAATTTTTTGATTAAGAAGAATCAAAGCCAAAAAATCTAGTTGAGCAAGGTGCAATATAATTTATTTTCTTCACTTTAACCCCGAAAATTCCATGACTATGTTTTCACCAAGAATGCTCCAAAACTACCATTTTTAATACAAGTCTCAAATTTTTGAAAAAAAAAACTTTTTGACACATGTAACCGTAGGATCTTTTAGTAGGCTGACTTGAAAACATGTGGTAAAAATTTCAAAAATTTCCACTATGTGGATTGCAAGATATAAGCATTCAAATTCACTGAGATCATTTTTTGGCCCTACAAAAAACAAGGCAGCTGCACTTCAAAAGCTCACTTTTCTATTAAAAAATGTTTAAAATGGTGGTGCTTCTTTAGAATCTTTTTCCTAGACAAGTTGGCAACACGTGTGAAAAATTTTAGATCAGTTGGAATTGTACAACATGTAGGCAAAAAAATGTAAGTGGACAATGGTAGAGAATGATTCAAAATACTAAATGATGAAGAATTTCATTATGGAATTGAAAAATGTCATTTCCAATGGTTTTAATGTTGTAATAATCAATCTACTTCCTATGATTTTATTTTATTTCCAATTATATTGAAAATTGAGTAAGATACAGGATTTTAGAGTTTATTTAGAGTAGACAATTCATAACTGGCTGCAAACAAAAAAATCCTCATAACTTTTGACTCATTGATCAAAATGGAATGATTCAAAGCTTTCCATGTATATATAACTCTAAAGAATCAATTTGAAAATTTTGTTTTGACAAAAGTGATTTTTTTTATTTGCTCGGATTGCCCATTTACTGAAAAAAGTAACATATTAGGCCATCACATTTGACTCATATTTCCCAATGTCATGAAATTTATTGCATATGAAAGATATTCCTTGTACCCACCTTCAATTAAAATTTGGGCCAAAAATATGGAATTTCTAGTCACAAGTACTTGCCCAAANTTTTCTACTCAATAAAAACAAGTGTAAGTCTATGAGAGCCTCTTGTCGGTGTTTGGTACATGTGTAGACAATTATTTCAAAAATTTCAAAAATTGTTCATATTGTATCCAAGTTATGGAATCTTCTTTTATTTGCCAATATATTCTAATAAAAACCATTTATGTTTGATAATACCCCCTCCATTCCAGAATGATCTTTCCGTAGCCTTTCATTTTTTGTCCCGAAACGATCGTCTTGGTGCATGACCTAATATGGAACGAAGGAAGTTGTAGGGCAAGAAGCAACTCCTTGAAGGATGGAAAAAAATCCCAATCAAAACTCTTGATTTGGAATGCATTGAAGCATGTATTGTTGAATCATTGTTCCCCATACTAACAATCATGAAAATTTGGTCTTGAGTAAACAATCAATGGCCATATGGGCTTGGACAATATGCTAAGAGCTAAGGCTTTGGGCCAACAAGTACCTGCCCATGTGCACAAGTCCTGTAATACAAAAATTGGCCAGTTAATTCTTAGTCCTAATCCATAAAAATTGGGCAATTTAATGGCCACTGGTGCTCTAAAAAAGTGCTCCAAAATTTCAATGTTTGACTATATCAAAACTACCTTTTGATAAGGAATTGGGAATTCAAAATTTTAGGATGATAAGAGTGTCCCAAAATCTACTTAAAGCTCAAATTTTTTTGGAAAAATATAATTTTTAGCCATAATACGAAACATTTTATTCAACAGGAAGATTATTTTGAGATGGAGGGAGTAGTAACTATGTTTAATTGTAGTTTCACTATAAGAAAATAAGGGTATAAATGACTTGTCCACAATGACTGCACCGACAACAATGACTGCAAAGTGACTGCAAAATGACTATTTTGTAGTCATTGTTGTCGGTGCAGTCATTGTGGACAAGTCATTTATACCTCCATTTTCTTGTAGTGTTTGTGATAATAATAGGTGTATATATCTTGTGATGAATTGATATTGTTAATAGTTATTGCGAAATTATATTGATGTTGCTTAACATTATAAGCAGTGTTTGGGAAGATTTTTGACTCTTATTGGCCAATTTCCTTCAACTCCAAAACTAAACCAGTTGTTTCAACATAATGCCCGGTTATTTCTTCTATTTATCATGCAAAATAAATAAAAAACTGTTTTTTTTACCGGTTTTTGGCCGATGTTTCTAAAGTGAAACCGGTTTTTTGACCAAATCCACYGGCTAACTTTGAACTAGCCTCCGGTTCTTCCCAGACATTGATTATAAGGACCTTGTGGACTTGAATGGTTCAATGGATTATTTTACAAAGAATGCGCCTATTGGTCCAATAAACATTGAAGTATTTGGGTGACTACCTCGGTCATGGGAGCTACATCTTTCTAAATTTAACCGCTAAAGTCCTATTGTCCCTCTGAGGGGCAAAATAGATTTTGGGCAGGCTCCTACAATCTCAATATTTATTATGATATTTTAAAACTTTTTATAAAGTTTGAAAAACACATTAGCGTTTTAGAATTATAATTTTTATTTCAATCTCTTTGTCTGGGAGCAAAGTAATAGTACAAGAAGGCTCGACTTTTAGTTTGGTAGGCACAAAAAATGACCTACAAAAACTTAAAATTAAATAAAAAATTTACTCAAGATTGAAATTTTATCTACATGGAGAGCATAGATTCATTCCATTTGGATATATTATGTAAAAGTTATGAACAATTTTGTCTTAGAGACATTCAAAGGATCCTCTTGAAAAAATACCTTGTAGGATTCATTTCTACTTGAATCAACTTTTACACATTTAGAAAAAAAAATTCACAAGATTAAGATCTCTTGTTACAACAATCCCACTTCTTAGACTAGTGTGTTTTTAATCACATCTTTAATTAGAACAAATGATGCTTTAACTTTCCATTCAATCTTGAA
>VACF01001031.1:0-27421 GCA_006891605.1 Pleurozium schreberi | reverse complement strand
AATGTCACACTGGTGTTACCCTCCAAATTGCCAGCCAACGCTACAAACCCTTCAAGCTCGGATTGGGTCGAGTCATATCGCTCTTTGCTTAACCGCTCATGTACATACTGATCTGTCAGTGCCACACCCGCAAGCCAGAGAAGCTCGTTGGTGTTCTTGTGCAGAGTGTGGGCGATGTCGAACATGAGACAACCCGATGGCCGGCCATGGAAGCAGCCCATCCGGTAATACTCAGCCTTTAGAAGCTCCTCTTCGCGATTGGGCTCATCATCCCCATCTCCTTTCTTCCGCCTCTTCCGTCTCCTTTCCTCGTCATCAGACTCCGAATCTGAATCGGAGTCCGACTCTTCGAAAACATCGGGATTGGAATCATAAGTGGAAGCAAAACTTGACAACCTATTCAGCATGAATCCGTACGGCATGTCCGCTTGCGCTTCATCGTCCTGAGTGAACAACACCGTAACCTGGGGATTTAAGTCACTCAAGTTGTGCAAATGAATGGGGCGATGGCTATCCACTACAAACACCTGCACTTTGGAACCCAGTTGCARCAGCTGGTGCAAATTGCGTGAAGCGCCCCAATTGATGAGGAGAATCACGACAGTGTCATCCTCCGATCGCAGCGATCGACCTGCGAGGTTCTKAATGCTTTGGAAACCAGCCACAGGGTACACAGAGTAGCGGACTGAATCTTGGACCAAGAGGTGGGTGACAATTTTCAGAGCGCAGAGGGAATCCACGTCCGCCGCGGACGGAAATATCAGCAGAGGGGATCCCACGGATGTTGCTACGGCCTTCCGAAGCTTGTCATAGAAAGCTCCAGCAATTGTCTCTCTAACCATGGCTGTCTATTGGATGGCGGTCACGAATTTGCCCCGAATCACATTTCTTAGTCACCTCCCCCCCTATCCTCTCACAGACCCTCAATCCCAATCCCTACACACTCTCTATCTAAATTACTATACAGTTACAGCCTGCTCCCGTCCAACGTGGGTGCCGCCATTGAAGAAATAAGCTCACAAACAGGAACACTCGGACAAGCGGCATCTAGGCAAAACYCTCGTGATTCCATCTGAGGAAAAGGTGACTCGCAATGACACCGGAACATTCGAATTCGCACAACTGATTGGCTCACAACTGGTCAGAAGCATTCGCATTCTCAGAAACGGGGAAGCTCCAAACTCAACCAGGTCGGCTACGGCAGTCCGGCAGCAGTCTCCCCGAGCTCGGAATTAGGCTTCCACAACAACATCACGTCGCCTGCCGATGAACCAAATGGGTGGATGACCGAATTCAAGTCCGTTTCTTGCAGCCGCTTCAATCACGTCGAATGCCCCAAAACCTTCCAAAGCGGGGATCAGACGCGGATGAGAGAGTGACAGAAACAGTAATCGCAGGAGCTTCTCCGCAAATCTGTGGCGCCGGATCGCCAGCAGTGGCCGGAGACAAGGAAATCAAGGACACACTCTCTGTAAGCAAGCTGAGTGAAAGCACAGCTTATCCAAATCTCCCGCCACTGGAAGCACGGTTCAAAAACAAGCGCTAAACCACAAAGTAGTCTGAACGAGACCGAATTCAAGTCCGTTARCTGCGGACTCTTCACTCACCTCGAGTGCACCAAAACTGGATTCTGAAGCGAATGAGAGAGTTGCAGAAACAACCCACCAAAGCAATGCTTCGAGGTCTTGTTCCTCATATCTGTGGAGCTCAATCGCGAGCACAGGAGGCAAGGAAATGAAGGACTCAGATTGCGGAGGTCTGAGCAGAGCTAAGGAAGCACATTACAAATCTCCCGCCACTGGGAGCCCGGTTCAAAAACAAGCGCAAAACGCAATGCGGAGTGTCAGAGACAGAGGCACTGAAGAACGGCACTGAATTGTGTGGGAGCCCGTCCAGATGGATGGATGAAGACGATGAAAATGGATGAAGACGATGATGTCCAGAAGGGCGGGAGAGCACATTTTCAAAAACCGTTTGAACTGGATGACGGGGCGCACTCCCGTGACCCGACACCTCAAACCTTGCCCACCTCCATAAAATCATTGACGCTAATTCAAACCCTAAAATCGGAAATCAAAGTCTTGGTAACTCTGTCCATACCTTTTATTTTGGACGAGGTTGTGGTATCCAATATACCATAGTTGTAGGGCAAGGTCGGCGGAAAATAATTCTATAGATGTCAAAATTTTAGGGAAATTATTTTTGATTCAAACCCCCAAAAAAAAACTATATGGTGAAAAAAGGAATATTACCAAATTTTTTATTTTTAACATTTGTCAAAACTTATTTTTTGAAAATAAGTAAATACTTGGCAAAGAGGTGCCATCCTTGCTAAGGTAGGAGAGAACCTATTTGTGCAAAAATTCACTATCACTTTATTGTATTACTATGTATCAGTAGTGTACATTTCAAGTTTTCAATGTACAATGTTAAGACATAAAGAATTGCCTTCTCCCTTTGATTCTCATACAAATATTGTATTTTAAATACAATCTAATGTGAAATTCGTACACCATTATATTTTTGTGTAGTTTCAATCATGCATAATAAATTTCTATTTCAAAAAAATTAACTTCATTTTTGGTGAATTTTCTCTGGTCCTGTGGGGGGTAATACTATCAACAGAAACATGAACCGAGACGTTCGGTTGACGTAAATCAAGTGGCATCTGACTCGTTGATAAGCCTGTGGAATTCTCGATGATAAATTTGATGATTGTATGTTTCAGCAACCTAACAGTCAGCCATCTGGAGAAGTACTCGAGGCGCTGATGAACAAGGAGCGAGAGGACAGACGTAACCGCAGTTCTCGTCACTCTAACTTCTGCGGCATGTTCGTCCGCGTTGGGAAGGTATTGGAACAGTCTAGTCTTTAAGTGCATTCTGCAGTTAAGTTCTTATGAAGTTCTGTCTGCTCTCATTTCGCACTTATCCTGTGTAAAATCCTTTGCACCTTCTAAATTGACATGAGCTTTGATATATCATTGGTTTTTTGGCAGGATGGATCCAAGACAATAGTCACAAGGAATCCCTATCAGTCGCCTTTAGATAACTTATTTCAGAAACCTGAAATCAAAAGAGGTCTTGTGAAGAAAGTTGCGACAGACCTTCCGCCGCATGTTCGATCCAATTCCACTGTATGCAGTTTCCTGAGAGGATTTTCAGATCAGCTTTTGGAGGGGAATTACAATTGTGAGTAATTCTGGTTTAGTAGACGAAGGCAAAAGTTCCAAAAAGTCTTGTTGATTCGATTTAAATAATCGCTTAGGGGATGTAGAACTCTTAGATAGCTCTAGTACAATGCCTCATATGAGAATCTCTTGTAGAATCTGTTATATATTGCGCATAATTAGGATCTTCACTTGTCTTCCATTAGCCTTATTGAAGAAGCAATAACCGTTGGATTTTCCTCATGCAGTGCTTATGCAGACTATTAAGTCGGATATCCAAAGTGAGAGGAACAATGTGCAGGAGCAAGACATCGTAATGTTTTTTGCTGTCGCCAACTTTTTTACAGCATATCAGCGGTGCCTTCTCATGAAGAAGAAGGTGAGCCTGAACTTCCACATCCGTTTACGTGCAGGAGTATGGTTATGGTAAGTGATTGGAAGTCTTGAGCGAAGACTATTTATATCCTACAACATGTCTGACAGTTTCATGACTTGCTCTGTGCAGCCCAGCGATGGCTTACAGGAAAGTGGGGAGAGCCAAAACCCGACTGAAGATAGCGTTGTTGTGTTTCAAGGACGATGTGGTAGAATTGCATCCACTATGGATGAAGACATGTTCCTTCTCGTCACCATGAAATGGCAGGTCTTTGTCGAMAACGCGAAGTTGAGCAACGAGTGGCTCCCAGCAACATCTTCTGGATCACTTCTCAAAGAAATGGTAAATTTACCACTTTCCTATCGCTTTTTCATGAGGTGCCTTTGACCGACTTACACTTAATAAAATGAGTACCTGAACACTGAATTAGCACCAGTTTATCCACAAGTAACGTCGTCGAATTGATGACGCTACAACTGGACTTACCGGATATGATTTATCGGTTTGTTGTCCGTATCCATTTTCAAGGAGTTGAAATATAAGGGGATCAGTGATGCCTATTGACAGTACATTCTGGTTTGTTGCTGGCAGATTCACATGCTAGACTACATACTCAAGGCATCGGATCCAAACGCTAGTGAAGGACAACAAGAAATGAGGGTAGCCCGAATTCTGCTGTATAAAGTCTTCTACGACCAGACAGAGAACGGAATCCTCCCTTTCATCTTTCGTCTTATGAAGACTTTTGATATTCATAAACAACCGCGCAGGCATGTGAAGCAATACTTCGAACCATAGCAAGTAWATRCTATTAAATTATTTCWRTAAATATGGGATCGTTTCAGGCRTTCAGTGATTTGAAAATAAGGGACGTTGCTATTTCTATGTTGACAGTTACTTTTTGAGTGCAGTCAGCTGACCGGTTTGATAGAAACTACGCACATTGTGCTTCGGCTACTAGACTCCATGACGAAGCAAGATGGAGCACTGAGAGTAAGTCATTACCTCCTTTTCTTTTCTTTTCTATCCATTTTTTACTCTCGGGTATATTATCATTTGTCCCACGAATTGTCCTTACGTGTTGTAGTCAGTAACTTCCTCCAGGTAAAGAAGAAAGCTCGAAATCCCAAGAGGAAGAATTCCAAGCTTCCGCAAAAGAAAACCAGCCAACCGCCTGAATCAGTTGSGGAGGCTGCCGTCCACGACAAGGCAAATACAGCAGCTTCGAGTCAAGTCCAAATTGAACCAGAAGACTCTACTGTAAACGTACCTGTTTTGATCGCTCGGCGTTCAGAGCCTGATGATACTAACCTTAGCCCTGATGACTACGTTGGAGTTTCAGACCAAGGAGGACTTGAGAATGACACCGAGAAACTTGAAGGAGAGGGTAGCGAGGGCAAGGAGGAAATTGAAGGAGAGGGTAGCAAGGACAAGGAGGAAATTAAAGGAGAGGGTAGCAAGGACAAGGAGGAAATTGAAGGAGAGGGTAGCAATTTTCAATTTTGTGAGATATTAGTGGTTGTCAATGTTAACACCAAGATCTCCATCTTCTAATACGATTGATGAAAAATGAACACCAATTACTATGCAACGTTGATAGAGAGAATTCAAGAGAAGAAATAGAAGTAACAAGAGCCAATAGAAGCATAGAAGCATTGTGGTGTCAACACTATTAGGGCCTGCTTCCATGAAGAGTTGGGAGTTGGTGAAACTCGCCGATCAGCAGCTTTTTCTAGAGTCCCCATTCCATTGATAATCAGTGATGGGTTTCMCCGGCCCCCGACTCCACATGCAAAGAGGCCCTCAGTATGACATGTTTGGTGGTAAAAAAAATTACAATAGTAAGCTAGTCCTTGAACTTTTATAACAATTGTTGATGTGTTAAAAGGACCCAATGATATGAGAGTTAAACACTCCAATTGACCCAACAGTTTGGTTCCTATTCAGTGGACGGATGGGGATGCCTTTACCAAGAGCCTGCCTGTTTTGTTGACGGAAGCTTCAATGACGGCCTTGTCCCAAGGAATGAGCGTTCTCAGGTCGATGAGCTCACAGGAAATGCCGGCCTCTTTGGCGGCCTCCTCACACGCTTCTTCCATGATCGCCAATTGCGCCCCCCACCCCACCAGCGTGATGTCGCTTCCCTTCCTAATCACCTGCMATGAATGGATCACCCCAATTAGAAACCACAACTTCCTGCACTTAACGTGAATCAATGAAATGGATACTAATTGGATAATTGACAAGTTCAGAATCCTGCAAKTAATGCTTTCAACAAACAGGTGGAACCCAATTCATTGAGCCTTGGAGATGAGAAATTATGCAAGCAAGTAGGGATAAATTATAGATAAGAATTCAGAAAAATTTAATGATAATGGAAAAATTCCTAATTGTGTCATTACCTCAGCGCTGGAGAGAGGAAGAATATAATCGTCCACAGGAACATCCTCCACCGCCAATCGATACAGCCACTATCTTCCCAAACACAACCATCCCACCATCCAAGAGCTCAGAAGGTCAAAGCAACCACCACAACAACACCAAGAAAACCAGCAAACCAACCTCAACCAATCCCAACCAACCCCACAAAATCAATAACAAAACTTTCGTTCTAGTTCCCCAAACCCTAAATTATGTTGAACTTGGCACCTTGGGCTCGAAGAAGACGACGGGGTTGGGATCTCGAATCGATGCTAGCAGTAGACCTTTCGCTTGCGCTGGACTCCTTGGAATCACCACCTGCCGAATTTCTCCAAACAACCACTTTATSAACTCAACRATCGAGCTCCAACGTAGGCATCGACATGCGAACAAAAGCAAGCAAGATACAAACTGCAACWAAAGCAAGTGAGCAAGATGCATACACCAAGCATTGAAAAGCAAGCAAGATACAAACCGCAACTAAAACAAGTGAGCAGGATGCTTACAGCAAGCATGCAAAGGAAAAGAATAGGATGCAACAACGGACCTTGATTCCAGGGACATGGCAGAAGAAAGCTTCAGGAGACTGCGAGTGGTAGTGTCCTCCATGTCCCACTGCTCCGTAAGGCGCCCGCACCGTCAGCCCTGTACAACTGTCCTTGTAAATCTTTGCCACTCGTCGATTTAGGGTTACAGAAAATTGTTGACGAGGAACGAGAGCCAGATTTTATTTACCTCCGCAATTGAAGAGATTTCCGCTCCGGTACCGATACTTCGCAGCCTCGTTTACAATCTAGATAGCCAATTAGTTATCACAGCATCAGGCAAGACATCCACGAATATAAATAGGCGCTTTCAGATGCATCTTATTTACGATCAGGACCAAGAGTCCGAAATTGGGCTTCAGGAACTTTTATTATCAACACATGAATGSAATGTTCTTCACTGTTCTAGTGATATACAATTTGGCTCCATCTGATTTACGGATTCCGAGCTAATGTGGATTCCTGAGATGCAATAGGACCGCCTCCTTATTGCTTTACCACAATAAATTTGAAAATTTGAAAAAAAATTTGATGCAGAGTTGGCAAGGCACCACACATTTATCCCCCATTTCTATGGKTTTTTAGGCATGTATTGACGTGATGGGCAATAAGAACCTTTGTACCGTATCATCATTTCATCCATAGTGGCTTGCTTCCCTAAATGCCATGCACTTTGACATGCGTCCCTAATGCCATTGAGCAATCAAAGTAGTTGGCCTATTTTGTCATACCCATGTAAATTGCGTTCATGCACACAAGTAGCCGGATTGGTAAAATGCAAACATTTTACCAATGCCTCATATCACAACGGGCTCATAATCTTGGAAATAACAGGACAATGAAAGAGGGACCCTTTCTTGTGCTAATAGGAATTGCCATTTGGTTGATGCTTCATGCCCATGTACAATAGAATTGCAAAAAAAGCCTTGAGACATGGTTTGGTAATGTCTTTCCAATCCTCCCTGTCCATGGTCTTCCCATCCACATCCTTTTCTGTAGCATAGCGGTTGGTTTCTAAGACAATTMTTTTCAACACATGAAATGGCCAGAAGATGTCAAATAATTGCATCATAGTGGGCATGTGGTTCGAAAAAAAATTGGACCCCAGAGTCCCGGTAAATGGCATTGGCTCCGGATCATACAATAAATGAGTTTTGTTCCATGTGGCATCGCAATACATATATTTTATGGAATTGACGTCAACATAAAATTGTATAAATTTGACAATGTGGYTGCTACTAATTAGAACCTTTGGAAGAAATAAACAGAGAAAAAACTTAGGCAAATATGTCACTATTTCAAGGWCCATCTAATTTGATACCACGATCTTGACATGATTGACTTGCAAATTTATAATTAGCTACATAAAATAAACCACCCTATACAAACAAAGACACTTATGAAGCTAATTTCTTTCATTACTACACATTTGACAAGCTTGACAAGTGAGCTACTCTCATTGTGAYRGAGAAAAGGGCCRRTGTTTCTTGCARTGACCCAAATGTATAAAGCATTTTGAGAGCCATTATRTGTAGAATAGGTGACAAAACTTGGTTAAAAGACAAACAAAAACTCGRAATTCTTCATGGAATTATGTAATAGTTGGAAGAAGATAATCAAAATAGTTGATTGGMAAAATTCATATGAAGTTAGKAAAGACWGAAGGAAAATATTACACCTAAGTTTTTCTCATRCYATAATTTATTTTACCCTAAGAAGMTCTAAATCTAAATTCTCTTCTTCAAGGTTCATCAATGATGTTATCACTCATTGTAGATTAAACAATACAAGGGGTTTTATTTCATTTATTTTTTCTAATGATCTTCACCATAGATATAAATAGAAATGGTGGAATTCTTTGCATGTATGGGCTCAARTAGAAAATGGAAAATGGAAAAATTAGATCAAAARTCAATTATTAATCCAAAAGTTTGTAATTTCATCCAAAAGTAGAARTGTCGTCCCAAGGTTTTTGACAATACTATGATTTCATCCCTCAATAAAGAAGACTACRATTTCAAGAATTCTATAGAAAACTATTRCATCTCTTTATGTAAAATTTGAATTAAAAAAACAGAAGTACAAGTTAAAACCAAAGTCTATCAAGGAAAAAATGATAGATAACTATGGATTTTACTTGACCTTTATTCAAATTTCTCTTCAAATAGAGTTAATCATAAAGTTTGTCTTATGTTTGTGAATGAATGTTAGAGGAAGGTTTAACTAAAAAAAMAYAGCTGCACCAAACTCCATCACACCTTGATTTTAGGTSCTTTGAGGAATTTTGTCCWATCTTTTTTCAAACYCTAGCTCTCRTCCTGCATTGCATATACTTTATGATTACCTCTAATATTGACCTTAGAAGAGAGATTTTTAGTAATTTATTTTCTCAAAATGGTTTTCATCTACGATGATATTCTTCATTGTAAACTGCACCTACGGTAGGAGCACCCAATGACGTCTATGCACCTAGTGGCGTCAGTTTCTACACATGATAGTCATTTCAGATGATAAATGTACGTAGACTGTAGATAGCTTATTTTTTTGACCTAAATGATGAGCTATCTATAGTCTACCGACGTTTATGTTTTAGAATCAATACCGGACATAGAAACTGACGCTGTAAGGTGCACGGACACCATTGGGTGCTTCTATTGTATGATAAATGAAATGGATTTTTGGAAAAAAATTTATAATTTAYATAAAAAATCCTATATGAAAACTGAAATACATATAATGCTTCACTAAAATTTTCTCTATATAATTAAATAAGAAAATCCATGCCTTTCATATACTAAAAATATATTCCTCTATTGTCAATAACTACCGTAGCTGTTACTCTGGATTTTACCGAATTCCCTGAAAACGTTATGGTAGGGGTTCCTATAATTTCCTGCACTCCAACATGTTCTCCAAATTTGCATTCCTAAACGGGCACAATGGAATGATTTGTTTCGTAGAAATTCGTYAGAGGGTTTCTAGGGTTTCGATGTTAATGTGTTTTCAATTTTTGCTTGTAATGTGGCGCCGAATGCTGTTGCATTTCAGATACTTGTTTGTAATTCAACGTAGGCTTTCGTGAATAGTGCTGTGCGTTAGGAGCAAGGAGGACGAGCTGACGACAAGTACTTCCTTGTACTGCAGCACACTGTTGATCTAATTGAGATTTCAATCAGTACTGTACTTGCTAGATTGATCTCTCCACTCGTTTGATCCAGCACACGGCGGCGGGTTAACGAAAACGAGTAGAGTGTACAATGAAGTCAATGTTGCTTTTGTCCAATTATAGAGGAATAATTTGATCGTTGCCTGGTGTAGAAGATTAGATCTAGCCCCAAGATTTTGTGGTCGGAAATTGGGTCAAACTATGGAGGAATCTCCTATCAAGGACTTGCCGGGACAGAGTAACTGGCCTATTTATCTTTATATTCCCAATCTTATCGGTGAGTAGCTCTCTGTATCCTCTATTTTTTATGGAGTCCTTGTGAGGTTACGACAACTATATCGCTGAGYAGATTCACTATTATTAGAGTGATGAAGTTTTTGAACTTTCTTGTTAGCAAATCAAGTAGGATTCAAATGCACCAAAATGCGGTATTTTGAATCTGTATGCAAATAGGGTAAGGGTCCGAAGTTTGTAGATGGCCTAAATCCGACGCAGGTTCATCTGACAAGGTTGCAAAATCAATTTGTACTGATTGTGCAGGATTTTAGGGTATGTGTCTTTGTTAGATACCTCCATCTTAGTGTTTACCACGAGTTTTGAGCCAGTGTTTGATAATTGAGTGTACATGATTTTCTTACAGGATATGCGAGGATTATCGCCAATGGTGCAGCGTTTGGAGTAGCTTTCACGAATAAGGAATTGTTTGCAATTCTTTACTTTGCAAGGTACTGTTGAATAGCAACATATCTCT
Source organism: Pleurozium schreberi (assembly GCA_006891605.1). Taxonomy (NCBI): domain Eukaryota; kingdom Viridiplantae; phylum Streptophyta; class Bryopsida; order Hypnales; family Hylocomiaceae; genus Pleurozium; species Pleurozium schreberi. The sequence goes on along the minus strand of VACF01001031.1, from coordinate 16,993 downwards.
CTACCATCTCTTCGATCAAAACCACACCTAGAAGAAACACTTTCGAACTGTTCTGATTGTTAAACTGACCAAATTTTTTATTGATTATTGTTAGCAAAGGGGTTCCGATGCACCAAAGTATGCCTTGTTTGTATAWATTGTTTGTTATGATTTCAGGGTTCAAAGTTTTAATGATAGGTGACCTAACATCAACACGTGTTCTGAAATCAAGGCGAAGAAATTCTCAAAATCAATRTGCACACATTGTGATAGATTTTAGGGTGTCGCATGTTGTTACCTATCGTGACTAGATATCGTTAAAAGAGTGTGATTCAAGGAAGAACTAAGAAGTCAAAACCAATGTGACAATCTGTAATTTAAATGCTGGCCTCTATTCTTATGATGTCGAATGCCAATTGGAGCATGTGTTCATTACTTGTATATAGGAAACTAGTAAAGACGTACTAGATTTTGACATTCTTTGACCTGCAGAAAATACATTTAAATTTTTTGGGGGATGACGGTTTGATCTTGCTTGTGTACCTGCAGCTTTGTATGTGATGAACTGGATGGCCGCTTTGCTCGCATGTTCAACCAGAGTATGTACTTCTGAGCTAATTATTTGAAATGATGTGAGTTACCTGTTTTTTTTTCTGAATTTTTAATTTTCAATACAAGTTGCCTATCAGTCCATATGCTGGCTTTAGTAATTTGCTTTGGCATCATAGGGCTGTGATTTCACTGGTGCTCATGCTCCTGAGATTATTATGTTGATTGCCTGTCCCAGAGTCAACGTTTGGAGCAGTTTTAGACATGGTGACTGACAGGTAATTCCGCTGATTTTGATGAATTTTTTTTTCTAGATTGCATTATTTACTGTAGGTTGTTCTTGGAGTGTCTAATTTTCTGGCTATGCAAGTGAGTATTGATAGATTTTTGCAGCTTATAAATTCTCACAGTATGATCTGACCTCATAAGATAGGAATCGTATAAAGAACTCTTCTGACGTTCTTGATCCTGATTYGCCATTTATGTAGGGTGAGCACTGCTGCTCTCTTGGTACTTCTCACGCATTTTTATAAGTAAGTTTTCTTCATTTATGGGAAATTTACTGTTTAGTCTTTGTTGCTCATGAGTGAATGAAATTGGATACTGCTTATCTGAATACTTCATAGGTACACATCTGCTTTCTGAGATGTTCGTGGTAATTTCAAGTGGTTTCAAATTGAGTTCACTTACCACCGACTATTATGTGGTCCCATATTACCTGCTGACTCTAGGTTGTCATGTTTCTATTTGAGTAGGACCTACTATGGATTGTTCCTTGGGCTTCTTGCCCTGGACATATCCAGCCATTGGCTTCAAATGTTCAGGTATGTTTTCGATTCATGTACTGATATTTTTTTAATACTCTACAATTCTGTATACTATGCAAAATGGATGTTTATTATATTGGATTGTTTCCTTTTTTTTTTTCCAGCACCCACTTGTCGAGCAAGGCAAGCCATAAGGACATGGGTGACAGCAAGAGCACTTTGCTTCGTCTATATTATCAGCATCGCTACTTCATGGGATACTGTTGCATTGGGGCTGAGGTATAMAGTTACAATTGCAGAAGTTATGTGGCTTTTATTTTATTTGATGAACAGTCTCAATTGTCTGAATATTATGATGTATAGTGATAATCAGAGTTTTTTGGTGTGTGTGCGGAACAGGTTGCTTATATTCTTCTTTACATGCTTGCTGCTGATGGAAACGTCGGAAGCCCCTATGAGGTGCTCCTCTCACTTCATTATCTAATGCTTTTGCTCTTTATCCATCCAGAGGTTGCTTACAAATCTGGAACGGGTTAATTGATACAGGTATTTTTTTTTTTTTTTTTTTTCCCTTGCAGGTGACGAGACATGCTGTTACCAATGGGACAGTCTATGGGATTTTATTAGCTATTGCATTACCTGGGTGTGCAATCAAGCAGCTTATTAATCTTGTTCAGGTACTTGCTTTGTTTGTTTGTGCTTTCCTAAAGGGTATTTCAAGGTGACGGAAATGCTGTCCAAGTATATGCACTCTAGTGTATTTTTATAAACTAAGGTCAATGAGATCGCCTCTAGAGGACATGTTTTTGTGATCATTTATTACACCCTGGGCAGGACAGCCAGTAGCCTGGCGGTCGTACTYCAAACCCTGCTGACTCTGCTTCACAAGGTGTGTGACTAATGAGGGTCTTCAAAGAATACAGTAAAACCAGGATGGGGGTCGTCTTTATTCTTCAAAGTTTCTGGTCTGGAGGAAGGAAACCCTTTAATACGYTGGGTTTCCTCCTGCAGGTCCTCTAGAGTACAAACTGATGAACTATATGATCTCATCTGGAACCAGATTTACTGAACTTGGAAATTTCTGTCTGATTGTCACAGATGAAGACAGCAGCAGATGTTTGCGTAAACTACGACATCCAGCAGCGAAGCTCCAAGAGCCAGTAGCAAATTTTCTTTTACTTCTTCAGATATACTAGCAGTGTGTGGTTTTGTATTGATTAGCTTGTCGTSTGAAGAGTCTGATTGAAGACTTCTCAAGCAAGAGATCATCTAGAATGTATAATACAGCTTTGAATGACGCTCGRAATACTCCGCCAGAGGTCAGAATCCGGCATCCATTATGTAATGCATCCTCTTGTTTGTTTGTTGTATTGATTGACAGATCTCCAAAAGGCTTGGTCATAATCTGAATTTGTTGTACAAGAGTAAAGCCTGTTCGGCCTATGCTCTTCTGAAATGTAAATCTTAATCTACATGTTTTCTGGACCAATTGTTTCTTGCTTCCTGTATTGCCTACTGAATTTAGACCACCTTTTACATTCTTACAACTCAGGGCTTGCTATAGGATACAACTGGGGTAGGTAACAGAATAGAATCTCTCTACATTATCGTCATGGATGATCATTACGAGTAGTGACTTCAATCATATTTTTCTTCCAAATATTTTTTGGAAATTGTATGCAGTTATATTGTTTACATAGGAATTTTTAGAAAGAGAAAGCTTGGATATTGTAGAATGTCAAGAACATGCTTGTTGGCCATCCTCCTTCCAAGTTACTCGAACTTTACTGTTTGTGGAAGTTGTAACATGTGCATGAGTTGTGTCTGGTTTAGGGTTTAGGGTTCATCTTCCCACAGATGCACCTGCCTCTCAGTTTTACTACGTATATAGTTGCATCGTTACACTAATTATGCAATTTTTTGTAAACCGCACTAATTATTTGATTTATAATTGCTATAAGCTTCACTCTTGATGAATATTTTTACCAACTATGTTTACAAAGATCCCCCTCTTTGAAAATTATAGGTATTTGTGCTCTTAATAATTGAGCTATTTGATAAACATTTTCATCAGTAGTGTCCAAGTGTGAAAAAGTAAAATAAATCTCCATCATTACTACTTCAATGAACCATTTGTAAGAGAAAAATAGTATTTGAAAGAGTTGCCAATTCCAACCAAAATTGTAATTTTCATATAGTGACCCCTCAAAGTTGGTTAACAACGTCATGAATGCTCTAGTGTGAAAAAGTAAAACAAATCTCCATCATTACTACTCCAATGAACCACTTGTAAGAGAAAAATAGTACTCCCTCCGTCCCATAATGATCTTCCTGTTGGCCTTATGCGTCGCATAGCAAGCACAAGCCCCAAGTATTAATGGTAGCATTTGTGATATTACAGAGGGAGTTATGATTTTAGTAGTATTATGATGATAGAACCTTTGAAATTCATTAAACTTTCACACCAAAGGTTAAAATGCCACTAAACAAAGTCAGTGTACCCCTCTTTGCAAAGAGCTTTTGACCGATACCAAGAGTGCCACCAAATGCCTCATGGATTGTTAGATCTTAACATATCAAACAAACAAAACAAAACAAACTATCTTAAAGGTATAAATAGTTTCCTTGAAATCATTCATCAAACATTTCTAGTCCTCAATGTCGCTACTAAGATAAAGGGTGGTAACCTCTAAACCAAGTAATGATAGGTTGTTCTTTGATCTCTATTATTGACCAGAATAGATAATAGATAGGTTCATAACAATGATAGTTGGTGCATCAAGCTTAAAAATAGACACCAATAGTAGCTTCTAGGAAGAAACTACTCATGGTTTGAAATGATTATATTAAATTTGTGTTAAAACAAACACAAATTGCATTGAAAAACCAAATGCATTACAAATAAAACAAATTTTAACACAAAACTACATCTCCAATGGAGTCCATTTCAAGTGAAATGACAATCTCTCATTGGATGAGAGGCATGTTTATTTCCATAACTTGTATGGAGCCCATTCATCCAATACAAACATAAGTCTCTCATTACAAAGTAAAGATAGACTTCATTTTTCTCATAGAATGAGTTGCTTTACCATTATGGACTAAGGTAGAAGGTCCATAAATCAACCATCTAAGCACTGGAACTGAATTTTAGGCAGGTGAAGCTTCTCAAAATATTTTTCAGTGAATTTTCCTTCTAAGAGAAGAGGAGTTGGCATCTAACCCAAGTGGTTTCATATTTTTTGGATCATTTTTGAATTAGTCATGAAGTTTTGAAGTTGAACTAACATAGGGCTCCAAAACCGCCCACCCCTGAAATGTACACTGTTAATACATCAATAAAGGCTATGAAAAAACAGCATGCACAAACTATGTACATTTATGGGGTGGGCGGTTTTGAATGCCCGAACTGTTCTCGAGCCTTCTACCTCAGATAACCTTAGCGTTGCCAAGAGGTGGCGAGTAGGTTACATGACATAACCAACTTTGTCCCTAGATGAAAACTCACGTGATTGTTGCCTTTGTGGATGAATTTTGTGTGATTACTAGCAAATTATCCTGCTCGAAGATGAAACATGTTTGAGCGAATTGATACACACAATGGTTGGTTACGATCCTCTTCTTCTTCTCCACAGAAGATTGAGCAAACAAGGCGAATTGACCCCTTCTTAGAGCATCCCCACCAGATGTTACATATCCCTTTCTCTATTTATTTTTGAATGTTCCCTATCCCTTTTTCTATTTGTTTTTGAGATCTCATATACATATGAGACCTAGTGAGTTTTCCAAATGAGGCTCGCGATACATAATTGGGGTGCAACTTTTCGCGAGTTCTGTAAAATTTAGGGATACAAAACTTGGAAAAGCTTGATGCAATGAAGGTTCTATATCCCTGTCTCTATTTGAGGTTCTCTCCCTAAATTTTTAGGGATAGGGAACTCACTGGTGGGGTTGCTCTTACCACACCAAAAAGTAAATGTAATAAGTGCCCCCTATTTTGTATTTTCTTCACCTACCCTGGCTAATTTGGGGCCTCTGATTGCAAATATGAATTCACAATTTGCAAATTTCATCACATGTGGCGAATAAAAAAACAATCCAAACAATCCAGTGTTTTCTCCAGGAGTAAAACACGGTGCAATAAGAGGGTCAATTCGCCCTGGCCTGCTTGGAGTTTGKCTTACCAAGTTCCAACCATCCAACATTGGGCTATGTTGAGTAACGTGAAAGCAAGCAAACTCTCSTTACGAGAACTCTCATCCCTTCCCACTCSCCCGACCGCATCAAGAGCACACGCTGATAGAATCATAATCACAACACTGGCAGTTTGATTTCTGTAGTTGAAAGCACAAACGCCACGGTCACCATGGCCAATTGTGCAAATAAATGGTCGACCCATCTCTCCCGAATTGAGAGACGGTGGTCACAAAAAAACTATTTCCATTTCCTAAACCTCTCTCATCCTCTTGCTGAATCCGAACTGTTGTCAAACCCTGGCRACTCACTGATGGCTAAGATGAAAAAATTCTGTTGAATTGAATGATACGTATCTTACAATGGAAGCATGACGAAGTTACGAGCGCACCAACCGTGACGACGCTGGCGCGGCGGGCGGCTTCACCARTGCGCGGCCGTACGCGACGGGCAGCGTGGCGAACTTCTGCCACTTGTTCACGTAAGCCCTTTTCGTGAAGTTGTCGTAGTCGTTGGCCTCAAGGGCGTCCAGGATTTGTTGGTACAAGAGCAGCGCTGACCACACCTGTTGCAAAACAACAAACACAAAAGCGTCAAGACTGATTCAAAACGTGCAAAGCAATCTTGAGCTTGAGCTTTTCACAATTGGCATGGGAGWCAACTTGGATTCCTGGAGTGTGTTATGTTTGGAATATTAAACGGATCAGTGTCAAAAAAAATCGCAAAAAGCCAACCTCATCAATTATAATAACCTGTGACAAGATTCTATGATACTCATTTTATTGATAAAATCACCGTATTTCTCAAAAATGAAATGAAAACTCTATGGTATGCACTGGCTGAAATCGCCATAATTCTCCAAAATAAAATGAAACTTATAAATATGTTTTGACCCCTCTATACTTAAAAAGGTGAAGTATGTCACCCAATGAGCCAAATGTATGAGTACATTGAAATTTGCAGTTTTAGTCTTGTACTTGATCTCCACATGAACGATCTGATTGACAAAAAAGAACCCAAAAAATACCCTTACGACGATGGAAAGGAATTGGTGATTTTAAGAAATTAGGTCAAAATTATGTTGAATTGGATTGAAATTGATATGGGAACCCGAAGGTGGTCATTGACGTACTGGCCAGCGGCTGTCGTTGTCCAATTCACGCACACTGTTCTCGGCTTGTTGAAAGAACACACGAGCTCTCTTGATTTGATCTTTCATGAAAGCCCTCCACTTGTCGGTAACTTTCCCAGCCATGATGTCCTCATCCGTCAAGCCAAACCGAGCCAATTCGTCTTGTGGCAGGTAAATTCTTCCCCTCCGTGCACTATTTACAAAAAAGAGCCCACAAGTACACAAAGTACACATGTCAGCAGCTGGCATTCTAAAAAAAACTCTTGCTGACCACCCTCTCCATTGACACAACAAAAAAAGAAAATCACCGACACCTTCTGCAAAGTTGAGCTTCATAGAACGAAMAACTGAAAGCTTCTCAAGGCCAATGAATCACTGTCCACACTGATTCAACATGACTTTTTGCTCGAACTAACTTTCATTGCCTCCAAAAGTGTCAAGAGGGTAATGAAATGAGGTACAACCATTCCAAAGCAATTTCAAGATTATAATTTTAAATCTTTTTTTTTTTTTCTGCAATTGATGCGTTTACTACAATGCAGACAGGTATCAGAGATGTGTACACTGAATAGTGAAATTAGATTGTCCCTCACTAATTTCTCGACATTCCACACTACATAAATATTTATTGTACATATACAAGAATGCACTATCTTTGAATTTAGTTATGGGTGTAGTTGGGACTCATGAACCTCCATGTGTAGAATTGGAAGTATTTGTAGAAATATCTAATGACTTTGATGGCTTATAGAGTAACTTTCTTGGGGTAAGGGCAACCTAATTGATTTTCCGAGAAACGAAGTTCACCTGTATAGTCAATAGAGAATCTGATATGTAGTATTATTAATGGAGCCTCTGCTTTACGTGGCGAGCAACATGAAGACATGACCCACATTCGTAGTTTCGCAGGAAACCTGCACCGTGATGAATCCCCATTGCAGCAAAAGTGAAAAGTTGGTAGCTATGGCGACGTACCGAGGTAAAACGTCTTGGCATACTCGGCGCAAACCTCGCCGCAGCGAACGTATGCTTCCTCCAGAATCTCCAGGCTGCTCACTGGCGTGAGGTCGGGGCGGACGTCGTCCAGAAAACTCCGGCTGCGCGACTGCTCGCGTTCCACGATGGCCACCTGCTTGGCCACAGCCTCGGAAACCTTCTGCTCGGCCGAGAGAAACTCCCGGCCCGCAGGCTCCGAAAGCGTGCTGGACTGCGCGCGCACCGTCGCAGCTTCGCGCTGACTCAACACTGCGCGAGAGGAGCTCATCGCGGGGTTTTTGCGGCGAACGGACAACCACGAGGCAGTCCCATCAGTGGAGCTCGAAGTGCCCGCGAGGAAACCGCCGTCGCGCCAGCACAAGCAGGTCGCGCTCGTCGCGGCTCGAAATCCCACCGTCTGCATTGCGAACTCCACTCCCAAAACTCCCAAATCTCTCACAACTCTCAAACCTCGCAAATCTCACAAAACTCTTGAACCTCTCAAAACTCTCAAATCTCTCAAAACTCTCAAAACTTCCCAAACCTCGCCCTCTCTCTTATACTTCAGGAGATTCTGACGTCCTACCGAGAGTACTAGTTCGCTCCAACCGATCCCCTAAAAGTGGGTTTCACTCCATCCACATTGATTCACTGAAACAATCCGCCCTTCCTGTAAACGCCATGAAGTCTCTCGCAAAACCCAAATTGCTTGACACCGGTAGAATAGCCAAGTACCCAATTCATCAAAAACAGGATTGCTTCTAACTAGCTTGCAAGCTCGGTAAGCACGTGCATCGTCGAATGGCAATCCCAATAATCAATCCCTCGAACCACTCTCCAAATCCTCTTCGAGTTCTAAACAGCTATCTCTCCTCGCAGAATATCTACAGTAGAAGATCAGATTTAAGAAGGTTTCGCAAATTTCGCACTACAAGAAAGAATTGGAACGCAATTCGCTAACTTTGGGATGGAAGAAGAAGCTTGCACTATCAGCTTCAAGCAATGCGAACCATGAAAGGTGGTGATGGCGACGGAGGCATGAAGATTTAGAAACTGAATGTGGCAAAAGCGAAAGAGGGCCTGCGCTGCGGCTGGGCGACAGGGGGTGGCCCTCAATGTGGACGCAGATGCGGGAGCCACGTACGGTGATTTGAGTGGCTCACTTTTGCTCTCCACCTATCCCCTCATCCAACTGAACTTAGGGGCCCCCATCCGTGGAAAACTGGAAATGGCGCACTTTTTACGGAACTCTGAAACGACGACGCTGACTAAAGAAGTACACTAACGATGGTAAATAGTGTTACCCATACTAACTATTTTAGAAATGCTATAAGTTTTTACTCTTCATGATTATTTTTACGGAGTGCATGGATAGTACTATTAAAAACACTATATACAATATAGTGTACCAATATTCCAATACTTTGATTTTTTTTCTTACAAAACTTGAATTTGACATTCATTATGATTTTTGTTGTTATAGAGTAAAAGTAAATTACTACACCAAATTGTGAATACTTTCTAAAACCAAATTTTAACAACTCTTAATTAAACTACAAAGAACCAAGGCCCATTTTGAGCAGAAATTGTCAAATAAATGTCACTTTATAGGCATGTATTTAATTATGTGTGCCAAAATAATGAAATACCACATTAACAAATTTGATGTGATTTTTACAGTTGCATCCTATATCATGTTAATTACGTATTTGCTAAACTTCAAAAAAAGGAGTTTGTACATGTTTCTCGAAGTTGCCTAGGGTGCTTGAAAATTTAAGGGTATCATAAGTTTTGATTCAGACACCCAATAAAAAAAATACATATTTCTACCAAGGGAGTATATGTTCAAACCTTGTGTCAAAAATTCATGATTGAGTTCTAATCAAAATTGACTTTGTGTACAACTACCTAAGATTTCTTGCATACTTTGAATAGTCATTTGGTCTCTTATAGGAAACAATGCATGGCCCTTACTATAGTCACGAGAGTCTACAATTGTTTTGGGATAAACTTATTTTCAACACTTTAAAAATTCAATTTGTTCCTAGGATGTTCAAAAAATGTATTAAAAAGAGAATCTACAAGTGAACACTCTTTTGATATCAAAAAAGATCTATCAAAATATCAATGGGCATTTTTGGAATTGAAACAATATTCAATTGCTAATTCATAAAAATTGATTAAGCCTAGTTACCTTAGGTGGGAGTTAACATATCAAAGCTATGGATACATATCATTGGATAACTAGTCAACAGTCCTTTAGATATTGGAAAAGCTTTATGGTTTGTTAGGTACCTATGAAGAAATTATTAGAGTTGATTCAAGGATTGGGTTACGTGGAGAAGCCATATAGGATAATTTTGCATTAGAAAAAATTTGGACCCTACGTAGGCCGTTTAACAGCATGAAAATGTGTAATTATAAAAAAGATACTAAAAATAAAAAATAAAAAATAAAAGAACAATGAATTATTAAAAATTTACTTTTTATTTTGGCCCATGTGATAATTAGTTGTGCCATGCAAGCCTAGGATCTAAAAAAAATTCAAAAAAAGCTTTTTTTTTCTCTCAAAAAATAAAACAAAAATAATTTTTTTTCTCTAAATTTGTACATCGACCAAAAATCAAACAACCCTCTAGATGGGCTAGATTTTCTCCAATGGTTCACTGTAAGGGGCCTCTTTTCAAAGATGCACTGGCTTCATCGATAAATGATGTTTATGTAACTTACACAAAATAGTAAGTTTAAATTGCCTTTTATAACAATTAGTTTGCCTAACATCCAGAAAGTTCCTTCACAAACCATGAAAGTCAGCATTGAAATATTTCTAAAAATATGTGCATTTGTGCACATGGAGGTTCTAGAGTGTCAATTACACCAATAGTAAGCTTACCTTATTCAAAAGTACACTAAAAAAGATATTCAATGTTGGATTATATTTAGTGTACTCACCACCCTACTCCACACAACAGTAAATCTTGAACTTTGTGGGAATTAGTGTAATATTAGACTTCAATGCGCCACCTCCAACTTCTCTTCCTTTCTGTCATCTCCTTCCCTAACCTTAACTTGAGTTCTCCCTTTCTAACACTAAATGTAAACCTCTTCAAATTTCAAATTTACCATAGACTACATTTAGTGTTAGAAATTAGATTTAATGTTACTTACTTTAGTAGGATTAATGATATTTGGTGTCAAAGTTTGTAAATAGTGTTGCTAACACTAAATATCCTTTTTAGTGTAGTGCATTCTTACAGTACTGCATAACTGAGAATATTTATATAGTGTCAAATTTTGAAAAATTAGTGTGCGACAACCGAGATTCACTAAAGTATTTTGTGTGCAGGCAGTATTCGACGGATGCGATGAATCCATGTCCCGGAGTCCGTCATCCAGCGGCCCCCACCACTCCACGTGCACCACTGTGATTGGCATGCATGCATGCATTCCTGCGGCTTCGTCGTTAGTCCTTGACGCAGCGTAGCCAGCCAGCCATCCTGTCTCCCTCCTCAGACTTCCGTTGCATTTCGTCGATTCCGCAGGCAGTTCCCGAAGCAATACCGGAACAGCCAGAAGCCACACACGGCAGCACTTYGGCCCTGCGGCCGACTGACACTTGAAAGACTTGAGAGCCCAGAGCCAGTGAAGAACTGCACTTTTGGAAGTGAACTTTCAGTTAAGATTGGCTTAGCTCCAGGTGGAAAGCTCCTGATCGTCGATCCTCCGGTCCAAAGTGAGCAGATGATATCGATCTCATGGACGGACCCGATCGGCGCTGGAGGGAGTGCGGCTCTTCTCCAACTGAAAATCCCAACCACCAACTTCTTTTTTAAAATAGACACTTTGATCTTTTAATTTTTTAAAAATAGGAAAAAGAATTTTTAAAGAAACTACAAATTGGAATTTTGGAAGAACTTCATGATGAAGAGATTTCACCAAAAAAAGGATCTTTAAACCATCTTGAATGTTCAGAAGTGCACGCGCAAGAGAGCCCTACGAACACTCATGTAGAGGAAATAAAATAATGTTTTTTAAAATTTCCTTTGGTAGATAGATGCCCGACTATTGTGGAAATAAACCACAAAAATTTCAGCTCTAGATCATTAACTTTGGGCACCCCCAAGTATTAAAAACCCCTAAACTCCAAAGTGTGACAAATTAGCTAAATCGAAATTTAAATATAAAATGATTTTTTTTTTTTGAAAAATAAAGAATTTGATTGCTATGAAGTCAAACATTTCCAATAAAAATTTCAAGTTAATTGCCCGGGTACGCAACTCCCATATTATATGACCCTGATTATAATCACTTATAATGTGTTTTAATCCAATTTTAAGGGATATAATTTGTTTTAATGTAGAATAATCTTATAGCTTTTTTAACAAGGAATCCAAAAACGCACTTATGTACATGAAACAAATATTTTTTAAGACAATATATCAATTAAAAACCTAATTATATGAGTTCTTTTTTAATCAAAGGCCAAGCTAGGCAACTTTTGGGGCTTTCTAATAAAAAATTAATTTTAACACGAGAGAGCTTTTTTGTATGCATTTTTAGAAACTATGCATAGGTGTTTCAATTCTTCATATATATTGTGAGTTTTTTTCTAAAATGTATGCAATTAATAGCGTTTTCTACATTTAATTTTCTTTTAATTTAGTCTTCACCTAACTTTTAGGCCATTTTAATTTGATATAATTTTAACAAAATCCGTCCTCCGAGCTGTTTTAAAGCCAATGACCCATGTATAAAATACAAGAGTTGCATACTTGGGGTTAATCGGGTACATGCTTCAAAAGTTATAGTTGATGACAACTCCATCATTCCAAGTGTGATGCAAAATACTACTCGACTTTCTTGCAATCACCCTAAAATGAAAACTCCCTTCATTTTTTGCGTACAACAATATGAAATGATGTATACCAATATGCCAAGGCACAAAAAGTTTTTTTGGAGTTCTAAAAAAATTGACAAAAGATAAAGTAATTCCAGTTTTAGACATGGGTAACTTTGAAATGAATTTCCCTTTCAAATCATAACTAATTTTTTCTTCACACTTCCATGGTAATGTGTACTATATTGTACACTACAATTTTTGTACATATACTTTTGGACTTTGATGCTCACGGTATTAATGGTTGTTTGAATGAAAACATTTCAGACTCATACTCAATATTATTGGTGGCTATACACTGCATTGTTATAATGTAGTACAAATTAACTATATTAGGATGCAACACAACAAAATTAGATACAATAATAGGGGTTACAATTGGATAAGGACCATTTTGGATTTAAGATACCTTAACCACAAGATGACCAAGGTACTTACCAAAAATGATTAATTTTTTAACCAATTGTTGCATTYTTCATTTCTACATTAATCTCAAAAGTCRTCCATTGATCAATTTTAGATGTCAACATCCTTTCAAGGTTAAAGCATTATAAGTGATATTGCAAAAATCCATCAACAATATCATTGTTTGCGAGAATGGAATACTTGTCAGCCCTATCATGCAACTCACAATTCTTGACTGCATGAACACATTGGATGAATAACTCTTGACTCTGTTATTCTCATCCGTTAATGTCATCTAGGGTTTAATACTCCCAAATTTCTGTCGTCTCTCCTGGCTCATGGTTCTTCACTCTTCTCTCTCGTGCGGGGTCTGTTACAGCGTTTCGGTGTCTGCGGCGAATTGGGGGAGCTTCACTTGCTGGAATTTCTCATAGTGGTTCGTTCCTTTCTTTCAATGCCTGTGAGTGATTCTTCAATCAGACAGTTGGTCAAATTGTAATTTGTGTAAGCGTTCTTTCCGCTTGTATCCGTCTGCTGAGAAGTACGATCGAGTGCTGGAAAGCGTGCTTGATGGTCCCGTAATCGTTGTAAATGATAGATTCGTCCAGTGTCTCTCTGATTTCATTTGATTTCATAGCTCCCAATTGCTGAGTTTTATTTGTTGTGTCTKTACTTTGATGAGTTTCCTGTTCAATGGRGGATTCGGWCGTTATCCTAGGSATTGAATTTGCAGCCGTGGAACATCACACCAGATTTCCATCTGATTTAATAGGAAAACTATAATTGGCACCATTCTTACGTTTTCCTGTCACTAAAATGCTTTCGGTACTTGAGTTATCAATGTGCACTAGAATCTGATTGTAATTCTCTAATTTTGAGTCTCAATAAGAGGTTCGATTAACCCCTTAACGTTCAAAGGGGTGAAAAGCTTCCTCACAGTCTGTCAGTCCACTTTGAAGCGCTCTAACATTTGCATCCAATGTCTGATTTCAATAAGACTTGTTGGAAAAGTTGCGCATACGAGTGTGGTTTCTATGGTAAAATTTTGAGATCAGTCCAAAAAGTATTGAGTTTGTGAAAGTCATTCAAAGTTCTCAGGTTCAATTTAGGTTCAGCACATTGGATTGTGATGGCTGCAACTTCGGGGGTTGTATCTTTTTCATCAAATGTTTGTTTTCAGTAAAATTTGTTGGGTTTTGTTACCATAAAGGTCTAGTTATTGCGGTAAAAGTTTCATGCCAATCCAAGTTGTTTTGAATGTTTGGGAGCAATTCAAAGTTCAAAATCTAGAATGTTTTGCATTTCAGTGAACTTTGGCGGCTTATAACTTCTTTGCAAATGATCATTTTTCAATAATTTTTATTGGAAAAGTTGAGCTTACTAATCTAGTTTGTGTGGTTAAAATTTCATTTCCATCCAAGACGTTATAAGTGACTGAGAGGCATTTTAGTAGAAGGAGGTTCAGCCACAGATGTGATTTTTTGCTACTTTGTTCACTGTTTTTTGACGTTTCAAATCCATTTTGCAGACACAATGAGTCATTTCTATGATATGTTTTTTTCACCAAAGTGTTTATATTTTGGTTTTGAATCACTTTGCAGTTAAATTTTTTTTTCATTTGAGTCGGTTTAGAAATCAAATCTCACCTCCAAATGTGTTTTCAAGAAAATTTTAGCACCTTTTTTGCAACACTAAAACATTCGTAGGCTTCGACTAAATGTATCCCTACATTTTCATTAAAGTGACACTTAGAAGCGTCATTAAAGTCTTTTCTTTCTTAACCCTTGAAAAACCCTCAGGGTCCCTCCATACGACTTGTATTTTGCCATATAACTCTTCAATTGTGGTACAACAAATGAATTGTGATGCATTGTTGTTTGCATACTATCATGATCATTGATTTACTGTGTATTGTAAAGGATTTGCTCAACTTTTTTCTATTCAAATACCACTAAATACATAATATACTATATGGCCGCAAAGGGCTTTCAGGCTGTTATAGGGTTAACTTTAGATTTTTTCATTGCTAATTTTGTTAAATTTCAGTTTCAAATCCACTTATATTACACATACGGTGATCTAAGGTAGCAACACCCAAATGTAACCCTAGTCATTTTCTAACACCTAAAAGATGACCTAAATCCAAGCGCAAGTGGGCCCAAATCCAAACACTAGTGGATTCAAAGTAGACAAGTGGTATTCCAAGAAGTAGCCAATCATCCGCGTGTGATCCAAGCTTAGAGTGTGTCGCTTCTGGGTGTTTGCGTGTCCACTTTGGTGTTAGTCTAGTGTTCACATTAGGTGCACCTACGTAGTTGTTTTCAAAAATTTGTATTATATTCATACAAGCTTGGTTAAAATACGAAACCAATTTTATTGATTTCCTATGCCATTTCCTAACAAGCTCACATCATTTTATTTTGTAGTTATCCTCAAGATCTGCAAATCTAAAACAAGTGTCACATTTAGATGCTTCTACCCTAGTGACCTATCACTTTGAAAATTTCTAAAAGACACATGCCATTTCCGAAAAATCTATTTTTTTTTTTTTTTTAATCCATGATTTTCAATTTGCTAATACTAGAAAAATATTATTTTGACGAAAAGGGGCCTTCAACTATGCTGAATTGCTTATTATAATGACGTGACGTGGTTGGTTGTTTCTACAGTACAGGAAGCAGTGAGCTGGTACTTGCAGTCCGAGATTCCTAAACAGTAGCTCTGCAGAAAGCCCTTCATAAATTGCTTTAAGCTAATGTAGCTGTGGCCCACACGGATCCCACGCTCCAAGAAATAAGTTACTCCTCGTCCACACGTCGTTCACATACAAAAATCATTCTTCACTGTTTCATTTGTTTAAAAAAATAAAAAAATAAATCATTCCTGTCAAAAAGTAAAAATAAAATCATTCTTCACGTGGGGCGGCTGCAACTAGGTCCCACCTTTTGCCACCCCCCTGGCAAGTGGCAACAGCTGCCCCCACCCTACGCCCTGACGGGCTTCACCGTAACTTGGCCCCGTCTCATCCGACTGCAGAGGAGTTTTCTCTTCTTGCAACTGGAAGTCCTCAACGGCACGCAGAAAGTTCAAGGAGCTTGTTACTGCAAAGTAGGCATGCACGGAGACAGAAACGGAAGGAGCTCATCAGCCCTCTGCCATCTTTCTGCTGTTGCGCGCCCTCTCTGCGCGCGCCCTTTTCTCGTCTGTTTCGGGGCAGTTCTCGGTCTATGGGCGAGCGTCTCCGCAGCTGCGCCGTATGAGCTTGTGCATTCAAGGAGGAGAAGACGAAGCCCTACTGTCGTGCACGGGACGTTGTCCTTGCGTGTGGAGTTCTCCTCTGCTGCGTCACTTTGTCGATGGAGTGTCTTCCGAGCGAGAGAGACGACCCCAGATGCTCTTGCATCCTCACGGCGGCAGTAAGGTATGTGCGCTTAGGAATGCGTTGAAGTTGGTGACTCTGAGCATGGTTTCCTGGATTAGACTACTTCAGATTTGGTTGGGGTTTGGTAGCACTTGAACAAGCAATTCTTAGGAAGTCTTAGGGTGTGCGTGAATGAATAGTGTGAGTGAATTTTGCATCTTATGGTAGTGATGTCATAGGTGTTCCTAGTTTTGGCAAGCTCTTGCATGTTTGGCTCTTGTTTTGCAATTAGGTTTACTGGCCTCCAATAGGCTTTGCATGCAATTGTACATTAGCTCTAGGGGTGATACTTGAGTTGAGATTATCTTCGGGTTGTTCATATAACCTTGTCAATAGAAGTCTAGTTCTCTTTCGTAGGTGAATATGCTGGATACACTGTGTTTGTGTGTGATTACGGGTAGTGGCAATTTGGTGCAAGATTTTGGCTTATCTAATGAACGATTTCATTGTCGCAGGGGTGAACAAACTTGGCAACAACTTCAAAGATGGAAGGCTTAGACCTCTCACCACACTAGTCGGTAAGGAGTAAGCACATTGATAGTTCTCTATGCATTAGGCTATGAATTCTTTTGGGGAAGAGTGGTGGTAAAAGTGGGGCTTCTTCTTTCATATATTCTGGGAATTTTAGAAAGGAAGTGTCTCTCATGATGCAACAATTGACCACCATGGATGTA
>VACF01001030.1:0-24606 GCA_006891605.1 Pleurozium schreberi | reverse complement strand
ACAAAAGCATTCAAGAACACTTCCTCCAAATATAGAATAGAAAGGTAAAATATTTCTTCATGGTTAAGATGATGTACATAGATAGTGTCATAATTACAATTATTGATAGCTTATTGTAGGCAAATAGATTTCATAATGTATCCAAGAGAAATTACATTTTTTGGGTTAATTTTGTAGATTTCGTACAATTTCAAATTCAACATTTGAAAAAACAACAGCAAAGTGTACTTGATTGCAATCCTTATCTAAGATTAAATTATTGTGCCACTCTCCCAACTACATATTCATTTCAAAACCCAAATCTAGAAATCTAGAATTATTCTTTTGTTTTTCAAATGGCACAAACTAAAAAGACAAGAATAGCTACCCTAGATTTAAGTTCTACAATAAAGAAGGGGTGAAGATAGTGACATAATTAAGTAGGCTTTGCAGGTGTATGTACCTTACTAGCTACATCTTTTAATCAAATTTAAACCATCGCTCATAAACTTTAAGGCTCAAAACCTTCACCGAAAACTCTTCCAGATACTCTAGAGCCATGTTTGCCCATAGACATTTCACACTGATGATTTGAGGTGACATTGGTAACACTCCAATTATCCAAATGACAAAATTAGAGATCTAATGGATTTAAAGGTTAAGTCCGTTCGCCTCGACAGGGTTTGGCAAGAGCGACAGTCACAATCATACTGAACGTAGAGAGTGGCGAAGACAACGGACATTATTTTTCTAGTCGTGGCAGACGGTGGGGAGAATCACAAAAGGGAGTGGTGCAAACCAGCAGCTCCATGAAGAAATTGTAGCGTCCTTGGCCCAAAGAGGGTAGAGTTCCCTGTTCAGACTTGATGGAGATCTGCAATATTCAGGTATAAGAACGAAATCCATGAATACTACTTCACCTGGTTGCGAAGAAGGTAGACTGCGGCAGAACAGTGATTCAGCCCATACATACGGAAAGGAACGAGAAGGAAGCCCAAGAAGCTGGCGGAATCAAATTTGATGTGAGATGATGCAATTAACCTCAGCTACCTGAAAATATTCTCGAAAGGAAGCAGCCCGTGGCGCATGCATTCAGCGATACTCCAGCATCCCAAAGTAAAGCTCACACCATTAATTCGACCTCGAAGCCTGGCACCCAAATCGAACCTCCACGTGAACGAGAGACGGTTTGAAGATGATGGGCTGTGATSGATCTGCGAACAGAGCTCAGGTTGCTGAAAGAGGTGATCGATTTCCTGCACACGCATCATTGTTTCATTTCTTGGYACTTGAACGGAGGGGAGGAGGTATCGCGAAGGCAGAAGCTGTAGTGAGGAAGGTCCAGAAGAAGGCGTCGCTGGAAAGGCCACTGTTGAACTGCAGGCACCTCTCGTAGGGTAGCTGGTGCCGTGCTCACTTTTGCAGAACCCTACGCTCTGTACACCGTGGGGCCGGGGCTCGMTGGAGCCCTCTCTCAGGGACAGCCATGTTCTTTTGGGGCGAAATAAAATATGGCGATCTCTGACAGGTTTGAGTCTGTCAAACCCCATCCTGAATTGCGCCAGCCAGTGCTGCGAAGGCCTGTGGCAGGTGACTTTCTGTTCCAAAAAAATCACTGCTCAGGGAAGTGGGCAAGTGGCGATCACTATAGTACTGTACTAAGCTTAGAATAATTATATTCACGAACTGTTTTTTTTTTTTTGACACAAGTAAAGGTCCTTTACTGCAAATAAAATAAGCGTACAAGTGCCTAGCCGCAAGCGGCCTGGGGGGGCAAGAAATATTCACCAACTAATGTACTGTTTCACTCTGGACTCTGTCTTGCCATTATATTTATGACTTTAAACAGAACCACGACTGGTTCACGTGAATCACGTCCGTGCTCCTGGGGAAGCACCTGGCTCGAGGAACTATTCCTTGGACAAGAGCACCAGAATCGTTTTTCAGCGCACGACTCCACATCGATCATTGCATCGCATGCATTGGTCTGCATCAAAATATCCGACGACAAATAGGGGAAGATCACATAGCTGTTGACGAATTAGCCAATTTACTGAAACTCTGGTTCTTGGAGGCGAAAGATGTAGAGCCGGTGAGGGACATCAAGGGAGGGACCGATGGAGAAGTTTCCATAATACTCTGGCGAGATGGCACCTTTGTCAGGAAACGATTCCACTGCGATGACGATTTGCTTAGCAACCCCAAGTTCCAGAACCTCAAGTTCAACAGAGAACTAGAGGTTGYTTTGCAAGTCTCTCATCCGAAYATTGTGCACTGCTTTGGGTGCTCCCCCGATTGTGACTTGTTCATGGAAGTWYTAGAYGAAGACCTCGAAAGTTTCTTGASTAGGTCGGAAGAAATGGATCCACCCTTTTCATTGAGAGACTCGCTGGAGATGCTGCTGCAAGTGGCGGAGGCAGTGAAACACCTTCACGAGAACAGCTTTATACATGGAGATCTGAAACCGGGCAATATTCTTCTGAGTAAGTTGGCCATGCCCCACCCGGATGTCCCATTTTACCTRGTGAAGGTGGCCGACTTCGGTTGTGCCCAGCGCTTCCATCCTTCCSGTGCAGCAWCAAGGGAGGACTTCRACGTCAACATTGGTACCTACAGATACCTTGCACCCGAAGTGAAACGATGTCGCAGACGCCGAAAGCAAGAAGACCTCCAAGAAGCTGTCCAGACCATTGATCCCCCCAAAGTCGATGTGTTCAGCTTCGGCGTTTTAGCYAACGAGGTCGTCGCAAATGTCCAGGAGAGTGACCTCTTGTCTTCTCTCCAAAATTTCCTTCGCAGATGTGAAGCGCCAGAACCTGAAGACCGGCCCTATTTCGCAGAGATATGTGAAACGCTTTCCCGTAGCATCTAGATCAACGACCTCGGACTCCGAAAGAAAGAAGGTCAGTCACACGCTTTCTGAATGTTTCCTTGACCTTTTGAATTGTGCTTTGCATTCCCCAGCCAATACCGTATGAGGTAAGGTAGGCATCCTCAAAGCGCCACAAATTGGTATTGTGCCTAGTTACTATTATAAGGCTGGTCAGATTTTCATATTGTCTTGTTGGCAAGTGAAAGGAAATTCCAAGGCACCAAAGAATGCAACATCTTGGATACAATATGCAAAAGTTATGAAGGGTCAAAGTTTGATTCTAAAAGCGTTTCTTTCACATAGGCACATAATTGAATTTGGAAATGTACAAAGTGTGAAGATGGTGCTTTTAGGTTACCTACCTTAGTAGGTCTTAAGAGCAACCCCACAGCAACATGCCCACAACTTCCCTCTAAATGTTCTGTATCATTGATCTTCTTGTCATAGGAATGTCCTGCATTGATTTGCTTCACCATGTTGTTTGAGCCTAGAGCGTGTTGTTGTGGGGTTGCTCATGTAAGGTAGAAGGCTCAAGAATAGTTCGGGCATTAAACCGCCCAGTTCCTGAAATGTACACTACTAGTACATGATTTTTTTTCAACTTTATAGGAATCTACAAACTGTACAATTGAGGAGGTGAGCGGTTTTAGAGCCTCATGTTGTTCGACCTCATAAATTCATAACGAATTCCACAAAGCTCCAAAAAATATGAAACGATTTGGGTTAGATGCCAATTCCACTTGTCTTTTCATGGAAAATTTATTGAAAATTATTTCAAGCAGTTTCACCTTGCCAAAATTCAGATTCAACCCTTATATGGGTGCTTTATGGATCTCCTACCTTAAAACTGATCATGTAACAATTGATTGCATTTGGGGAAGCTATGTTAAATTATATTTGAATAGTTTTTAAGAAAAACTCATCGTAAGAAAATCGAATTCGCATCTATTACTAGTAGTTTCATATTTTGGGGCCATCATGGAATTACTTTCAAACTTTTGAAGTTGAAACTAATGGTCACTAAATGAGTTCACCTCTTGAAAAGTTGAAATGTGCATTATTTGTAGTTTTGTACATTGATGGTGCATTGAGAAAGCAATGCTTAGTTTGTTGTCTTTATTRCTTTTATTGGTAGATCCAACCAAAATATCACTTAGTTAAATTGTTGAAGGATATTCTCTAAAATCTTTATGGTAATTTGTAAGAAATCTAGCCAATTGAAAGTTCATAATTTCTCAATTTTATTAACAAGTTTATTGAACCCATTTTGGAGGTGAAGTTCAAACTTTTAATCAAAAGATTTGTATGTCCTACAACTTGAAGAATAAGTCCTAGTGATGAAGAATTAAGTTGAGATGACATGAATTTGTTTTTACAATAAATTCTTTGTGTTTATTTTTTAATATTCTTTTAACTAGAAGATATTACATGCTAACAACATACACAAAATTTTCAAGAGTATTACAAAATATTGAAAATGTTATATTAGATAGTCCGCATCCTATATTTTTATTTTTATTCTAGAATGATTAGAAATTAAGTTTAGAAATGTATGAACTCCAAATATAATTTTTTTAATAAGATTCTATGATTGTCTAAAGTAAAAATTGGTAGGMACTTTCATTTCATCAATCAATGTAGAATGATTCAAAGTTTTTTGCTTCACGGCAAATTTCATTAAAATGGCGAATTTCCATTACTTTGGCACTTTTTGCGGTTCAAGCTGCATGGTTTGAAAGCTACACTTGTCTTAGACTTGTGAAATCTATATCTGTCCTAGATGTTACTTACACAATTTAGACCTAAAATGGCACATGGAGTACCGCCATTATAATGAAATTTGCCATCTTGTCATTTACTTCTTAAATCAAAACCAATATATTTCTAAAATAGAAGCAATGTTTCTTATTTGTTTAGATTGCCTAAGTTTGCTTTCAAAAAAGACAAAAACCTTTTAACTTTTGCAAAATGTATGAAAAGATTCAAGAAGCAAAGCTTGATCTATATGAAAAAATGAAAATTAGGTGTTTTACTAAAAAAAGTAGAAAATAAATCCAATTTTACTATAGCTTGAATGAGAATGCAAGATCCATTTTGGTCAAAGAAAGGCTTCACTGATTGTTCATAACTTTCACATTACTTATCCATATGAAATGAATCAAAACTTCACACTTAGACAAAAACATAATCTATAAGATGAAGTAAAAAATTTTAATTTTAAGTTTTTGTGGGTTTATTTTTCTGCCTACCGAGTTGAAATGTGGGCTTTTTGTGGTATGACTTTTTCTTTCGGGCACCAATTGACATAAAAATTATACTCCCACAAAGCTTATAGATTTTTCTATATCATGAGAAAGTTTCAAAAAAATTCACTGAAAATTGAGGTCGCAGGAACTTGCCCAAAATCAATTTTGTCCCTTGAGGGATGTAAGCCCGCAAGTTGGCACTTGAAACTCTGGATTTATTTTTTCTTGATTGTTTTCCATTTTTCATAGTATTTTATTAAAAAAAAACATAAAAACAGTGTTGCCAAAAGTTTTGGTAGAAGTTCATAGTTTTGGCGAGGGATTTCCCTAAATGATAAAAAAAAACATTAATTTTTATGTTTTTTTCGTTTTAGTCCCTAATTTGTGAATTTAAGTGATTAGTTAGTATTTTCGAGAGAAGTGAAGGTGTGAGAGTTAGCCAGTTCTAGTGTCTTATCCATGTTAAACTAAGCTTGCAAAGTGCACGTGACAGTCTGGCTAGATATTAAAGTTTATTTTAGGTTAGAAAGTCTTAGTTTAGTTAAAAATCCAATTCGTAGAGAATTCGGACTAGTTGGCAAAAATATTGCTGGTAGTTCAAAGATTTATAGCTAAATCACAGCGAAGATGGAAGAAAACATACTTAGGATAAAAGCATGCCAAGAAGTTCAACATTGGAGTTAATTAACCAAGATGTCCCCGGTGTTGGAATAATTTTTCCTCCCTGTGAAAATCATTCAAAATTACTAATTTTAGACAAGTGTCAAGTATGCGTGAAATTTACACTTAAATTTGAGGAGTGTCTTAGATGTTATCCAAAAAGTTTCGGTTCATTCCAAAACTGCATGTTAACTCCATGGGAAGTCAACCGCTCAAAAACATGTTTGTAAATTCTTAAAAATTACACATGATGCGGTAAAATCTCACTAAAAATTAGATTAGGGTTTTTTGGTGCTAATAAAGTGCCCTATCAAATCTGAAGAGATTCTGACACTCCTAACTACCAGAGTTGGCAAAGACTGTAGACTTTTGAAGAATTTACAACGTGGTTGCGGCTTGACCATTGTACTAGAGTCATACAATGTCCTATAAGGCAAATAAGGAGCCTATTCCTACTTCTAGAAACATTCCAAACAACCCTGGCCAGATAGTTTTATCAAAAAGCACAAACTCCAAAAGTTAGGATTTTCAATTTCTTTTAGACTACCCGTAATTTGATTTCGTGCGTACAAATGGCCTAGGAAGTAGGGATTAAAGGATAGATGTGCTAGTTGGAGTCTTCTAAACACGATGGCACAATTTATCTCAATTTTGAGCCTTTTCCTAAGAGATAGAGAAGGTCAACTCTTAGTTTGACTTTATAGCAGTTATTTAGGTTAATTCCAAGTTAATTTTGCAGATATCTTTTGAAAAATTGAAGATTGGACTTGCTCAAGATCTCATGTCTTGCGTAATAAGCCAACTTTGAACTAAAGAAAGACAAGTTAGAAATAACTTGGGATTAAATTACAAAATATCTAAGTAGATTAGGATTATTTTCTAAATATTTTTGGGAATAAATCTTGCATTTGATTTGGCCAAGATTTATTAGCTAAACGCCTAAATGGAGAGGATTCTAGAGACTTATTCCATTGAACAAAGATTATTTGGAAAATATTTTAGGTTAGTTTAGGAAATATTAAAAGGTTGAAAGCAAAGTGTTTTTCACTGACAACTTACTGGGGAGGGGCCTAGCACAAGTATAAAAGGCCTCTCCTTGAGGATGTTGGTACCCTCATTATTAATGCATACACTTCACTATTCACATCATTTGAATGTCCATTTCTTGGAAGGCACTTATTTTAATCAACCTATTATTTTTTGCTTAAAAATTGCCATTAGAACCCGTGTGCAAGGTTCTAGCTCAGGGGTGGAGTTAGAATCACCCACAAGGGGACAATATGCCTTTAGGGGTTAATGTTTAGAGCAAGAATTTTACTCCCAAATGGCTTGAATTTTATTGATCCCATTTCACACAAATGAAAAAAAAATCTCTTCACTTCAAATATTAGAATCTTTCAATCTTTGTGGTTAAAGCCATGTGTAGAAAAAACAAATAAAGCCATGTGCAGAAAAAATTTAGCCTTTTGTTGACGTCACCACGTATTTGTAGACGTATTTAGAGACAACATAACAGATCCAGAATGTTTACAAGAACTTCATGACATTCAGTGAGACATTACTTAGAGCTTAGAGGTGTCAGCTTCATGCAAATGTGAACTCCTATTTTATGCTGTCTAGTGTGGATTTCATTACATTCATACATTAGAAGTTAAAACAACTAATGGGTAGTGCAAGACCTATTTAGCAACCTTTGGCATTACTTAYTGCCAAGTAGTYAAGGACATGAACRTACATCACGGCATCACCTATAAATTTTGTCCAAATCATGCATGATGATGGATAATAGAGACATATATAATACTAAGTATTATGTTTCTCAAACTCARGGAAATCATCATTGGGTTTTTTTAAAAGTATGTGAGTTAAGAGATAGGGGCCATTTAATTTGAAGTAAAAGAATTTTATATAATATGTAGGATCCACAAAATGCTATAGTTTTTCTATATATATATATTAGGCTTTGGAAAAACATCTTTAGTAGAATTTTTTGCTARTAAGTTAGCCTAGAGGCCCTGGACATATAGAAGCCATGCAAACTTTTCATAATACAATAATCATAGATATGGCAAATTTCATTAAAATGGCGGCATTYAGTTATTTTGGCACTTTTTTCACTKTAGACCGCGCGGTCTGAAATYTAAATYCCTCCTAGATTTTTGAAATCTATACYTGTCTTAGATACCTGAAATCTATAAATGTGCTAGATGTTTCAGATCACGYAGTCTGAAATCTAAATACGTCATAGATTTCTGACATCTWCATATGTCGTAGATGACACAAAATCTATACCAGTCCTAGATTTCACTTAAGCAGTTCAAACTTCAGYGGTGAAAATGGCACACTGAATACCRCCAATTTAATGAAATTYGCCACAGATGTAAATAGATAAATTCATGTGAATGCTTTTTACAACTYAGACCGYGTGGTATAACATCTAAACCTGTCAT
This sequence comes from Pleurozium schreberi, assembly GCA_006891605.1. Taxonomy (NCBI): domain Eukaryota; kingdom Viridiplantae; phylum Streptophyta; class Bryopsida; order Hypnales; family Hylocomiaceae; genus Pleurozium; species Pleurozium schreberi. Next base: position 16,399 of record VACF01001030.1, on the reverse strand, counting down.
AGATTTTTGAAATCTATATTTGCTCTAGATCTYTGAAGTCTACAACTATCCTAAATGTTTCAAACCGTACGGTCTGAAATCTGAATATGTCATAGATTTTTTTCATGTACTTATGTCWTAGATGTCTAAAAATCTATACCTGTCCTAGATGTCACCATCATAGTTCAGATTGAGCGGTTTGAAAATGGCACATGGAATATTTCCAATTTAATGAAATTCACCATAAACTAAAAAACTATACAATATGGTAATAGGGTTTATGGTCCATTTAATTTCAATCTTTGAAACCATATGTGTTAAATATAGTTATATTGAATAGGATACTCATAGAATAGTTCTAATGGGGATTTTAAAGTGTTCAATGGTGAACTTGTTACTAACATCTAAAGACTAGAGAGTATTCTGGAAGAGAATAAGTCTAAAAATGCCAAATTTCTATGTATTTTACAAAATAAAAAAATGATTCTTTTTTTGAATTCAAACCATTCAATAGTGCATTGAACAAATAAAGCCATGTGTAGAAAAAATTCAGCCTTTTGTCCTTTTCCTCAATTTCAAAATAAATWAATTACCAAGAGATACTTTGGAATTCACTCAGACATCAAACCTTGATACCCATTTCATTTAACCCTAGAAGGACACATGGGGTTACCCGCCTCTGCGACCTCTTCTCCAAGAAAAAATCCCTGAAATCGGACAGAGCCTCCAAGTGCGGCCTGAAGTACAACCTGATGGCCATCGTCCCTGCCCATGGGGAAGACGGCAAAAGGATCGCCCCCATCGAGCAAACGAAAAGATCGGTTCTGACATTCGCAGGGGTATCCATGCCATCGCTCGGGAAGCTCGCGAAGCTTTGGCGCGCGTCTTGCACGCCGTCAGAGTCTGCCAGGGTTGAACCCCAGCGGAAACCATGGCCGCTGTTGGGATCCAAGGTAGGTGGAAAGAGTTTCCCTTCTGCATACTTGTTGAAATTGAGATGTGGGTCTGTTTACAGTGCACTAGCATATCACACCTATGAACTTTCAAATGCGTTATGTAATATTCTGAGTTCGAATGAGAATAGTATGATTTGAATGAGATTGTTAAGATTTTTTGAAGTTCAAGTGCACTGAACCGTACCTTGAATGTCACTGGATTTTGAAGGCCCCTAAGAAGTGCCACAAGGGACCCTGCTTTCTTCTTCTTATTATTTTGTGTGAACAAGAATTTTTCCCCTATTGCTATGGTCACCAAGTGTCATCACTGTAGCGAAGCAACCAAATGTCAAAGCATTGGTAAACAAGCAGTTGTGTTCTATTGGAGGAAAGTTGTAAGAAACTGAAATATTCAGTGTGACAGTCAAGATTTTCACACAACCTGAAACACATTTTGTGTCAGAAAGGCTGTCTTTTTTCTAGCTCACTAGGGCTCTAGATATAGAGTGGCTTGTCAAAGGCTGGCAGCCTTCTGTAGAGTCCAAACTTTCTCTAATGATAACAATTTGTTCGCAAGATTTAGTTGGAGATGGTTTGGGTGAGGGATAGGAATCAGTCTTTCCTCCTTAATACACAAAGTCATGCACACTGGTGAATGAAGTTCAATATAATGGGTTCGATAAATGTCACCGAACCCATCATCTCTCGATTATTCGAAGTAAAATTGAACTCCTATCACTGATGTAAAATTGGAGGCCTTCAAAATTCTGTCGCGATTCTTGTACCGAGCATTGTTCCTTCCAAGCACTTATCTTGGTTTTGTGTTGATTCAGGTTCCACCGTGCGGCTCCAAGGGCAGGAAAAAAGTGGGAAAGCATGAGCGGATGATGGACAACCACGGTGACCCTAAACACTGGATCGAGGACGGTGAAAACTGTGAGTTTGCTGCTTTCCTCTTCAACACATCTCAATAACATCATGTTCTCAGTTACAGATGCTCGACATTTGAGACGTACTAGTCAAGGCGGAACCTGTTCCGGGTACTAGTCAATTGCTTACAATGATAGTAGTGGAGACATATATATACCTGTAGTGATTACGTTAATTATAGAGCTCACACTTTAAACTCTTTTTCTCTACAGTAATATATCAGAACTTCCAAGTATGAGGTCCCATCCTAAAACTGTGTGTCGGTGGTATTTTCCACCACCGAGTTTTATACATACCACTCGTGTTGCAACGATTGGAGCCTCAGGGCTCGGAAACTTGGCTGCTCATCTGTGTCTGTTATGAACCAATCGTTGTACTTGAGATGTGAAACGAGCTAAGATAGGAGGTCCTAAAATGGAGCAGGTTCTAAAATGGAAAAGGCTCGGGAGGTACATTTTGCACTCTCCAATGTACAAGCAGACTACATTTGAGGAGGTGGTCGGTTTTAGAGCCCATCTTTTTTGCGACTTCAAAAATTCATGACTAATTTCACGCCGCACCGCGCTGGCGCTTACTCTTACTTGTAGGTAGGGCTTCACTCTTTTCTTCTTGCCCAGGTCGCTTGCGACTGGGTGCTTGTATTTTATTCTTGCAAAAAAGGTCTCCTTTATTTGTGTCAAAACAAAAACAAAAACAAAAAATTCATGACTAATTTCACAAAGCTCCACAAAATATGAAACGACTTGGTTTAGATGCCAATTCCACTTGTCTTTCAAGGAAAATCTACTGAATTATTTCAAGTAGTTTCACCTTGCCAAAATTCAACTTCAGCCCTTATGGACACTTTATGGACGCTTTATGGACGCTCTATGGACGCTCTATGGACGCTTTATGGACCTCCTACCTTAGCACCTGAAGCTCAAATCAAAGGCAAGGGGCACGGAATGAAGGGTCTGGACAACTGAAAATGTCTCGGCTTCCAGTCTTCTGAGGAATCAACACGAATTGTCTACTGGGATGGTCATTGCTTGAGATCAGCCCTTTTTTTGGGCGAAATGGAGCCAGAAAGCACCATTTCATAGTGAAAATTTTTTTTTCGCCAGAAAAAAATAATCTTTTTTCTCCAGAAAGGTTTCAATCCAATTTAAAATATGGATGAAATTGTCAATTTTGGATGAAAAAGTGTATGAATTTGATTGGAAAGTGTTTTAAGGTACAAAAGATGGATACACGAAGAAATAAAATGCTTCACCAAATTTTAAGTGATCGCCATCCTGGCACTTTTTCAAAAACCAAAAGAAAAGGGCTACTTGAGATTGGACTCATTTGAATCCTATAAACAAAGTACTAGAACCTCTAAGTATGCATGGTGTGCTGTGGGAATTCCATTTCCTTGGGACAATCCTTCATATATAGCAATCATGTGCATAGACAAATTCAAATCTGTGGTTTTGAAGTATGTGTGGTAAATTAACCACTAAATGGTTTTGACTATGTTTTCACCAAAAATGCTCCAAAACTGCCATTTCTAATACAAGTACCAAATTCTAGGAAAATAACATTTTTTTGACACATGTAACCGTAGGATCTTGTAGTACGCTGGTTACAAAAGATAAGGAAAAAATTTCAGAATTTTCCACCATGTAGATTGCAAGATATTAGCATTTGAATTGACAAAAATCATTTTTTTTGGCTCTGCGAAAAAACAGGCAGCTGCACTTCACAAGGTCATATTTGTATGAAAAAATGTCCGAAATGGTGGTTACTCTTTAGATTCATTCTTCAAGGCAAGTTGATTACATGCTTGGAAATTTTCAAATCATTTGGAATTGTACAACATATAGGAAAAGAATAGTAAGTAGAAAGAAGTAGAAAGTGACTCAAAATACTAAATTGTAAACAATTTATTTATGGAATTGAAAAATGCCAATCTCAATGATTAAAATGCTGTAAGAAAAAATTCACACCTACTGTTTTTATTATTTTCCAAAAATATTATAAATTGAATTGAATAGGGTGATTGCAAGAAACACCTCTCGATTTTGTTGCGTTTGGCTGATTTTTTTGGGAGTACTTTAAAATCAGAAAATTAGTTTTAAATTTAAAAAAAAAATATGGCTAATGTATATACCTTTAAGAAGAACATACCCTAGGAAGGAAAAGTGTAGGAAAATTCTCTAAGTAGGAGAACTTGAAAAGTGCCAAGTCTCAAGAAAATACATACTTTGATATTTTAATTAGTAAAAAATAGGATAAAATTTTCAAAAATAAAATAAAAATTCTAACAGTTCTGAAGTTTGGACGTGCGTCACTAAATGCGTAGTAAATCACAAGATATACGTGATTCTTGGACCATTTTTCTTGCAGAAGATCCATCACTGAATCATCGATAGTTGTAGGAAGTTGACCTATAGTTTGAATTTTCTAAGCCATTTGTTGTGTGTGGTCAAAGGTATTTCTACCATACCCAATTGTAGGATGTCAACAGCCTTTGGTTATGGTTGGTGATTTTACAAAATACTTGTTGGTGCGACTCAGGATGGTCCCATGGAGGCGGTGAAAGCCAAAGCAAAGAGCTTCGTTGGCGTGGGGTACTTGCAACATTTGGAAGGCGATCCTCCAACAAGGAACCCTGGGGAGATGGTGGCGTACTACAAAATTGCACGGCACTACAAGTTTGCACTTTCGGAGCTTTTTGATGTGCGGGGGTACGAGAAGGTGATCATTTTAGAGGACGACATGGAAATTGCGCCGGATTTCTTCTCCTATTTCGAAGCCACGGCTACTGTCCTGGACTGCGATAAATCCGTGGTGGCCGTTTCCTCGTGGAATGACAATGGTCAGAAGCAGTTTGTTAGCGACGCTGAGGCTCTGTACAGGTCCGATTTTTTCCCTGGACTTGGGTGGATGCTTACCCGGGAGTTTTGGGATGAGCTTTCTCCGATTTGGCCTGAAGCTTATTGGGATGACTGGTTGCGGTTGAACTCCACTCGCAAGGGTCGTCAGTTCATTCGCCCAGAAATATGCCGAACATACAACTTTGGTGAGCACGGCTCCAGCATGGGGCAATTCTATTACCAGTATTTGGTGCCCATTAAGCTGAATGACGTCCTCGTAGACTGGAAGTCGAAGGACATGAACATACTGAGCGAAGAGAAGTTCAACAAAGACTTGGCGACAATGATTGCTACAGCCATGCCTGTAACCGACCCCAACATGGATTGGCTTCACATAGTGGAGAGGACGAATCAGGACGTCAGTATGGTATATGAGAACCAGAGGGACTTTGACAGACTTGCACGGAAATTTGGTGTTTTTGAAGAATGGAAAGACGGCATTCCCAGGACGTCGTACAAGGGCGTGGTTGTGTTCAGATGGCAGGGAAGCAAGAGAGTGTTCCTTATTCGACCTGATTCTCTGAAATCACTTGGCTGGAAGGAAGGGAGTAGTAAGTAATGAAATGGTTAATCCAGTGTTGCCAAGTTAGTCCTTAAAACTCTACAATCGAGGTAGCAAGCATCCAGATAGCTTCAAAGCAGGCATATTTAGAGGAGGACAATCGGGTGCACTTCCCTCGAGATGATGGATTGCTCTTGTCAAGGTAACTTATGGGGATGGTCACAATGTCTATTGAACCGAGAAGGTCATCTACACCGCTTGAACTGCACCGAATGCCTCATGGTTTTGCTATGGRTGGAGGCAGATCTTGAAGCAGCTCCTGTGCACTGAATTATAAGAGCCGCAGCCAGACTGGGCACACATCAGACTCTCCATTCAGAGGTTATATTGAAATGGGACGCGCTGACTTAGGTTGCAGAAAATTCAGAGATTTGGGAGCCTCATGTGAAAATCTTTGGAGGGATTGAAATATTTGAAATCTAAAGAGTTCCGAATCTGCTTGTGGACCTGGTTGTTTCAGAACCTGCTTGTTGGCCCCCTCTTGTAGCTGATAAGATTAATGTATTTTCCAGTTTGCAGCGGACAAGATTAATGTATTGTGTGTAACTATGCCCTCTATGTCCGCACTGTTATATCAGCTGGAAACAGGTGGGTGCATTGCATTAGCACCATCAACCAGTGCCAGTACTTTGATTGTAGATAGATTATAAGTCATGGATCCTTACTTTGATCCCTTCTTTATTCTTATTTCAGATTGCATTTGAAGTACTATGCCATATGTATATTTATGGAATGAAAACAAGGCATGATTGCATACAATCAAATCAAATCACATGGATTTGCCATGTCTTGAAATTGAGGTTTTAGATTCGTTCGTACAACAACTAATTGCAAAAAGCATCAAAGGTTTTTAGTGAAATTTGAAGTGCAAGGAAATTGTAAACCCTACTTTATGGCTCTAATTTGTATAGGTGGGGTGAACCTAAAATAAGGTAGGGTGCTCATACAATGTCCTAAACACTGATCTAGATTTTTAAGACGGGTTGCATACCTAAAGTCATTTTTCAATAAATCTTCCTTCAAAAATGAGAAGTCACATCTAACCCACTTTAATTCGTATTTTTTGGACTATTATCAGCTTCTTAGTGGTTACATTGTAAATAGAATGCAAAGTATTAAAGGACACTTCTGAGTGCATTATTCATTTTTACAATATTATTAAAAGTCATCCATCATCCACTTTTTGGCCTCAACATCCTTTAAGGGTTACATTAAAAAGACTATTCAATGTGATTAGATTGCATGCAATCATGTCCTATTGTGATTTCAAAAGAAAATAGTTGAAAAAAGTATTCAAGTGTATTTTGAAAAGAATCTTTAAGGATTAGGGATAGTTTGAAATTTTCAAATTGTAAAGATGTATTATAGTTTAATGAGGACTTTCAATCCAAAGTTGTAAGAGTTCTATGGATCATATTCATATGGTTGAATCTAATAATATGTTCAAAATTATGTTAGCCAAAAATTGAAAATTTCTTCTTTAAAGATTATGAATTGAATTATTGTGGGTTTTGCAATAAGCTTTTTCCTTTCAATTTAAAATGCTAAGTGTTTTGATGATGAATTTTTAGTATTTTTATTTTATTTAGTTACATTCAAATAATTTTTGAAGAGTCATTTTGGAATTAGAAAAAATAAGTCTTTGAGGTGAAACCTTTTTTGTAATTTTTGAGTTATTGAACAAAAAGCCTTGGAAATCTTTACAATACTAATGTTAGAGAATTAACACATGAATCTATGTACATTTAGATGAATGAAAAAACTAACAATATGTGAACTTCAGACATATTTGTGTTCACCCAATGTTCAAAATTTATATGCCTAATGCAATTCTTAAGGAATGTAATACTTGAACTTTGAAAAGGTACCCCTAGTTTTGATGTAACATGTGCACTCTAAAATGTCTTTAGTGCAAGTTCTCCAATCAAATTTGTACACTACACTAATGATGGTAAGTAGTGTTACCTACACTAATTGATTTAAAACAGCTATAAGTTTTTACTCTTTAGGAATATTTTTACTAACTATAGGTACAAAGTTTTCCCAACTATAGTGCTAATAGGATTCATGCACTCCGTAAAAATATTCATGAAGAGTAAAAACTTATAACATTTCTAAAATAATTAGTATGGCTAACACTATTTACCATCATTAGTGTACTTAAGAGAATGTGTGCAATTAGAGAGGGTGCAATTAGAGAGGGCMTGTACCGAACCCCTAACACTTGCGCTTCTCACGAAAGTGATGCAAGATTGACAGCCATCAAGGAGGAGAGTTTGCGTAGTCGAACTTTTCTCCCGCTACCCGAGCTACTTGGTATCGATTCTTAGTTGCGGAGCTTAGAGCAGTACGAAATTGAAAGAGTTTGTGCGCGGAGCGCTGTGAATGTAAGCTGCAAATGACCTGTACATCCAGCTAGAAGAAGGTACACTTATCGGGCTCAAATTGGGCTTTCCAACAGAACTAGACAAACTAAACTAGTATGCGTGACTTTTCCAAAAACAATTATTGGAATTGAACATTGCATGAAGAAGAAAGAGGCCGCCGAAGTTGATTGTAATCCAAAAATATTTGGAATGACATGGAAATTTTACCACATTAATGAGACTTCAAGGGGAACATACCCAACAAATTTTATTGATGAAAGAGATATTGGATGAAGGAGATACAAGCCCCCAAAGTTGCAGCCATCAAATGCAGTTTGGTGAACTCAAATTGAACATGTGAACTTCGATTCACTTCTAAAATTTTAGTGCAACTTGGATTTATTTGAAAATTTTACCTCCCAAACTAGAAGAAAGTGCACAAATCCACCAACAGGTTTTATTGAATTTGAACATCAGATGCAAAAATTACAACACTTTGAATTCTACTTGAAACTATGTGAGAACACTTTTGGTCCTCAACCTATGGCATTTAGGGGTTAAACTAACTCCTACAAATTCTCGTCTAAAATGTTCAACCTCTATTTAAGAGAGCGGAGCCAAGAAAAAATTTGGGAACAAATGTGGCCTTCTAACTAATTAGAAAATGTTTGGAATTTTTCTTGGAAATTTAACCGTATAGATTGTACAGTTATAAAAAACTTTTTTTTGGCCTTTTTYAATAAGGTCTACAAATTTTGATGSCTCTTGGGGTAAATWTTTTTKCAATKCACATGCTATGGTTTATATAGTTACTAGCATATTATATCTTTTATTACATAATATCTTGTAAGTTAAATACTTGCCAAATTTGAGTAGAATAGGGATTTTGCATATAGTGTTTGCAATTGCCTATCCTTACTTGTGTACCCACAATTCTTTAAGTGTGYACAACATTCAAAGATTAGAGTGATATTACATTTGAAACAAGCTTTGTGAATAACCATGTTCTAAAATTTTCTTTATTATATTYATTTAAAATTAGAGATATTCCTAATTCTACTTCTAGTTTTGATGTGKTGTTTTGCTTTTGACCTCCTATAAGAAAGTATTTAAAAATAAATGAAGCACACTCCTCTACTCTCACCTAGTTGAATCCTTGTGGGTATTATTTTTTTAACCAAATCAAATGTTAAGGGTGCCGATTAAGAAACAAGATTGTTTGAAGTTTGAAGTTGATCATGACTTTGTCCTATTTTGAGGGTTGGTATGAGATACAAAGTGAAACATATCCTATTTGATTAGTTGCGACCTTACAAATCCAAATATACACCCACTTTGTTTTGAAATCTTTTTGGAATTTTGAAGTCTTTTCTAATCTATYGTATGACCAATAGAAGTAAATTGAAAATAATGGCTCTCACTTGCAAATTTAGAGAGAAGGTTCTTCCACTAGGATTACATCTATTTGTTGAGGGATTTTTCTTAAAAGCAATTTTTTATCCTCCACATAGTTGAAAAAAGGCATGTGYATTTCTTGACATTCAAAAATATTTTTCTATATTTCTATTTAGTTGAATCTCAWCTCTATAAAGTTTATAGAAATAGAATACTTTTGTTTTACTCTTTAAAAAAATTTCACTAGTTTCAATTGAATTTAAACTTCAAAGCATCTTTTTGTGTGAAATTTTCCATTAACTTATTTTGTATATAATTTTTGGAGAATTTTGAGAATGCAATATTTATAGTGTTCTTCTAATTATCCATATTTAATTTATTTTTTAATAATTTTTTTCCAAAAAACTCAGAGCTCTCCTAATACTACTTACCAAAATGGTTGAATGCAACAAAATGAGGCAAATGCTAGTTGTGATTTCACCTTATTTTCCTTTTTTCCATTTCCACTTTCAATCACAATATAGCCYACTTTCACCTTGGTTTTTAACCTACTTTCACCCTATCTTAATAAATTCCATCTTTCACTTTCAATCACAAGACTCCAATGAAATGGAATGGTTATGTGAATTTCCAAGGTTGCAATTAATCAAATGGGATATAATAAAATCTATCGGACTTAGTTTCTAACACCACTTTAATGATGGATGCATTCATTATCAAATTCAAACATGSATCTCTTATTTCATAAATAATTTTCATTGGAAGTGCATGTAATTGTCCAAATGCTCTCATTGTCATTATAAAAGTCTTGCTTAGAGCAATTGGACAAGGGTTACCATACAATGTTAAGCCCTATAACGATGCAAACCCCCATGACCAAGGTAGTCACCAAAATTCTCCAATTATTCAAGCAATACGTGATTTCTCTTTTTTTACAGTTAAAGAAGGAAGGTTAGTCATCCATATGACTATGGTGGTCCACAACGTCCATACAAGGTTAGAGTGATTGATCAACCAAATCATTGCTAGCTGGTGGAAACGGGGAGAAAACGAGTTGCAATTTGAAAACATTGAAAAAAACAGGTGAAAAAATCTATAAAATTTCTATTTGGAATAAAAAACAAAGAAAAAACAAACATGGTACTTAAAAACCTGTTTCAATATGGGAATTGAAGGAGAATAGCAGGTTAAACTCAAAAAATATCTCCAACCTTACACTAAATAGTGAAATTAGGTTGCTTTTCCGATTAGGTTGACTTACCCCCAAAAAGTTATTCTACAAGTGATCGAAGTCAATAAAAATTTCTACAAATACTTCCATTTGTACACATGGAGGTTCATGAGTTCTAACTACACCAATAACTAATTCAAAAGTAGTGCATTCTTGTACAGTAATAATAAATATTGATATAGTGTGGAATGTCGAGAATTAGCGAGGGGCAACCTAATTTCACTATTTAGTGACCCATCCAGAAGCCTCCCTTCTACAGTACAGTATTATGCCATGCAGACCGCAATAATTTGGCTCCCTACAATAAGGACTGAGCACTCATAAAAAGGAAACTTGGTTCTTCCCAAAATCCAACTCAGTTAGTCCCCATATATTTCACTATGGTACCAGCACACAAGTAAAATTACCAAGTCTTTATTACTGTAAAGTTGAAGATACACATCAAAGGATCTCAGCATATGATAACAGGGTTAAGAAAGCAAACATAAAACTGCAGAATACACAACTCAAAAGAAACAGCAAAGCTAATGGGTATAACCACAAAACCACGGGAGCCAGATCCAAATCCACATCCAAAACAACAAATTTAGCCTGTTCTCAGTCGGGAAGCTCAAGTGGGAGAAAAGGATGTTCTCATCCTATGCAAATAGTTTCGTGCTTGAGGAATAAATAACTCAAACAAGTGCCTTGCTTAACAGCAAAATAATTGGTCGAAGAATCTCCATCCAGGAGCTTCGAGGATATAGCAAATGATGGCCAGGTCTTGGCTACAGCCTGCAGCAGGATGCCTTAGGGGAAAAAAAAAGAAGGGCGGAAGGAAAGGGGAAGAGCTGGCTGGGAGAGAGAATGGAGAAAATGAAGCTGGCTGGGTCCTGGGCCTTCCTTTTATTGCCAACCCCAACTTGGCCTTGTCATCACATGTCACACCTTCTAGACTTTTTCTTAACATCTACTTTGAGACACCGGTGAATCCACACATGCATGAAGATTTGTGTTTTTTCTTACTATTCCTTCTTTTGACGTGTTTTAGTCTTGTAAATCTACAAAACAAATGTTGACCAATTCTTACTGTTGACCCTCTATGGTCACTTTGACACATTTTTCAACATTTGGTAACTGTAAGTTTGGCCTAAAGCACAAACTGAATCTGACCAGCTTTTTTGCAGGATCGACAGATTCAAAGAATTGGGCACAAGATATTATCTTGGCCTTATCGTCACATGTCGCACCTTCTAGACTTTTTCTTAACACCTACTTTGGGACACCGGTGAATCTACACGTGCGTGAAGATTTGTGTTTTTTCTTACTATTCCTTCTTTTGACTGTTTTAGTCTTGTAAATCTACAAAACAAATGTTGACCGATTCTTACTGTTGACCTTCTATGGTCACTTTTGAGGCATTTTTCAACCATTGGTAACTATAAGTTTGGCCTAAAGTACAAAAGGAATCTGACCGGATTTTCTGCATTACTGACAGATTCAAAGAACTGGGCACGAGATATTATCTTGGCCTTATCATCACATGTCACACCTTCTAGACTTCTTCTTAACATCTACTTTGGGACATCGATGGATCTATACATGCATGAAGATTCCGACTTGTTTGTGCTATTCCTTCTTTTGACGTGTTTTAGTCTTGTAAAATCTACGAAATAAATGTTGACCAATTCTTATTGTTGACCCTCTATGGTCACTTTTGAAGCATTTTTCAACCATTGGTAACTGTAAGTTTAGCATAAGGTACAAAAGGAATCTGACCGGATTTTCTGTAGGGCTGACAGATTCAAAGAACTGGGCACGAGATATTATCTTGGCCTTATCATCATATGTCACATCTTCTAGACTTCTTCTTAACATCTACTTTGGGACATCGGTGGATCTATACATGCATGAAGATTCCGACTTGTTCGTGCTATTCCTTCTTTTGATGTGTTTTAGTCTTGTAAAATCTACAAAATAAATGTTGACCAACTCTTACTGTTGATCCTCTATGGTTACTTTTGAGGCATTTTTCAACCATTGGTAATTGTAAGTTTGGCCTAAAGTACAAAATGAATCGGACCAGATTTTCTGCAAGATTGACAGATTCAAAGAACTGGGCAAGAGATATTATCTTGGCCTTATCATCACATGCCACACCTTCTAGACTTTTTCATAACATCTACTTTGGAACACCAGTGAATCTACACGTGCGTGAAGATTTGTATTTTTTCTTACTATTTCTTCTTTTGACGTGTTTTAGTCTTGTAAATCTATGAAACAAATGTTGACCAATTCTTACTGTTGACCCTCTATGGTCACTTTGACGCATTTTTCAACCATTGGTAACTGCAAGTTTGGCCTAAAGTACAAAAGGAATCCAACCCGATTTTTTGCATGACTAACAAATTCAAAGAACTGGGCACGAGATATTATCTAGGGCTTGGCATCACATGTCACATNCCCTCGCCCAGCTCTGCTGCACCCGCCCCTCGAGCATCACCTCCCTTAGCTACCCCACCATAGCCATTTTTCTTCCCATTCTGCACAAGCTTTCGGAGGCTATCTCAGTGATACCTCCCCTGCATCGCCATTCCAAGCTCTACCCTAATCCGCTTCTCTTCTGCCATTTGAAATTCTTCCATGGAAATCAGGAGCTAGGGTAGGGCAGCAAGGGCCAGCCATGATGTCATGGGTCCATGATTCTCTTCCAGGAGAGGCAAAGGAAAAGGGGAGCTAATTGGAAAGCTTAAACCTAGAAAGAGTTCATTGCCGTGAGTGTAAACAGAAAACAGAAAGAAAAAACGAAAAAGGGGCAAAGAGACGAAGGAAGAGAAGGGGAAAAAAAAAGAAGGGCGGAAGGAAAGGGGAAGAGCTGGCTGGGAGAGAGAATGGAGAAAATGAAGCTGGCTGGGTCCTGGGCCTTCCTTTTATTGCCAACCCCAACTTGGCCTTGTCATCACATGTCACACCTTCTAGACTTTTTCTTAACATCTACTTTGGGACACCGGTGAATCTACACGTGCGTGAAGATTTGTATTTTTTCTTACTATTCCTTCTTTTGACGTGTTTTAGTCTTGTAAATCTACGAAACAAATGTTGACCAATTCTTACTGTTGACCCTCTATGGTCACTTTTGAGACATTTTTCAACGTTTGGTAACTGTAAGTTTGGCCTAAAGTACGAAAGGAATCTGACCACATTTTTTGCAGGACCGACAAATTCAAAGAACTGGGCACAAGATATTATCTTGGCCTTATCATCACATGTCGCACCTTCTAGACTTTTTCTTAACATCTACTTTCGGACACTGATGAATCTACACATGCGTGAAGATTCCTACTTGTTCCTACTATTCCTTATTTTGACGTGTTTTAGTCTTGTAAATCTACGAAACAAATGTTGACCAATTCTTACTGTTGACCCTCTATGGTCACTTTTGAGGCATTTTTCAACCATTGGTAACTGTAAGTTTGGCCTAAAGTACAAAAGGAATCCGACCGGATTTTTTGCAAGATTGACAGATTCAAAGAACTGGGCACGACATATTATCTTGGCCTTATCATTACATGTCACATCTTCTAGACTTCTTCTTAACATCTACTTTGGGACACCGGTGAATCTATACATGCGTGAAGATTTGTATTTTTTCTTACTATTCCTTCTTTTGACGTGTTTTAGTCTTGTAAATCTACGAAACAAATGTTGACCAATTCTTATTGTCGACCCTCTATGGTCACTTTTGAGGCATTTTTCAACCATTGGTAACTGTAAGTTTGGCCTAAAGTACAAAATGAATCCGACCAGATTTTTTTGCAAGACTGACAGATTCAAAGAACTGGGCACGAGATATTATCTTGGCCTTATCATCACATGTCACATCTTCTAGACTTGTTCTTTACATCTACTTTGGGACACCGGTGAATCTACACATGCATGAAGATTTGTATTTTTTCTTACTATTCCTTCTTTTGACATGTTTTAGTCTTGTAAATCTACGAAACAAATGTTGACCAATTATTACTGTTGACCCTCTATGGTCACTTTTGAGGCATTTTTCAACCATTGGTAACTGTAAGTTTGGCCTAAAGTACAAAAGGAATCCGACCAGATTTTTTTGCAAGACTGACAGATTCAAAGAACTGGGCACGAGATATTATCTTGGCCTTATCATCACATATCACATCTTCTAGACTTGTTCTTTACGTCTACTTTGGGATACCGATGAATCTACACATGCATGAAGATTTGTATTTTTTCTTACTATTCCTTCTTTTGACGTGTTTTAGTCTTGTAAATCTACAAAATAAATGTTGACCAATTCTTATTGTCGACCCTCTATGGTCACTTTTGAGGCATTTTTCAACCATTGGTAACTGAAAGTTTAGCCTAAAGTACAAAATGAATCTGACCGGATTTTCTATATGACTGACAAATTCAAAGAACTGGGCACGAGATATTATCGTGGGCTTGTCATGACATGTCACATCTTCTAGACTTGTTCTTTACGTCTACTTTGGGACATCAGTGGATCTACACATGCATGAAGATCCCTACATATTCTTGCTTATTGACAGATCCAAAGAATTGGCCAAGAGAAATTGTCTTGGCCTTGTCATCACATGTCACACCTAGCTTCCAGGCTTCTTCTTAACATCTACTTTGAACACTAGTAAATCTATGCATGCCTGATTTTTTGTACTTATTCTTGCTATTCCTTCTTTTGACGTGTTTTAGTCTTGTAAATCTACAAAATGAGTGTTGACTACTTTTGTTGTTGACCCTATGTGGTCTAAGTGGTCACCTTCAAGGCATTTCTCACCCTTGGTAACTATAAGTTTAGCCTAAAGTACAAAAGAATTTGACCTTGTTTTCTGTATCAAGGATTGATTCACAGAATTGGCCCAAAGATATTGTCTTGGCCTTGTCATCACATATCACGACTTCCTGTTTTTTTCTTAATATCTACTTTGGAACACCAATGAATCTGCGCATGCATGAAGATTTGTACTTACTCTTGCTATTCCTTCTTTTGATGCATTTTGGTCTTGTAAATCTACAAAATGAATGTTGGCTAGTTCTTATTATTGATCCTTTGTGATCATCAAGCTCACTTTAGGTGCTTTTTCACATTTGATAATTATAAGTTTACCCTAAAGTACACAATGAATCTGAGTTTCTTTTTTGTATAAGGATAGATTCAAAGAACTAGCCAAGAGATATTGTCTATGAGAAGAAAAAAGGAGAAGAGAGGGGCCCTATTGTAGTACATAAGGTATTTCTACATTGTACAAGCGATTTACATGTACATCTAGCATTAAACAATTAAAGGAAAAAATTGCTTTCTACAATAGGATAGTTGATGACATGAGTTTAGGTGGATTAGAAAATCCAAACCATCACCTAAAATATTTGATGATGGATAAATAATTTGTAGAGTTGTATTTATATTAGTCATTTTTAAGTGTTTATATTCAAGTTATTATTAAGATGTTAGTCAATACATCAAAGTCTTCCCCTAATAAACATGGTAAAAAAAATTTCTTTGTTAAAAAGGATTCTAGTGCATGAAATAATGAATAACATCTAATTGCATTTTTTTTTTAAATTTTAGTGTTTAATAAAAATATAGCTCCTTTAGTATTTATGAATTTTTCTACAGATTTCAATCAATGATGTAGTATTGAATATTTTTACTTATGGCGTAAATTTTTGGACAATTGCCATTTCAAAATGTATTTTACAAGAAATATGATTCTAAATATTTGTGTTGACTCTAACTTTGCCATCACATCATAATTTTTTTTTTAAATTTCATCAATGAATTTGGTTTTGAGATAATTCTAAGAAGTACACTTGAGGCCAAATCAAGAAAATAAAAAAAATTGAGTACCTTCATTAGTCAAGTTGACACCATTTCTAAACTCTTCACCAAACTAGTGAGTCAAAAGTGCTCAATTTTTTAATATTACATTGACTTAACTCCACGTGTAAAACACCTCAAGTAGTCAAAGAATAGTTTTTCTTGTTTTAGAAAGTATTTATTTTTCTTCTTATACTTCAATCATGAAAATCAATAAATAGATGTTCACTTTTTTTATTTTTAACTTTTTCTTGCATCTTCT
>VACF01001029.1:0-32246 GCA_006891605.1 Pleurozium schreberi | reverse complement strand
AAGAAGGCCAAGACAGCACATGACAAGAACCCCGACTATCCACCACCCCAGTATACAAAGTATGCGTATGAAGTATGCGTGGAGTGGTACGAGGCCCGAAGCACAGAGGATTTGGAGAAGAAATACCTTCGACATAAAGAGATAGGCCTGGACATCTTGAAGAGGGATTTGGAGAGATGGATATTGAGGAAGTGCGATGAATCCAGTGAGTTCAAAGACATTGGAGACACGTACTACAATGAGTTGTCTAATTGGATTGACAATTGTCTCGCCCAAATTATATTCAACACGAAGAAATTGATGGAGACTTATAGACCTCAAGCGCTCGAATCTGATAGAGACGAGAAGGCCGCAGAATTTCGCGCGAAGATGGAGTGGTGGCAGAATGCGGTAAAAAAACATTCAAAGGCCACGGTCAGGGGTATGGGATGGCAGACTGATGCGTTGAAGGCAGTGTTGTCTCAAGATAGTGGATCATGTCTAATGTGGATCTTCCCCTAAGCCAAGGTGGTCCCACTCAATGGATATGACAATCAAGGTGGGTTCAGCAAGGTGCGCAAGGTACGCATCGAAGGGATGAACAAAATTCCCCAATATGTAGAATTTGCGGGAAAATTGTCAAAGACAACAAACGAGCGTGCTGCGAGAATTGAGCGATCGGCGGAGGCCACGGTGTGCCCATTAAATCACCCAGCCATCATTAAATTCTTGGCAATCCACGAGGAATCAATGGAGGCATATCAATTGTGGTGGAATGGTGGCAATTTGACAGAGCTCTTGAAACTTTCCAGGAAGGTGTCAGATACTGCGGAATGGTTTAGAATCAAGGACGTGCATGGGTATACGAAACCTCAACAGAGAGCAATTAGCCTCTTCCGAAGGCACAAAGTCAAGTTGGCGTGGGCCTTGATATATGTGATGAGTATTGTGCACAACGCAGGGGTGCTCCACAATGACTTGTCCCCCTATAATATATTGCTTCACTACCCTCCCGTGAATGACGACCTTATCAACACTGGGATTTGTGATTGGAGAATTGCAAGCCGTATTCAAGAAGGATATGCATCCCATTATGGGGCTCAAACACAAGCTCATCTTGACCAAAACACCGGTGGCCGTTGGTGGGTGGCTCCCAAGTTGATCTATTTGTTTGGATTACCAAATTCCGAAACGAGCCTTGAAAAGATGCAAGAGTCTCACAAATACACTATGAAATCGGACTCGTATGCAGTAGGACAATTGGCCGCGAGCATGGGAATAGAGCACATGATGGTGTCGCCACAAGGAGCACGTGAAACAGAACAAGGTGAATCTCGCGTATTGCCTGGACACCGTGTTCCAGCGTAGATGTTGCGAGGTGTGGCACGCGTTGTATTTGGAGGAAGCAACTTACCGCAACGACAACTTCTGCTTGTTTCTTGTGAGAATGGTGTATGCGGAGATGGTTTTGAAGAAGGAGTTGGATTGGAGCACCCTCCCAGAGACCCATCACGCATCGCCTCCAGCCGGACCTAAAATTCCTACGCCAGATGTACCCGTCGATTTGACGAAGATGCTATCAAAACCGAAGCGGAAGAAGTCTTTAATTCCCGATGAAAAGGTAAAATGGTCATCGAATTTGAGCTCTGATGAACACACTCATGAGTACGATGGCTACGATTTTGATAGCGACAACGAAGATGTGGACATGCAAGACGGACAGAGAGCAGCGAATCCCATCTCATTGCCAAACTCGGACGAAGATCTTTTGAAAGCGCCTTTACCGGATGATGTGGATCAATTCTACCGAGATGCGGGTTTGTATGACAAAACTGGTAGTGGGGGCGATTCGGAAGAGAACTTGGAGCTTTTGCGTGCTCAAATAGAAAGTGCAAACTTAGCTCTGCAAGAAAAGAAGAAGGAAGTGGAGATGTTGAAAGAGCATCAACGGAATCCGACTTTTGTAGATGTTTTGCGGCAGCAATCAATGGCCATTCAAAACGCCATCGATGAGAACGACAAGGCCTACGCTGTTCGCAACAAAGCTCGAGCGTTTTACATGAAGAAGCTCAAACGTGGAAAACTGCAGGCCTTGGATGATTGGGCATTGTGGGACTCGAAGCTAGACACGCTTTCCCGTAGACGTTTTGAAGCGGAGTCAAAGAAACTCCGCTTAAATCTAGAAATAACGCAAAGAGAAAAAGAATTTTATGATGTTGTTGTACAACATGCACCGCACTTGGAGGAGTTGGCTTCGTCATCCGAGTATGGTGAAGGCCGTGAAGAGTTATCAGTGCTTTGGACTTTGGTGAAGTTCCACGAGATGAAACTACCGGTGCTCATCTCCGAATTCAAATCTTTGCAGGTCAAAGCACAATATTATGTGGACTGGTCTTAGTGGTTTAGGTTTATCATAGGATTCAATGAAGCACCCGAAGGTGGAGTGGGGCCAGAGCCAATTTTGATGAACTATTTAAACGAATTGTAAAGCACTTAGAAGTAGGCTGCGGATGTGTAGTGTCAACATGCCTTTTTCTGATGGCGTTCTAACAAGCCCATGCTGGCAAATGTTGTACAATTTTGTGTATATAAAAAAATTTTGAATTTCTATTGTTTGGTTTATGATGTTTTTTCAAAAAGATCATTCATTTGATTGATAAATTGAACATGATGGGCTAGCACATATGATGTTGTATACAAAGCACAAATAGAATATGATATGAATTCCTCTTGTTTAGGACACCACAAGCATATGTGGTATGTAGACCAAATTGGGAATGATTGCCTACATCGCTCTATGCAGAAGCTTTATCATCTTGTAGAGGCGAAGTGCTTCCACGCGTGTGATTATTAGAAACTGAATGCTTGATTGTTTAGAAAATATATATGTAATTCTTCACGAGAATTGAGTGAAGTGATGAATGGTCTTTAGTAGTTTCCGGACTACTTGTATGACTTTTGAATATCCTCAACCCCTCCCAAATGATGGAAAATGCAATCGACCCTCGAAATCATTTATAGTATGAAATCTCCAATTGGGAACCACCAATAGACGCCTTCATATAATTCAAATTCATGCAAGATGAAAGAAAAGTACAAAAGTCATTTAGTACGATAGAAGGCTCTGGAAGTCGAACAAATCGAACAAACCAAAACACCAAATTTTACTTCTCCTAGCAGAAAATACATAATGTAGGCAATCACTAAAGCGCCGGATACCAGAGAGAATCTTGCGTCCCGTGGAGATCAATCGCGTCACTCGTCCCGCCATTTGGAATATTGGGAAACCGCATGCGCTTTGGAAGAGGAGAACAACCCAAGACATCGCTTGTAACGTCCCCTATGACCTTGTCTACTTTGTGAAGGTCTTGCTCGACCAAAGCGTCATCCATATCCGCCAAAGTGAAAGTGTTGCGATCTTTGTCTTTGAGGCGTTGTAATTCCATAGATTGTTGGGCGAGAAGACCATTTTTTTTGTTGCTCTCCAATCGCAATTTCTTGATTTCAGTCTGTAACGAAGAGATGATGGCATCTTTCGTCTTCAACAAGCCCTCAGCCTTCTGCATGGCCATGATGTCCTCACTTGATCCCGCCACTGATGCAGGAGTAGGAGCCAGAGTAGCTTCTTCCATGAGGGTGTCCTCGTCTGGCCCAAAGTCGAAGACGTCCCTTGCTGGCTGCCATGGCAAGGGCGCGTTCTCACCGGTCGTTGGGCTTGATGCAAGTCTGACTCTTGAGATTGAACAACGACCACTAGAAGTTTGCCTTTTGGTTAGTGCCTTGGAGGTTGTAGCTTCCTCCCCATTTTCATTTTGGGTTTCCGTGGGACTGACAGATGGCCCTACAAATCTTGTTGCCTTTGGGGCCCGCGTAGCATCCGAGTCGTCATCTTCTTCAGATTCCTCCGTGTCAAACTCAACTGGGTCTTGAGTTCTGTAGGCACTTCAAACAGCTCCAAGTCCACCTTCCGGAGACTGTAAAACACCCCTTGGAATGATATCGTTCTCTGGACGTGTTATGTATGTACTTTCTTTGACCGTGCTCCAATCGACTTGCTTGTTCAGTGTGACCTCGGCGTATGCTCCTCTGGCGAGGAAGAGAGGGACCTCGTTCCTTTCGACAAAGGCAGTTTTGTAGAAGACTTGCCACAATTCGATGCATCTTTGGCGAAAATCCAAATTTTTGCAATACTTCAAGTTTGCCTTGTTGGTATGGCGGTTGTGATGATGGCGCCACGCTGGGAAGCATTTGTCGATGTGGCACCATTCGATGAAATCTTCACAAGTTTGTAGTGTCCAAGGCTCTGGTTCTTCATTCCAACCTTTAAAGGCCATGTGGTTTTCGTTGTTTAGCACATGCAAGCGCTTTCGATGAATGGTTCCCCTTCGCTTCCAATCCTTGTCCATAGCAGCCTTCCGTATGCCCCAGCCGTTTTTGCAGCGTCCGAAATAGGTATTGTCCCAGCGCTGTTGCCTCTAGTGGCCATGATTGACAATCGATTGTGAGCCGCAAGAGTCTTGCTTCGGACTTCCGATAGTCCAAAACACAAACGTGGATGAATGTAGGATGTAGTTTAAGCAAGGTTTATTCATGTAGACACCAAGAGATGGATACAAGCTAAAAACCGTAAATGAAGTGGAGTCCAAAGGGCACGGGCGACTGCATATATAACTCGGGCGAGTGCAGGTCAGTTAGGCACGTGCAACTGGGGCGACCGCTGGTGGAGACCTCGGATCGGAGAAGGCGCGCGCGAATTCTGCTGGGCGACCGCAGGTAGAGAAGGGCGACCTTGGGTACAACGTGGGGCGACTGCGGGTGAACCAAGGCGACCGCGGGTAAACAGTGGGGCGACTGCGGGTACCAGAGGGTGCGCGTGGTTTCGTTGGGCGACCGCGGGTACTAGAACTCGCCTTCACCCTTACCCGAAGTCGCCTAGTGCAATCGCCCTTCACCCGCGGTCACCCACACCCGCGGTCGCCTGCACCCGAGGTCGCCCTTATCCGAATGCGCCCTGGTTTTTGCCACGTGGTTGCCAACTGGCAGACAGGTGGCAAACGGGCAGGGTCCAAATTTTTACGGTGCAGTCAACTCGACATTAACTCTATTAGACGGACGAAGAGGTCTACTTGACGTCGAACGTGTCGTGTTCGTCGAGTTGTCGAGTTGTCAGGGCGAACAACCCTGCTATCAAATCACAGACCTATTGCACTTGCAAATACTCTTTACAAATTTTTTACTAGTACTTTAACTCTAATCCTCTCCGATTATGGCGAAAAACAAGAAATATTACACAATAGCCAAGAAGGTTTTAGAGCAGAACAAAGTACATCAAGACAACTACAACTCCTTATCGCAGCTTTAGAAGATGCACGATTCACAAACCAGGACATCTATATACTATACATAGATTTTAAAAATGCCTTCGGATCTATAGATCACGCTCGTCTCTTAGCCATAATGACAAATCTTGGATATCCTAAAGATTCAGTGGCACTAATAGGAAATATATACTCACATTCCACCACAATATTTACTGGTGAACATTTTGGAAAAACCAAAACAATACCCATACAAAGAGGTACAATCCAGGGAGACACACTAAGTCCTTATCTTTTCCTCATTTTCCTAGAACCATTACTCCGATGGCTTCAAAAAGGCAACAACGGCTACACATTTGGTACATCCAAAATAACAATCAGCTCTACAGCATATGCAGATGACTTAGCAGCAATTTCCAATAAACTCCAAGCACTTCAAACTCAATTAAATAAACTAGATAAATATTGCAAATGGGCCGGAATGGACTTAGGAGTATCAAAATGTGCAATCACGGGATGCCCAAACAAATCAAAAACCAAACCCGATACTTTCAAAACTCAAATACAAGCCATGAACATTAACTACAAAAATCAGCCAATACCAATCTTACATCAAAATGAACCATATCCATATTTAGGAATACAATTTGTACCTTCATTAAAATGGAAAATACAAACACACATCACCACAAAAAAAATAGCAGATCAATGTACACAACTTACAAATTGTCCGGCCACAATTAAACAAAAAATCAATATAGTTGACACTGTAATTAGAGCTGGCATAGCATACACCTTTTACGTAGTCCCATATTCCTTACCAACAATTAAAAAATTAGATAAAAAAATCATTGGAATTCAAAAAACCATATGTGGATTACCAAAATGCACAGCAAACGTAATAGCACAACTGCCACATGAACTCTTCGGCTTACAAGCTTTCTCGCTAAAAAATGCTTATTTACGCTGCATTAGCGAACAACTTAGAAATGCTCTCAATGATCCACATAGACTAGGAATAATATATCAAGGACTCATTCACCACATTCTAGCCAAATACGGTGGAGCAGAAAACATTCCTAGAATCAAACAACATGATTGCATTAGATCACCTACAACACGAACTTTATTCCTTCTCAAACATGAAGTAGGCATCCACCTTAAAAGCATAAAACAAAGCTTCTAGCTATATGAAACTGAACTTGAACGAGAATGGATGGCACAAGTCGCAAATATTTTACCACACACAAATCCCACCCTATCTCTTAAACTATTACATAAACTGTTACTATACAATGTGTATAAAATAAAACACATTACGCTTCCAAATGGCACAACCCTCATGTCACAAGAAGATTTCAAAATATTCTACCAAACTCCAACTAAACTAGAGAAAAGCGCTTTGAACATAGCTGAACAACTTTTCTGCTATCCTACGTGCACACCCATGTGTCCAAATCCTTGCCCAACGCATCCAGAAGCTTGAACCCTCAAACCACAATACATATCAGACAATCGAGATCTAATACCAAGAATCGTCAATAATCCCCCACATTTTCCACAACCACTACAACACCCAAACACACCTATCCATTTTCAACATAATTCACACAGATTACCCATACATAGTATTATAAATCACAAAACCAAAGAAACTAAAGACAAATACAAAATTGTCAAGATAAACAATACATATCTATGTCAATGGTTACTCCAAGACAATACAATCTATACTAAATGGATACCACAACGAGATCTCTTTCCATTTAATCTACCAACAGTAATTACACACAACACTACTTTATTAACACAATATTACACCAAAAAACAACACAACTACTACAAAAACATAGTCACACTAAACTTCAACCATATACAACACAGAGATACAAGATTTATTCAACCACCACCAATAATTCCACTGAAATATATTTCCACTATTGAATGCAACACAGAAAAAAACATAATGACAAACACACACACTATAATAACACAAAACGAACTAATACACATATACTTAGATACTGGCATACACCTTATTACTATTCCACCTACCAGATTACAATGGCTATGGAAACAATATCATACAGGCATATACAATATACATGGCCTAGTACCTCCTATACAATCATTTGAAACCGAACCTGTATGGCTGTACCAAAGATATAAATTTAAAAAATCTAATAAAACTCCACACCACACATTGCAATATACCCTCCCACAAAACATATTAGAACACATAATCACAACATTTAACATCTCTCATTCATACTTCTCTTTGCCAATTACCTGCTCTACACAAATCACCCAATTTTACTCTATATTCGATAGAGACAAAATATTTGGATCACTCGGCAAAGCCTTTGAATACAAATGGAAAAGCATTGGTTTTGCACATCCTAACAACGAGGAAATAGCCCAACAAGCATTGCACTGGGCAAGACTAGCAGCCAAACATGATCCCAATACTATAACTATACTCGTCTTACCCGACATAAATTGGTACCAAAACTTTTCCCCCCATACCAGATCCTTCAAAGACACACATGTGATTGCCCATTTTGCCGCAGATACAATTACTTACGAAGAACCTACAATCCCTCTTGAGCTAAATAAGCAACCACATACCAAATCTTTAGCAATCCACGTTCTATGCACACACCACCAAAATCACAATGTCGGCCCACCTAACCACACAAACAATCTCACTATGATCCTCCAAAACATGAAAATACCACAATACCACATACAAATTGCTCCCCCAACACCTCCTAATGTAACAGTAAACAAAAATCCTAAGTAGAATAAACTGGCATACAAAACCAACTACAACTTAACAAATACATACATACCTCAGTTACCCACATATGTAACTAACTCACAATTAAAATTCCCTCCACAATATAGCTACTACACTGATGGATCATTTATACCACCAAAACAACATGCAGATGGACATTGGATACGGGAAAAAGCGGGATATGGCATATATAATCCCTCTAAGGAAACTATACAAATTTCTAAACGATTACCTGGCCTACAAACCAGTTTCAGAGCAGAGCTAATGGCCATCCACAAAACACTACGTATAATCACTACTCAATATCCACACGAACCAGCGTACGTACATATTTACAGACTGTCTAAACTGTATACATGTACTTAACACACAACTAAAACACCCCACATTACATCGTAATCATGCAGACAAAACCATATTAGAATCTATGGTAACAATGCTTGTAAGCCGAACTCAGCCGACCTCAATCCACAAGATTAAAGCCCACATTAATATTTTAGGTAATGAACAAGCAGACAAACTTGCAAAAACCACCATTGCTCTACAATATGCTGGATCCATCATCTTGCACAAACGAAAAATAGAAAACAACCAACCACTTCCAATAGAATAGAAAAAATAAAAAATAAAAAAATCAATCAATCAATCAATCAATCAATCAACCCATACATATAAATTTGCGTGTTAAATTAATACTTAGAGTATAGGCTTCATCCTGGTTACTTTATTTGGTTCCTGGTTACTACAGTGTCTATTCTCAAAAGAGGAGAGTAGTTTCGCATCAATGGCCCTTGATCCAGTGGACATGGGCTCATTGTCATTACGGACAGACACTTTATTCACGCCGGCCTTTATTTGAAGACCGGAGTTTCTATATATATATGACCATGCCACGGAGGCCTGCCCCAAAACCAAACCCCGAATTGAAGGCCCGAGCCGCCAATGTCCACAAGCTGATCGACGTCCTCTACGAACCTGGAGATGCTCCGCGCTTATTAGCGTGCCGTCAACTTACCTTGGGTCCGAAGTTCCCCGAACCCTCTCGATCCCATGTTCCCCAAGTTCCCCCAGGGCCTCCCGCAGCCACAGTATAAAAAATTGCGGACTCCGCCCTTCATTTTCTGGGCTTGCGAGCCCAGGGAAAGGATTTGGTGAGCCCACTCAGACCTTTCCATGCCAAAATTTCACCAAGAAACGGATCACATTACTACACAAGTAGTTAAGGGACCTGAAAGTTTAACCGGCGTAGGTGCAGCAAGATCAAAGAGTGGAATTGCAAATGAAGTACACCAAATTAACTCACAGAGAGCAACGCATCGCCCTGCGCACGCCTGCATCAACAAAACCAACGACAGAACTTCAGCGACATGCATGAAGGTAGAGCCCGCAGGGGCAGGCGCAGAAGAGAGTACTTGCAAGTTATATCTCCTTCCGCTTCAGTTGTTTCCAGCTTCCCCCGCCTCCGGCTCCCGGCGTTTCGTGCCAAGCCTGACCAGGCCATGCGTGCATGTTAGCGTTGGACTCATAAGTTAAAGCCGGAAGCCACAGATTGATCCCACATTATAAGTGAAAAGCAAATTATGTTGCCTGGAACCAGTGTTTTTCTTAAGGCAATGAAATGCCCAATTTCAACAAAAAAAAAAAAAAATTGGGGCAGCCTCAAGCCTGTGGGAAAAAAAGAAGGTAAATGTGTTGGAAAATGCCAGAGCAATGTTTCCAAAACCTCATTTCAGTCGTCCAATTGGTTACATGGTTACACTTGATTACAATGCGGGATCAATCTGTACATGTTAATTAGCTTCCGGCATGATGAGTCCAACACTGACAATACGCGTGCCTAGCTTGGTCAGGCGCGGCACGAAACGCCGGGAGCTTGAGAAGCGGAAAGCTGGGAACAACTGAAGCGGAAGGAAAATGAGGAGAGAGAGGGAGAGAGAGATCGAGTGCGTTTCATTGTTCAATAATTATGCCCAGACAGGGAACTTATAGGAGAAAACTACAGAACTTAATTAGATACAGGAAGATGAAGTTAAGGCAGAGAGGGTTTCGTCATAGCTTCAAGAATCTCTATTAGCGTGCCGCGCCGATTTCATACAAACACAATTACTCGGTCAATTACAATTGTAGCTTTGCTAGATCAAACTTGAACCGATCGCGCGCTTGATGGTTTTCTTTAATTTGCAAGGACTCTCTTCTGTGCCTGCGCCTGCGGGCTCTAGCTTCATGTCGCTGAAGTTCTGTTGTTTGTTTTTTTGAACGCAGGCGCGCGCAGCTAGGGCATAGCGTCGCTTTCAGTGAGTTTGACCGTGCACTTCGTTTGCAATTCCTCCCTTCGATCTTGCTACGCCTGCGGGCTTCACATTCAGGTCCCTTAACCCCTAAAGTTCCTTGACTATGTTCTCACCAAAAATGCTTCAAAATTCAGGTCCCTTAACCCCTAAAGTTCCTTGACTATGTTCTCACCAAAAATGCTTCAAAACTGCCATTTCTAGTACAAGTACCAAATTTTTGACACATGTAACCGTACAATCTTGTAGTACTCTAGTTTGAGAATATGTGGAAAAAATTTCAGAAATTTCCACCATGTAGATTGCAAGATATTAGCATTTGAAGTGGCAAAAATCCTTTTTTTGACGTTGCAAAAAAACGGGCAGCTGCACTTCACAAGGTCAGATCATTATGAAAAAATGTCCAAAATGGTTGTGCTTCTTTGGGTTCATTCTTCAGGGCAAGTTGGCTACATACATGAAAATTTTCAGATCATTTGGAGTTGTTCAACATATAGGAAAAAAATAGTAAGTAGAAGAAGTAGAGAATGATTCAAAATACCAAATTGTTAATAAATTAGTTATAAAATTAAAAAAACTCCAATCCAAATGGTTGAATTGTTGTGATAAACAATCTACATCCAATAGCATTATTTTTTTTTCAAAAATATTGAAATTTCAATAATATAAAGGACTTCAAAGTTTTTTTTGGTGTATGGATTCCTTAACTGCCCGCAAACTAAAAAACCTCATAACTTTCATCTCAACTATTGAAATGCAATGATTCCAAGCTTTTTGAGTACACATAAATCTGAAGAACGAATTTCAGATTTTTATTTCTTAAAAAAATGATTTTTTCAGATCTGCCCAAACTGCCCGAGTTGAGAAACAAACAACATATTAAGCAATAACTTTTGACTCATATTTCCAAATGTCATGAAATTTGTGCATATGAAAGATATTCCTTGTCCTCACATTCTATTAAAATTTCAGCCCAAAATATGCAAATCTCCAGTCACACGTACCTGCCCAAAATATCTATATTGCCAAAAAACGCATGTTGGTCCTTTAGGGATTAACTTATGTGTTGTAATGCGCTCCTTTTCTTGGTGAAATTTTGGCAGGCAAAGGTCCGGGCTCACCAAATCCTTTCCCTGGGCTCGCAAGCCCAGAAAATGAAGGGCGGAGTCCGCAATTTATACTGTGGCTGCGGGAGGCCATGGGGGAACTTGGGGAACTTGGGATCGAGAGGGTTCGGGGAACTTGGGATCGACAGGGTTCGGGGAACTTCCCTCCAACATCCACAGGGGGGGAAATAAAAGAGGTTCTCTTCCAAGTTCAGGCAGGTTTGTCAATGGGCTAATCCAGTACACTAATGATGTTAAATAGTGTTAACTACATGAATTGATTTAAAACAGTCATAAGTTTTTACTCTTAATGAATATTTTTACCAACTATAGGTACAAAATTTTCCCAACTATAGAACTATTAGGATCCATGCACTCCGTAAAAGTATTCATGAAGAGTAAAAACTTATAGCATTTCTAAAATAGTTAGTATCGGTACACTATTTAACATCATTAGAGTAGTAAAAAATTTCAGTTCTCTATGCGTTCCCACAGCTTGGGAATTCACAGTCTTTTAACCCTCATCACCTAAGGGGACGAAAAGTGTCCAAACACAATCTAGCAGTCAACTTTGAAACGCTCTAACTTCTACATCCAATGTCGGAATTCAATAAAAACTTGTTGGAAAAGTTGCGCATAGTAGTCTAGTATCTATGGTAAAATTTTCAAATCAATCCAAGACATATTGAGTTTTTGAAAGTCATTTGAAGTTCTCAGGTTCAATTTAGGTTCAGCACACTGCATTGTGATGGTTGCAACTTCGGGGGATTGTATCTTTTTCATCAAATGTTTGTTTTCAATAAAATTTGTTGGGTTTTGTTCCCATAAAGTTCTAGTTATTGTGGTAAAATTTTCATGCCAATCCAAGTCGTTTCGAATTTTTGGGAGAAATTCAAAGTTCAAATTTCAGAATTGTTTGCATTTCAGTGAACTTCGGCGGCTCATAACTTCTTCATGTATGATCCTTTTTCAATAATTTTTGTTGGAGAAGTTGCGCTTACTAATCTAGTTTATATGTTTAAATTTTCAGATCTATCCAAGATGATATGAGTGACTGAGAAGCATTTTAGTAGAAGTAGGTTCAGCCATAGATGTGATTTTTGGCTACTTTTTTCACTGTTTTTTGACATTTCAAATCCATCTTGCAAACACAATGAGTCATTTTTATGATATTTTTTTTTATTGCCAGCCAAAACTCATTCATGGGAAAGCTCGTGGAATGGCGCAAACTGCTTGTGATGATCAATGCATTTCTGGAACCATTGATGTTGCATTGAAGGTGCTTAGCAAATGCATGAGATGGACGTGAGAGAAGTGACATGGAAGCGCTAGGGTTTGGTGAGGAGTGAAGTGCTGTCCCCAAAGTTAATTAAGGGTTTCGGGGAGAACAGCGGAATTCATCTTGAGCACAAGGCTGGGTTTCCTCTGACTGCTCAATTTTCTATTAGGAATGCCACCTGAACTACTCGAGATGACGGTGTACCTATTGTATTGCGTTGATTGCTCCGCATCGATCAGTGCAGTCCTGTGACAATCCTGCTTGCACGCGGGACCTGAAAGAAGTGCTCGCCAGGGTTCGGTGAGATATGCAACTGCGTCTGGGACTTTCTAGAAAGAGCTTAGATACCGAGGTCGTGATAATCGAGCCAATGCATATCCCCCAAACAACATTGATTGGGATACTAATTCGTTGCGTCCACCTTGCGATGTATTTAGTCGCTAACATGCCTGCATGACTTAGAAAAAACTAATTCACATTAGACTTTCACGCACTGACTGGGGAGTTGGCGCATGGACTTCTACTAACTTGGTGCAAAGAATTGGGTGGCTGTAACGCACATTCACATCACCCATGGGAGCTCCTTAGATCGTCCGGGGAGCTCTATTGATTTTCTCACCAGAACCAGAAGCTCGATCGTCTTGTTTCCAGCTTCAGGTCGTGCTGTGACTGCCACAGCCCAACGTAGATCACAAACTCAACCATGCAATATAAAATGGAACTTCCAAGTATAATGCATAAGACAATGTTCAGTTCTTCCCCARGCATTTTGCCAATTCGAATTTCCCAATGCAAATAATCAAGCGCCTGAACATCATAAATAGCTAGAGATTTAGGACTCCTAGGGTTGGGTGTACTCTAGGGTTTAGGGAGAGAACTGCAATATCTTGGACGCAGTGCTCGTCTTTCGTCCCATATTTTTCAAAAAAACTTTTTCTATACGGTCAGCATTGGTCTCTAATCGTATCCCGCGCGCCATACTAAGCTAGGCTGTAATGAAGGTATGCTGTACTTGACATGACCAAATTCAGAATTTCTCTTGGTGTTCAAATTAAGTGCTTATTCAATGGACCTCTTATTGCATGGTTATCTTGTATACATTTTGACTACAAATACCTTGACAACAATCAGAAGCATTATCTGAGAACACAACGAGTGGCAAATCTAATACTGTTCCAAGAGAGAGTTGGTGATTTCATCAACTTGTCACCCCACAGTTTTAAGCCCTAAGGTAAGCCAGTCATAAGATGCAAGACGCAAAACAGAAATGGTTGCAGATCACAATTGGGCGTTGGCAGAACTCCAACGTACTTCAACGTGTTTGGAACTCTCCATAATAAACGACGAGGCTATCAAGTACATTCTCCAAGTCAAAATGTAGAAACTGCTAGAGAGACTCAGTACCTGATGGAATGGCAATCTTTAGTCATTCAGCATGTGACATGGAATCATAAAGGTGCACAAACGTAAAGCTGTTGCACCCCTAGTTGAGGTATCAATTGCCTCAGGACCACTCAAAGGATGCCTGGCCCAAAACCCAGAACCGCCCACAACCTGACATCCTTTACGAACCTGGAGACGCCCGCATGCCGGCTTCCATTCTTGGCAAACACTCAACTTAACTTGAGTCCGAAGTTCCCCGAATCTTCTCGATCCGATGTTCCCCGAGTTCCCATGGCCTCCCGCAGTCGTATAAATTGCGGACWCCGCTCCTCACTTTTTGGGCTTGCGAACCCAGAGAAAGGATTTGGTGAGCCCAGAGCTTTCCCTGCCAAAATTTCACCAAGAAACGGATCACACCAYAGCACACTAAAAGCAACGCCCTGCACCTACAATCCTACAGCGACACGAAAAGCCCGCAGCGGTGTAGAAGAGAGARATTGCAGAAGAAAAMCATCTTGCAATCGGTTTCAAGTTTGAGCAACCTACCGGCTACAAGGTTTGTATGCACATGACACGCTAATACAAATTTTTTAAGGACGAAACCCTTTCTGCCTTCATCTCATCTTTCTGAAGCTTCTCCTGTTGCTTGTCCATATTTAACAAAGCTCTCTCAATCGACTTCTCCTTCCGCTTGTTAACAGCTTTCCGCTTCTGCGGCTCCCGTTTCATGCCGAGCCTGACCAAAGCATGTATGTTAGTGTTCGACTCATAAACAAAGACAGATTCATCCCACATTGTTACTGTCATGCAAATGGTGCCAACCTAATGTTACGGTGATGTTAGTGTCATTGAGGGTTACAATGACTTGACAAGAATTAAACAGAATTAAACTTGTAATTGAAAATTAGATCAAATTAACATTAAATGGAGATGAAAATCAAATAACTTTGGAGATGGCTTCGCATTTTCATGTAGGGCTTAGTGCCTTAGTGACAAAACACCTATTCTTATTATCAAATTCCAATGCCGTTCTATAAGACCTGACTCTACGCTTTATCACTTCGGCTGGCTACTACAATGTCGATGTATAACGACACATAATCACAAACTAGTATGGCACATGGATCCAGATCAATTAGCACTTTAGCACGCTTTGTTTTCCTTGCCTAAAACCTTGACTCCYATAACAGGGGTATTGTAAAATTAGATTGATGAGGAATGTACCCTTGTATTTGAAGACCATTCGACTTTGATCCCTTCTTCTTTCGTTTCTTCTTCGATGAGACTAAGTCTAGCTCCGCACCAGTAGGCTCTGGAATATCAACCTCCGCAGTATCCATAGCTGTGACATACATAAGGAAGAAACGAGGTTGTTTAGATAAAAGTTTCCTCGCAGACCAAAAAAAGTTTCTGTATACCAGAAACAAAACGGGAAAAGTAAAGAGCGAAAACAAGCACTGCGCTCAATACGTCTATTCTCTCACCAAACCCTAGGCAACACCAAAACCTCTCTAACGTCATTTCCTCCGTTGTCTCACCAAACCCTAATACGCCATTTACGTCACTTTCACAAGCAAGAAGATATCGTCACACAACTCCATYGATATAATCGCACATATCACGATTTTGTTACAGCAATACATTGATAATCTCGAGCAGTTTCGGCTTCTAGAGTTCGTGACAGTAAAAAGGTCTGGGCGACGATTCCAAGTGSGTACAGATTTATCGCAAGGATTCCATCTCAATCTGGATTTGCAACAGGGATCTCTAGACCAGAAAAAAATCATAACAGACCACGAAATCTCGAAATTTGAAGCAGTATTTACCTTCCCCGCCACCAATGTCAACCGGAACAGGTGCGCTTTCAACACCCGCAGGTACGTCGTCCTCCATGGCGTCCACRCTCCGAGATTTCTTCTTCTTCTTCACCATGTTTATCTCCTACAAGAATTCCGTAACGAAACTTCACAATTCGAGTCAAAACAGCACATCAAGCAAACAGCATTGGCCTGCAACACGCGGCCTTCACATCTCCAGGCCTTCAAGGTCGCGGGTTTCTTAGGGTTTAAGGGTCAAAACCGAATAAATGAAGATTCTAAGAGGAAGGAATTCATCCATCCAAATCAAGTCCAAGTGCCAATAAATTTGAAACAGTCCATCATCATGTGCCCGTGCCAGCAATTTCCACGCTGCCCTGCCCGAACAATATGATGTCAGATATTATTCCGTACAACTCGGCATACGTCATCATTACGTTAGATTGAGAAACCGATTCAAAAATCTACATTTTTTGTAAATTACTGGGTCAAAGACTTAGTCGCCACATCTAGGCTCTGTTTGTTTTTAGGGRGTGTAGGATGTGAACTTCATTGGAGTCATGAAGAAGCTTAACCCCTCATCGCCGAATGGGACGAAAAGTGTCCTCACACAGTCTGCAGTACACTTTCAAGCGCCCTAATTTTTGCATCCAATGTCGGAATTCAATGAAAACTTGTTGGAAAAGTTGCGCATACTAATCCAGTATCTATGGTACAAAATTTAAATCAATCCAAGAGGTATTGAGTTTGTGAAAGTCATTCTAAGTTCTCAGGTTCAATTTGGGTTCATTGTGAAGGATGCAACTTCGGGGGATTGTATCTTTTTCATCAAACATTTGTTTCCAATAAAATTTGTTGTGTTTTGTTCACATATAGGTCTAGTTATTGTGGTAAGAGTTTCATGCCAATCCAAGTTGTTTCGAATGTTTGGGAGAAATTTAAAGTTTGAAATCCAGAACATTTCAGTGAACTTCGGTAGCTCATAACTTCTTCATGTATTATCTTTTTTCAATAATTTTTTATGGAAAAGTTGCGCTTACTAGTCTAGTTTTTATCTATATTCTAAAATCTAGATCCTAGCATGATTCAGTTTTAAGGAAGCTTAAATTCGTAGATAATGGAAACTCCGGCCTATGTCATAGTTTTCCAGCGGTCTAGGATCTACGAAGCCTGATTCAATATATTTCGGGATGCGGGATGTACCCCAAAGGCAGATTCTAGCGGAAATTGGTTTCCGGACTCCTGAAGAAATGTACCGAGTTTTGTAGATGTCTGGTTTCTAAGTTTTCTGAAGATTACTGAATCTAGGTAGTGGAAGAATTTGTGTTGATGAAATGTGCGACCAACTAATCAGTACCTAAGGATCCGGGATTCACCGAAAATTCTTGGATTTCAGTTCAATTTTTCATATCTACGAAATCTGAACCCCAAATTCTACGTTTTTGGACTCATTGTGGCAGAAGACAGGTCGTCTCTTCTCTCTCTCTTCCCTTTCGTCTTCGCGACTTGCAAGGCGTCCCAGCAGAGCTTTTATATATATTTCCATTATAATATATACTCCTGCTTCTGTTTGTTGCTTCTGTTTGTTGCTAATGCTCTTCTTCTCCCCAACCTCAATCCCTAACTTAGTTCCGTAAATGTCTAAGTTAGCACGACGGAGAGCTTGACTTTCTCGAACGACAATTCCTTTTGTCTGCCTTGTTATCCACGCACGGAGCCTCGATTCAAACTCGCTCGGTGAACTTCTTCACCCGATTCCATACTCGCCATTTCATTTCCACACGCTCATGTGTTCGGGAATTGCGTGAAGTGAGGCGATTTGGAGGGACTCATGCATTTATTTCGATTTTTCTTCGGTCGATTTGGAATGGCTGTGGTTTATTGGATTGCGCCGCTCGGGGGTGTGGCGGTGTTCCGATGTCGTCGTGTTCTGTGACCGGGCGGGCATTGTTGTCATGTCTGTGGAGAATCTGCTGGTGTGCCGCATTGGAGAGCTTTGGCGAATTTCGAATTGCCGACAACTGCTGCTACTCGGGTTTGCTCCCCTGTTTTTGGCGAGAGCTTTTATTTATTATTCGAAAGGGATTTTTGTGAAACCCTAGTTTTGGTAATAGTGGGATGAGGTTCCGTGGTTCCGTGCTCTATTAGAAGGGGCTACATTGCTTTGCATCTAGAATGTGTTAGTGGTTCGAGTAGAGCGAGGTTTGGTTGGGTCATCTATGCTGAGCTTTCGGGCAGATTGGAGAGCTGTTGAGGAGGAAGACGATGGTGATGACGATGACCGTGGATTGAGAGTGTCAATGACGTAAACCCCTTCTGCTGCAATGAGTGCTTCACCACAAAAGCCCCTTGCCAGGTATTCTCCTTGAGCCTATTTTGTGCTTTTGGTATCTCGATGAATCGCTTTCTAGCAATTTGCAGGTATCCTTCGTGGCTTGTGTAGGAAGCCATTTCTGGTGCTGAGCTTGTTGTGGACCCGGGGCAGAGGTGACCTTAATCGCTATTTTGGTTGCCTTAGTGGCTCCCTGTTATCAAGGTTGCAAGGAAAGCCGTAGGCCTATCAGAGCCTTTTCGAGCTTCCTGGAGTTGGAAGAGCGTTGGTGGGAAACTATGAAATAGTGGAGAGGTTGAGCCTTTGTGGGATTAGATAGTGTGTCTCTATTGAATCTGCTATTGGGATCAAGTCAACACTAGGCTGCCATTTGTTGTGTTTTCCTGGGATTTGTAGGAGACATCGGACAAGTATTCTAGTTTGCAATTTGGTTTTGATTTTGTTTCATTAGTGAAGTCCGATACGGTAGCACTCTTTCCCAGTTATTGCTTACGACTGTCGTTCATTGAACCTAATCATAGCTGCCGAGTGAAGGAAAAAATGTGGTCGTCTGATTGAGGACATTGAGCTTGGATGACTTCAGAGGGCAATCCCACTGCTGCAGATGGGCACGTCGTTTATCGCACGTTCTAGTTTAGGGTTTTCATTTCCTAGAGCAACAACGAACGTATGCCCAAAAAATTCTTGTTCAGACGCAAYTTTCAGAGTTGAAGTTCCTTCCCTACTCTTTTTTCAATTCGCAGTGGTACCGAGTTTACTTCATTTACAACAGACTAGTTGTAAATGCAATGACACTGGTTTCAGATTGTGAGATTTTCTTTTCCCGTGTGTGGGCGGTGCAGCAACGTCACTTGTCGCTACTGGGCAACATCAGGGACTTGCTTTTTTGGTGACCAGTGCAACTTCGCTCACAATCCTGCTGATAGAGCTTCCTCAGGAAAGTCTGGTGGGTTCCATATCTACATCTTGGAAGCAATGTAGTCACAGTGCTACAAGGTGCTCGAACTATTACCAACACAGGGATATAGATGTTGGGCGAGTGGTAGTGGATCATAGCTCTTAGGTTCAAATCAAATAGGCTCAGAGTTTATCAATGTTGATCATCCTTGGTGCCATGTATTGGCTGGGATCACTACAGGTTTTATTGCACAGAGATTTCTTTTGAGGATGCCTGATCACTTTAGAACTTTGCTTGGATGTTTGCAGCATGTGACAGGTTGTTCTTTTCTCTCAGTTTCTTGCGTTGTRCCTATGTTTTGGACTATGCAAAAGTTTTCCATCATAACTAAGCAGCTACTAAATGCTGTACTGGTAKAATGCTGGATCTTTACACTATGCTTACTTCTAACTCTTATTGGTCTATGTGGGTGGGTGGGCTGTAGTTCCGAAGCGTGAGAAAGCCTGCAAGGAGCTTCTTCTCACCGGATACTGCAAGGTTTGTGATTACCCCTTTTTGCGGAATTTGGTTTGCAATAAAACAATTGACTTCTTCGAGATCACATTGTCAGCTCATTGGYGATTATGTTTGGGTAATTAATCTTATACTTGGTGTTGTAGAACGAGAAAAATGGATGCGAGTACAACCATGAAATTCCAGTYGTGATTCGTGCTGGGTAAGATATGTATTCTACTCCTGTCAAGAGGTCTTTGCTCCTGGAAATGAGCGAGTGCATTCTGTCCTTGAATCCAATTCTTGGACAGACATATCTGACCTGTTTGTCCGAACGCCGATAATCAACTTCCCTCGAAATCTTGCGTGATGTCTGAATTTCCATCCCATGTCGGACATTTCTCTGAACTTTTTACTTTCACTTTACTCCAATTTCTGTGTGGAATCCAGCAAATGATTTTAAATCTATTGAAGATCATGTCCCCTTGATCACATTATGGCTCCTAGAATGAATTTGCCATATAAGCTTGCTTTGGTTGTTCGAATAGTACTATGATTTGACTTCTAAATGTGTTATACCTTTAGGCGAGTTATATACACCAGGGGTTGTACTAACGGCTAGTTTTCTGASCTGCTGCAGACCTCCTTCTGCCTCCTCAACCACCTCTACCATCGTGCCAGCCTCTGTGGTGTATTCATCTTGGCCTTCCACAACATCAACTTCTCTTAGCCCTGGAACAGCTGGTAAAACTGTCCGAACGAAACTAATCGGCATTGCTGTAAGATATGTGCAAAGAGTAATAACAACCTAGTATTCATTTTTTAAACTACCACCCTTAGATCATCGTGATTCTATGGATTGCATTCGTGGATGAGCTCGTTCCTATTGTGACCCGATGTACGCATGGTAGATCGGATACTATCTATCAAACACGACTAAAGTTCGTATCTGAAAATGGCTTAGAATATTTGAATCTTTTGGTGCGAATCTTAAGAATGATGTGATTTATATCCACCCTCTATGCAGCTGCAATCAGGAACAACAGGCTACCAGTCTCTGCTCCAGCATTTGTCCCGGCAGCTGTTGCAGCGGCTCAGAGGGCCTCTTTGAGCGCTTGGGGCGGTGTGACCCCTGGAAAAAGTATTGCRGGGACTTCACAAGCCACTTTCACAGCTAGTGCTTCAGTTTCGACTTCTCCAACACCAAATGACACGCCCCACGCATCCTCAGGTCAGAAATCTGTTGTTGATGCTCAAACAAGCTCAGCATCTCTCGTCACAGAGGCCGACGGTTCTCCAAATTCAGACTCTGTCTCCACTGTCACTTCACTTTCCTCCACGTTCAGCAATTCTTTGCTGAATGCACARCCCTTCATTCCTTCTGGACATGGCGGAAGCTCGAATGGATCCACACCTCCACCTATCCAAGGAGCAAGCATTGGTAGTGCCAATGCAGCCCCTTTTGTGCCATCAGGTGGGTCAGTGGCCTCWGCAGTTAGTGCCGCCCCTTTTGTACCTAGATCAAGGCAGCACCTTCTGACTGGAGCAACAAGTGGCAGTATGGGTAGGACCTTGCAACCGGCTAGTCAGTCCCTGATGGCATTAGGAGGTCAACCACAGCCTCAAATCAGGCAACAGTTGTCACCGCTTCAGCAGCAATTGCAACATCAAGCTGCTGCTCAAGCCCAGGTGCAAGCTCAGGCTCAGGCTCAAGCTCAGGCTCAAGCTCAAGCTCAAGCCCACATGCTTGCTGCTGCAGCTCGTAGCATGGGTGGAAATGTCCTCAGCAATAACCAGTATATGGGAATGGAGGTGCCTATGGTTATACCCTCTTTTCGTTTGCCTGATGGCGATGATCCTGCCCTTGGCATGACCGCTATGTCTCCTCCAAATCCAGCGTTCTTGGCGAGGTAACTGTCTGATTATTGACTTTGAAAGACCTTTCCGTGACTTGATTTTTGTGAATGCTCTCAAAATTTTTATCGATTAGAAATCTTTCAGCAATCAATGATAGTGACAACTTCGTGACAGATGAGACTTTACTCCTTGGTCACTAAGGGATATGATGGACTACTCATGCTTTGTGAAGCCTTCAAAGTGTTGCCTCATGGTCAAGTTCGCCTACATTTTTGCATTGACCCCTAGAAAACCAAGGTGCCCAAATTAGAATTCATTTTAGTCGGCAATTATGATTTCTTTTGTCTAGTTCTATTATGTTTTGGCCGACACATGCAATTTTCTTCGCTAATTGAGGTGATATAAAGTCTTGCCCCATCCGAAGTGTAGTTTTCACAATACGATCAATTCAATATTTACTGTATCAAATCCTTGATTCTGTAGGGGTTCAAAACCCGATACATTCTTCATGCTTGTTTAGCAGTTTGCTGTATAAGGAATAGGTACAGATTTATTGATAAACCTGCCCTATATTGTGTGCCTCCGTAGTAAATTGTATTGTTGTAGTTGCGGTTGTCTGAGGAAAAGAGTTGGTATTATATTTGATTGTAGAGGTGGACTAATGCTGATGCATTGTTGAGTTGGCAGCTGGACCCTGAGCAAGATTTGGTTGACCTACCGGAGATGGTGCAACGGTTCCATTCTCTGTTTCCCCTGGAGGATGTAATTCGGGAAGATGAAATTCCAAGCACCTCATTTGGTGTGAGGACGATGATCTTCAAAGGGATCTCTTCTTCCGATGGTCAAGCATACGCCATTCGACGGATCGATAGCCGCCAGGTAATTACATCTCTCTGACAGTATTGATTTCAGGCGGATGAGATTTATGCAGGCCTTTTGAGTTGTGTTGTTGAATGTTGCTGCTAAATACTTGTTTTATTTGGCTTATCATCCTGCATCAGATGTCGATGAACTGCTCTGGGATGTGCACTCCTATTCGTGTATAGCTTACAAATGCAGTTGCCGTGTCTAGGTGCACCTGTAGAAAACCACCTCCTGCCTTTCAATTGGCGGGTTTTACTTTAGAAAATGGCTAAAAGTGCTGTTGCATTTGACAGGATCTAACCCGTTAACACCTGAATCAATTTTGGGGATTTTCGCACATTTTTTCTTATGTTTTTGCGCAAAGTATATTGCATACCTCAATATCATCAAACTGCTGTAAAGGAAGGCTGTCTTTAAAAGATTCAAGTATTACGTTGGATGAATCCTTTAGAAAAAACCATTGCCCTGAAGCACTCTGCTCATCGTTCAGAATATGGACTTCGGA
Organism: Pleurozium schreberi; assembly: GCA_006891605.1. Lineage (NCBI taxonomy): Eukaryota > Viridiplantae > Streptophyta > Bryopsida > Hypnales > Hylocomiaceae > Pleurozium > Pleurozium schreberi. The sequence goes on along the minus strand of VACF01001029.1, from coordinate 9,328 downwards.
GCCCTTAAGGGTTTAGATGCCTAGGTTTCCTTGGATACCTCWTGTGTGGGTGGCTTCTACTAGTGGTGGTTGAGGCTGTTCTGGAAATACTCGGAATCTGTAACTATCGAGATTGTCAGATCGTTTTGTCGGTCCTACCTGTGAGAATCTTGTCTTGCTTCTATGACATACACAGTTTCAGTTGTGCGCATTGTGCAGGTAATACCCACGGCCGAGCTGGCTACGACAGCTGTTGAAGCTGTGGAGCGTTGGGCACCTTTTGCTCGGCATCCGCACATTGTTGCAATCCGAGAGTCCTTTGTAAGTCGGGAAGTGGAGGATACGGCAGCTTTGTTCTTTGTGCATGACTATTATCCTGCTGCTTTCACCCTTCAAGCATTGCATTTGCAACAGGAGCAAGCAAGCGGAGTTGTACATTTAACGGTAGGTCACATTCCATGCACAAGTATTCCTGTATTGAGAATGGCCCTACTTTTTACTGGGGCCAGTTTTGAGATTAATTTTTGAGATTTTTCTGATTTTTTTTATTGGTCGAAGTTTGAATCGTGCTCTCCCTGTTTTCTTGTATATCATCTCGGTGCCCTTTTCAAGTATAGACTGCTGCTGGGCTTGGTTGCAGGCGAACGAAGAACAGCTTTGGAGCTACATGGTGCAATTGGCAACTGTTCTTCGGACTGTGCATGGTGCTGGTCTATATTTCCGTCCAGGGGGATTACATCCATCGAAAGTCATTTTGACTAGTAAAGGCCGAATTCGCGTTTCTAGTGTTGGWATCCTGGATGTTCTCCACGGTGACCCAGCTGATGATCCTCGGATTTTCCAAGTGAGTCTTTTGCTGATGGACTTGGATGCTTTTATCTCCCAAGWGCCGGAACTTAAAACTATGAAGCTCGTTTTGGAAGCTAGTAGTCGATTATATGAACTTCCAATACTTTTTCTATCGTTCAAAATTTTGTAGAGGGTGATTTCCTCTTTCTGTTGGTTCATTTTGTTCCAGATATGTTAGCTTAAGTTTAGTGAACACTCTTGGATGTATTTTTCTCAAATTACTTGCAGATCCAGACACTTTTCTCAATTTGATTAGAAAACTTTTGCTTTTGGACCTTGCAGAGAGAAGACTTGGCAGGGTGTGGGCGTTTAATACTTGCYCTTGCATGTGGGTCAACCGCAAATGCGTCATTGGAGTTCATGGGGTCTCATTATTCGTCTGACCTAGTTCGAATCACCCAGGCTTTGTTGGCCTCGTCTCCTGAGAAGGCAGAGGGAGGGGGTATCAGCAGTATTCGGCAACTGCACACGGTTCTAGCAGACCGCATGTTCAGTGAGGTCTAAGATTTTTGATATCCCTTTATTCGTTCATATTGCCTTTTCGTGGGAAGAATTCATTGTGTCCTGGACGTAATATCTAAGTTTTATATTAAATAACACACTCGTAGTCAGGTGAACTGTAGTGTGGATAATATAAAGTACATGGCTTGTTCTTGCCCATGCTTGGAATAAGATATTGGTGGATGTCCAAACAGGCTGTTCACTTGGTTGCTCGATGTGTGCAGATCGAGAATGTTCATATGCAGAATGACGAAATCATGAATGAATTGAGCAAAGAGACAGAGAACGGCCGTCTCTTACGCATTCTTGTGAAATTGGGGATGATGAATGAGAGGCCTGAGAGTGACATGGATCCAGGGTGGTCAGAAACTGGTGACCGCTATTTGCTCAAGTTGTTCAGGGACTTCGTCTTTCACCAGGTTTACCCCTGACTTGGCTGTTTGCTMCTTTGATGTTTGAGARATGGATCTTGCATATTAGAAGGGTTTCAGCAATATTAGATTGTTCCAAAGAACTCTTGGACAGTGTGAACACTTTGAGAGGCCTTCATATGATCATTGACCATAGGGAGACGCCATATGAATCATGGGGACGATTCTCTGCACGATGTTGTCTAAAGGTTCCTGAAATAGTCTAAGTTTGCAAAAATACCTTTTCTTTACAGATGGCAATGTCATCGAATGTCAAATTTTAAAGGTATTGGCTCTTTCAAGCCACTTGAATTTGATTAGTCCTGTATATCTGGTTGCAGACGTCAGAGGAAGGGACACCAGTTATTGATTGGGGCCATGTTATCGAATGTCTTAACAAGGTATAGAATCTTCTATCATTGAGTTCTGATTAGATCTTCTTGTCCTTCATCACACAAATAAATCTACTGTGCTTCAATTCTTGCCTTCAAATTACTCCTTAATATGCCTGAAATTAAGTACTCCGTATCGTTAGTGTCWCTTAAGAGAACACAATCCACATCCAGGGTCTTTGTTAGGCGTTCTTATTAGTAATTGGGTTTACAGTAAAATTAGACTGTTTCAGGAACTTCAAAATCCTTATATTTTGTATGTGTCCATTTTTTACTATTTGTGATTGAAAATTTGTATGGTTATTTTTCAGAGATGAAATCACATGCCTTCTACAAGTCAAAATAAATTCCATATTTTTTGTGTTACTTTGAAATTCTTTTGAATTATGTTTAGGGTATCCTAAAGGAAATTCATATCAAATACAAAATATTGTCTAGGAATCTGAAATCTTCTCCACAGATGTATATAATAGTTCAGAATATCATGGAGTTTAAACTTTTAACTAAAGAAATATTTTTAAACTCTTGATCACTGCGGTAGTAGGTCCAAAGTTCAAATTTCAATAAAACATTCATTTTCAGATATTTTTCAAAAAAATTCAAGGTGGAATAGAAAGTACACTTCATTGCCTTCATTTCATTAGTTTGACTCAAATTCCAAAAGTATTATTTTTCAATGCTCTAATGCACATAAAGAGCTAGTACCTAGAAGAGCTAGTACCTAGAAAACATGTTCAAACTCCTCCCCCCGAAAGAACTGGATGGAAAAACTGGATTTTTCTATGTAGTAGACCCTCACAAAGTCATCCATCAGTCAATAATCGGTTGCTGCAGCGTTACAGGCTTAAGATACACCATAAAGAATTTTACAGGGTTAAAATGCTGCTCTTTATGATGCTGTCCGAAAATTCCTGAAACAATATAATATTATTGATAGTTAAAAATCCCTTCTCTTCTCTCCTCTCCTGTATGACTTTCATTGTCACCTCTTTTGGGGTTCCTGTGATCATATTCGTGTTGTTCATGTGCACAGTTGGATGCCGGAGTTCCGGAGAAGATCATTTTATTGAGTCGCGATGAGCGGTCAATGCTCATAGCCTCGTATGCTGACTTGAAGCGGTGCCTTGAAAATGTCTACCAAGAACTTCTGGTCAGGGTAATGTTTGTCCCTTTTATCTGTATTCCCTTTCAGCCCCTCTTCTTCGGTCGTCTTCTCACTGCTACATGCATTCTCAGACAGTGTTAATTTGCTCTTTTTTGGAACTAATGACTCCATAACCTTTAAGGCTTTTCATTTGCTACATGGTCAAATCATATGAAGTATTACATCCAAGTTTGCACTATCACAAAAAATAAAAATTTGAATTACAACATCAATTCAATTCTAACTAGTTAATCATCCACGTATCAAAAAGTCACACTTATCAAAGATTCAAACAGCCATACCAATAAGGACACAAGGTATAGTAAGTAACAAATTATTTTGTAGTATGGTACATTTGACTTTATGTAAACTAAAGTTAAGTGAAGGTTGTACAAGGTAAGTGCATCCGCAGTGTTAACGCGGAATATAGGCCCAACACCAAATGGCAAATGGCAAGTATGGAACTATCTCGTCAAAAGAGAGGGTACACCTCTTGGTTTGCATTAGTCCCCCTCTCTCAAAAAAATCACAAGCCATTGATTTTTTTCCTAAAAATTMCCCCCCCCCCCTCCCTGCTGTTGATCTTGATAGGAATATTGGGATACGATATATTGGGATATGGTATGCATATTCTGTATCCATATATATATTTACGGATACAAAAATGAATACAAAAACCAGTTAACCCATATCGATTGTCAAACAAGTTAGTTTTAGAAAATATAAGACTGAGAGGGATACTAGGATTTCCAAGTTATTTTTAGATTGGATTAATTTTCATACCTCCTTAATAAAATTGGAGGGGTTATGAAAAATAATCCAATTAGAAACTTGTGTGTCACTATCTCCTCTATCTCCTCAAAAGAAAGGGAACAAAACCCATATTAACTAGTTTGGTTCTTTTGCCTACAACCCCTTCTCAATATGAACTCTTCATTTCTTCTAACATCAAATGTGAGACTAATGTGCATATTTTTTTTTTCGCCCTCTCTCAAGGGCGGAAAGTATGTGTCTTTATGGCCAACAAATATGTTGTAGAGAGGCAAGTTGTGGAGTGGGTGTTGTCTTTTGGGTGCATATTAGTCTCTTTATATATTGCCAAAGTATTAGTATGAAGGATTGAAATGCGGTTGGTTTCAAGTTAACTGATGGGTTTGGAAAAAAAATGGTTGCAATTTAGAAACTTAGGCAAGAAAACGGTGAAAAGTCACAAAAATTTAAATTTACTATAATAAATAGATGAAATTATTGGACTTTGTGTAAATAAAACCGGTTGGGTTGGGGTATTCAAGGAAACTAGCTATTTTACTCAAAAAGCTTCCCAAACAGTGACTGAGACCACAAGTTCAATGAAAAAATCAATAACGGTTGCATTGAATAACCATTAATTCTTTTTTAAATTAAATTTTACGACTATAATTTCATTATTAGGCTTTTTTAACTCCTAAAGGACCAAATGTTCATTGAACAATGAGTTGAAAATTTGGATAGGATCCTATGAATTTATTTTTAATTTTTAAAGAAATTTTGACACAAATTACAGACATATATTAACCCCTTCATGGAAACATACTTTTTTGTTATCTAGTATGGTGGCCATATCAAAAGTCATGCTACTCAATTTTCAAACAGCAAATGTGGGCAACAAATGCACATTCCTCCTCTACCTCTAAAATTTTGAGAACATGTCAATAATAAAATACATAATAGGGTGATTGCAAGAAACACTTCACATTTATGTCTCAAAAATGCATTTTTTGGCCACAAGATTGGGAGTACTAAGTCATACTACCAAAACTATGTGTCATCGGCAAGCCGATCAATGTAAATCGTCAATTCTGGGCACCTACATATCTACAATGTTGATTTAATACTATACAATACTATGCAATACTATAGAGTGCTATGGAGTATTATAAAAGCCACTGGGAGCAAAAAAAAAGCAAAAAAGAGGTATGTGGACCTTTTCGTTTTTAATAATTAAAAAAAAAAAAAAAAAATTTTAAAAAAGATTTTAGTAGAGAAGATTGCACTAAAAATTCATGCAGGAAATTTTTTTCCTCTTCATAGCCTTCGTGCAAAGGAAGGTCACTTTGACCCCATGTGTGCAACCGATATATTTCTATTTTCATAAAAACTCATTGTGAGTCCTTTCAATGTTAAAAGACATCTAGCATGTCCAATTTGTAGCTTCTAATTCACATTTTTGGGTCAAAAATAGGACTACCCACCACCACCACACACACACAAATGGCCAAGGTAGACACCCAATTGGGGGTAGATTAAAAGTAGTAAACTAATTTTTTTAAATTTGAAAACATTACTCAATGTTTGAAATGTACCTTCTTTCCAAGTTTCATCCTCAASAAACAAACAATGCAAAAGTTATGAGCAAAAAACCACATGTCCGAGCCCAAGGGGACAAAAAATAGGACAAGTGTTTCTTGCAATCACCCAATACAACTCTAAAAAAAAATGTATAGTACAAAAATTTTACTTTAGGAAGAATTAAAGTCTATTGATCATATCCGGCAAGGTTTGAATAAAAAGTCTTTCAACATCAAACACTATAATATTTCAATCCATGAAATCAAAGGTTTCTAAAACATTCTTACACATTTCCATAGTAGTTTGACACAAAAAAATTTACAATTGATTTTTTTATTTAATTTTTTTTCTCACTATCCTAAAAAATAGCAATAATAAACAATATTTACTAGGCTATGTGTTACCATGTGAGTCATGTTGTGCATTGTATTAACATATGTTTAGTACATTGAAAACCTTCTTCAAATTTTCTRTATTAACCTCAAATACTCTAAGAATATTTTAGACTATTTAAATTCACTAGAAAATAACTCACAAATTTTAGCTCGTGTTTTGTAATAAATCTAAGACATCCATGTTGGAAATAATGGAGAATTAACAKAACCATGACTAAATTAATGTTGAAATTGCGTTATTTCAAATACAATTGTGTTTAATTTAACACAAAACATCAACTAGAGTGTAAGATTTCTTCTAGTGATTTCATTTATGCATGTTCTATGAATATACTTGTGTAACAGATGGAGGGCCTATGAGATGTAGGGTGTCAGGCTCAAGAGAAGACTCCATATTTAAGGCCAAATTGTCTTTCTTCACAATGTTGTCAAACATTTCCATTCCTACCTCTTCAATCTACAAAATAAAAAAACAAAAGAATATCAGCAAATTGAATTTCACAATTTCAAAACCTGAAAAATGGCAATGCATTGTGTGGAAAATGCTAGACCTATACAATATTGAATCCATAAATTTCAGGACGAAGAGAACGTACCCCAGCATACCAAGAAGCCTTTGCCAAAAATGACTTTGGGTCATTTTTTCCAACGGGCTTCAGTGGAAACCTCCGTGCCTCTCTGGTTTGAATCGATGAGATCCACCAACAAAGTCACTTTTCTTTATGCTTTGGCTTTGCACAAGATGTTGCAATTAATTGCAACTTCTCCAATGTCATTTCTGGAATTATATTTGAGCTTCAGTGGCGTTCAATCTAAAACAAAGGAGCGAATATTAGTATGACAATTGAATGGGACAGAAACAATAAAGAAGACATCATTGTTATGTCAATGACCGTACCTCTTGTAGCCAATCGTTTCCAAAAATGGGATTAGCAACAGCTACGAGCTTCCCCATTTTCTGTATCAATTTAGATGCTTTATCCTTACTACCATTTTGCATTGCATCGCAGGTGCCCTCCACTGACTGCTCGTCCACAGGTGTTTCTTCCTTGTAGACCCGTGCCGCAATGTCTAATGCTGCAACAATCTCATACTGCAAACCCGTTGAAGTATGAGAAAAAAATGATCTCACCAATCTTCGTGAACCATCAAAGTCATTATGAACAAAAGCATGAAGATTTAGAACTTATCATACCCGGAAAGTGAAAGCGGTAAAAACTTCGATGGACATTGAGTACCAACTTTTTCTCAAGTTCTGTTTACACTGTGTCATTTCGGAGGCACTGAGATGTTCTCCAAACTTCTCCAATGGAAGATCACCGTACTTGCGCACATGGTATAAAGTATGCACTAAGCTTGTCTTGATGAATGAATTTTCAATTTACCTGACAAAAGGTACAGAAAACAAATTAGACACTAGCAAAATGCAATAAAGATTCTGTCAATTCTTCTTCAAATTGAATCAATAGCGCTAAAAAAAGAACGTACTTGTTAATATTATGCATGGCAGTACCAATTTTGCCCTTTGTATCGAGAATGATAGAGTCCACTGCGACATGCCAATCGATTTTGTCGTTGTAGTTCCTGAAAATATAGGATTTCCAAGCTAGAAGACGGTGGTTACCGTCGCAGACAAAAAACTTAGAACTCTCAAGATGTTCCAAACCGGGTGTGGCCTTCAGGTAGGCATTGAAGACTTCATTCTTTTCATTCCATAGTAGCCCCCATGACTCTTTGTATGCATCCAAGACTTGCTCTTGTTCGCCTTGCTCGTTAGTAACGGACATGTAGAATACAGCAGATCCATCTCTGTAACCATTGACAAAGTCATTCTCCAATTTAAGCAAATCACACTGCAACGCAGATTTGACCATAGGCATGGCAGCCATACAATACAATGGTATCAGAAGTCGTGAAATTGAATGAGATTTCATCCGCAACTCAGAAATTGATTTCACAGAGTTCACTTTCTAGTCTCTCCGTAGAGAATCTTCAGTGATAGTTTCAACCCCTTGGTCTACTCTAGCATCTTCTTTTGTGTTTGACATAGGCTGATCACCACAAACGTCCGTTTCATCTAATGCAGAAGAGACTGGAGGAATTGAATCATTAGCACCTACGGCTTGTCTGCACACAAAAATGGCAAAGAGGTAAACTTCTACACAAATAGCGAGACATCAAGATCATCTTTAAGCATTCATAGATTGATACAATATCTCGAGCACTTGATCCTTGAAAGTCCTCTTTCAGAAAAACTTCAACCATTAAGATTTCCAAATGTTTGAATTCATACTTTCTGGTTTTGACATATAACATCACTCAATGAAAACAAAAATCATCATAAAGTTTGGAGTTACTAACCTTAGGCATGATCATGATACCATTCTATGCACAGTAATTTGAACCTCCTGAATACATTGATCGACCTCATCATTGGGTAAAAACTACTTGGGGATTGCAAAATCTGTCTCCTCGGCGCCAAGGGAAGAGATTGGGAACGGAAGAGTTAGTTAAAAATTGCGCAAATCACGAACTACCCATCCTAAAATCGAAGAATGGGCAAGTCCAGAAATCCGATTAGGCTAGCCGAGAATCTTCCATCGGCACCAAGGAAAAGGCTGAGATCACCAATCTTGGACTGAAGAGTAAGATCTCCGACCTCAAATCCGACTCCACCCGCAAGCTTCGACTGCGAAAGAACCCTAAATTCAAAACATGTCAACCGCAACAAACTTGACTCACTTGCAAACCTAGGTTTCCAAACTCCAATATCTTATACCCTCGTTGCGGGAACAGCTGCTTGGGGATCACAAAATCAGTCCCCTCGGCGCCGAGGGAAAAGATTGGCAATGTTGTAGTGAGTCAATTTTTATTTAAAATCACGACCTGCCAGTCTGCGATCGGAAGACGCGAAAATCCGGAACTCCCATGAGGTTGGCCCAGAATCTCCCATCGGCACCAAGAGAAAGGCTGAGGCCACCGATCTTGGACTGAAGAGTGAGAATTCCGACCTCAAATCCGTCCCTAACCTGCAAGCTTCGACTACAAATGATCTCCCTGTGCATCAGGTCTTCTGATTCTCTATTACAGATTCGTACAAAATTGAGTACAAGACAAGATATTCTCCGGAATACTAGCTCTTGACAAGTTGGTTTTCATATCGGACAAAATCAAATTTTCCCGCACGAATCAGGTGAATCAGCTTGACTAGCTTGCAACTTTGGAGGCCGATAACTTTTGCAAAAATTGTCCGAATTGGACATATGAGATGTTTTTTGGCATCTAAAGTTTTTGTAGATGCCGAAAAACATCTCATATGTCCAATTTGGA